>VZTX01017515.1:0-98272 GCA_013400915.1 Pardalotus punctatus | reverse complement strand
CCCCCGGCGCGTCCCTCAGGCCCGGCCCCGGCATTTGGGTCGCGTTTCCCTCAGGGCTCGGGGCGGGAGCGGGAGCGATACCAAGCCCCGAGCTTTGCTGCGGCAGCTTTTAAGTCGGCCACGAAGCCGGGTCAGCCCGTCGGGAACAGGCGCTTTGTGAGGCCGCTGTGATCCTGTGGAAGTGGAGCTGCTCTCCTTCCCTGCCCGGGTCAGCAGCTGATCCGTTCTCCTGTGCTCCAGTGCACCCTTTGCCTTGTGTTTGGCTGGGTTGCTGTGCTCACGGAGAAAGTTCTCTTGCTCGCTGATTTCTTAACCTCTTTCTTCTTAGTATCTCAGAATTTTGTTCCTCTGTCCCCCACCTTCGTTAATTTTTGTAGTCTTTCTCACTGCAGTAGGTTGATTCCTTTATTTGTTTCTTCCTATTTTTAAAATACTTCTACTAAGCTCTCCCTTGGCTACTATTAAGCTATTCCTATGCACTATTATTGTTTGAACTGATTTTCTGCCTTCCTTAAGAGGTCCAAGTCAGTGGGTTTGGGTGCAAGCCAGAAAAGGTGACCATGGAGCTTTCTGGGTTTTCCCTTCCTTCCAACCTCTTTAAAAGATCTATGCCATTAGAAAGCATGCCATTAATAGCAATCCATATATTTTTTAGGGTATAAACTTTGCTTGGCTGCACTTTGGATTGTTTATTCTGAAGCACAGGATGTGTCTACAGTGGAAAGTAGTGAGTAAGCTTGGGAAGAACAGAATAATGAATAACGCACCTGTATTTGAGTTACAACGGTGGACATTCCAAGGGACAACTGGTTGAAAATAAAGTTTTCCGAGTTTCCTTTTAATGTCAAGGTAGTGCCTGCTTAGAAAGCAGTTTTTTAACCTTTCCTGGGATAAATTGCCTGTTTTACATGCTTGGGACTGTGTGGCATATCTGCCAGGTACATGTCTGTGTGACATTACTTAGCCAGGCAAGCAAAAAATAATGAGAACCTATAGCAAAATCAATGGAGTCTTTTATATGCATAGAAAATAGCATTGTTTCTGTAATAAAAACATGAAAGGGACTTCACTAGCCTGAGTGGGCAGACTTTAATTGTAGATAATAGCTGTAGTGAAATATAGTGATGGAGTCACTACTGGGTGTTCCTTTTAAAAAGAAAAGAAAAATTAATCCCATGTGTCATTATTACTTTCCCTGTTTTCCATCCCCAAATCCTGCATCACATAAAGCAGATGTGGGTTATTTTGATGTTCTCCATCACTTATGTCTAAATAGCTTAACTCCTCTTTCATCTTTTTTGCCTTCCACTCCATCTTCCAAGAAATTCACTTGTCTCTGCGTTGTTCCGTTTTTGCAATCTCTGCATTATCCTTTGTTGTCTATTTGTAATATTGCCCCAGTTTACTGACAGGTCTGCATGCAAAGGCTTTGAGGCTCCATTATGATGTACTTGAGGTTTATTGATCATGGCTGCAGTGTGGTGGTATCCATCAGCATTTACTGAGGTCGCAAACATCCCCAACATTTTACACTGGGATCACTGTAATGGAAGGCATAGATTATGTTGGAAATGAGATTTTCATTGCTATTGAAAAATTCTTCTTGGAGTCTGGATATCTCCTTTCTGCTTGCTGCTTTCCTATTAGCACCCTGTTCCTTTATCCCATTCCCTCATTTCCTACCTCTGCATGCATGTGTGCACAGAACTCTTAATGGACTTGTATCCTCTCTATTTCTTCTGTCCTTTTGCCCTGCTCTATTTTTTTTTCCCTCAATCTCTATCTTTTCCTCTGCCTGACTTCTCACAGGTATAAATTGTTCCCCTACCAGCATTGACAGTGATAGATTAAGGATGGAATTACTTATCTGCACCTTGTAATCCAAACAGAATCACAGTCTGCTGTTAGCAGTCCACAGGGGTTGGTGCTGAATAAATTGGAATGCTGCTAGCTGTGCTCACTGAAGTTTCTCTTATCTTGAATATGTGAGAAAGAGGGGAAGAGGAACCCTGTGGATTTAAACAAAAAAAACCCCAACAACAGAGGGTGATGCCCTTATCCTAGAGAAGTGTTTATTAGGTTAAATCCTGTATTTAGCAGCTAAGGAGAAAAAGAACATTCTTTTCATTCACACATTTGATTCTTCCCTCAAATAAAACAAGATTATTTTGAGTGGGAAGTGTCCCTTCTCTCATGTGAGCAGGATAAGTTTCTCTGACAGCCACAAGACCCTGAAATTTGAAGTCACATTCCTTTTAGGCAGTGGTCACAAAACAGCAGGCAAACTGCACGTGTCGTGTGTGGCTCGCATTTCATCAGGCTGCAGAAGGCAGCGATGGTGGAACTGCAGCTCCAGCAGGAGTGGCAAGGAATTTCAGACACAAGGTAAGGCTTTACAATGAGGATTAAATGGAGGTCGTGCAGTCTTTTAGACTGAGGTATGGTTGGTGTTCCAGATTCTGTTGGGCATTGCATAGGTAACTTCATTATCTTCTTCACAGAGCATACCTGTTAAAAAGTGATTTTTTGTGAGGCAGAATTCACTTGTTTTCATAGTTGTTCACATATCAATGCAAACATTCTGGATATGTTCAGAACTGAGCAGGTTACAACTCGTAACTTGAACTTGCTGCCTGATAAAAGCTGCTGAGGAAGAACTGTAGCTTTCTTTGGTGTAAGCAGTGCTTCTCAGGAGGGCATTAATGTTGGGGAAAGGGAATTAGTAGGTCTTTCTGTAAGAAATCTCTTAAATACAAAGTATTTCATCAGTTCTTTTAAAAATCTTATGTTACTAAAAGGAAAAAGTGTGACAAAATGGAATCAGAAGTATCTTGTGAATGAATATTCAGAGTTCATGCAGCTTTTTAAATCCGTATAGATTCTTATAGGATTGACTATGAATGTTTACTGGTATGTCTGGAGAGCTGTGAAAACTGCAAGAAAGGATGTGTAAATTTTATTGTAGATTTCCATTCTTTACACTTCCCCCAAGCAGTGGAATAAATAGATACTCCATCTATTTTGAGGGCCACTTCATTTGGCATCCCTCAAAATTGGCTTTTATTTCTCTTCAGAGTGGGGCTATTAGCACAGAAGTGAGAATTTGGATGCTTTCTCTAACTCTGTTGATAACGCCATTATAGTTCAGGTCTTCAGATTTTGCTCTTTTGTGGTGGGGGCTGAGACACAGATCTGAAGGCTTTTTGGCTGAGAATCGGTGCACTGAAATGTAAGATGATTATAAAATGGTTGAATCAGCCAAAGGATTTGTTGGCAGTTACAACAGCCCTTCTGACTGATCTGGCAGATCTGTCATTTGTTTCTGATCTGCTCCGTTGGGAGAGTGGAAGTTAGAAGTGGATGGCAGTTGTGGCATCAATGGAAAGTGGTAAATTACTGAATGTAGGGTAGGTACCTCTACAAGACATAAACTTGGTTCAAGTATGCTAACTGTAACTCTTATGTCCTCTCTTCTGATGAATATGAAAGGAGGGAAAGATTTCTCAAGGATTCATTCAAATCCACAAGGATGAAGATGAATAGAATTTCTGGAGAGTAATTATTCTGCATATGTCTGGAAAAATTCCAGCTCGAATCTTTATATTCTTGTTCGTGCACACAGAAGCTTGAAAAAGCACCAGGAAGAAACCCTGAAATCTTTATTTAATTTTTAATAATACTCCCCAAAGCAGTAGGTAGTGGATTGTTGATCAGGGAACCAGAATGTCACACAGAAAGTTGTCTGGATCTCTCCACAGGGGAGTGTCTGTGACAGACTGAGGGCTTGCTGTGGCCTCGTGTGGGGCCTGAGCCTTCCTGAGCTGTGAGTGCTGTTATTGGAGTGATGGTGTCGTGTTCTCCTGCCGAGCCGTGCATTGGATGCTGGGGAGGGAGCACGGAGTGCGCTCCTGCATCCTGGGGAAGGGGTTAATCTGTCAAACAGAGTACACAGGAATACGTGACAGCTCTAAATGAGCTACCCATAATTCCAGCATGCCAGTCATTATGTGCTGATGATGACTATGATAGCAGCTGGGGATCTTTTTTTGGATCTCTAGCTGCTGTCTGCTTAGAAGGCAGATGCTAGACTTTCACTAATGCTATATCTTATGTTAAAAACCACAAGACAGATTACATTCAAATAATGAGATTTATTAGAAAATAGAAGTTTATGTTTGGGTTTATATCCTGTTTATTTTTTTTAGGGTTTGAATATTCAAGGTTTTCTCTGCAGGGATGACAGCTAGAATTTTTTTCCTGTTGCTGAAAACGAAGAGTCAACCATGTGACTCCAGGACGTGGAGGTTTAGTGGAGGAAGGAGAACAGAAATATTTGAGACTCCTAATTAAATTTTCAAGTTTACAACACTCTGGTTTTTATTCTCTTGCCTTTTATAACAGGCTAAATTTTTTGGGCACCAACTTTTTCACCTTAATTATGTGCTTTCTTTTCAAGGTCAATTTATTATAATGGATTTATATTATAATAAAATATCTTCTGCTCTAAGCTTTTCAAATCCTCAATCTAATAATCTCCAATACTTCCTGCTCTGGATTTCCATTTCCTCAAACCCTGAATTTCAGTGTTGTTCACCCTCTGACCTCTGTCTCAGAGCTCTCTGTCCATTTATTTCTTGCTTCAGGAGCAAGGCTCCTGCTCCTGCCTTCCCCATAGCTGCTCACACCAGCTACTGCCTTCCCATTTGTGGCTGAGCCTTAGTGGTCAAAATCTTTGTGGCTTTCTTCCTACAGATGTAGGGCCTTGATTTCTGCTTCTGATGAAGCCTTAAACTTCTGGGCTACACAGTGAACTGATAAAAATTCTGAAGGAGAAGGATTCAGAGCTTGTAAAAATAGGATAAAAAATTACGTGGGAGCCTTTCATTGTTACTTGTTCCATGCTTTGTATTCAATAGACTAGGTGAAATTTCAGGTTAATTTTGACCTATCAGACCTTCAGTGGGGGATAATTTAAGTTCTATTGTATCAGTTACCTTTCTTTTGAGCATTCAAAATGAAGATATATTTGAACATTAGGATTCTCAACAGCCCAAAAAAGATAGAGACTCATGAAATCTATGGAAAAATGTCTCTTAAGACTCTGCTTTGCTGAGAAGGCTCTCACGTGCGAACAAGGAAGTTAATATATGCAGAGAGAGCAGAAAAACACTGGCTCTAGTAATGGAGGTTGTTACAGAACATAATTGAACACTGACTGCAGCAAAGCTAAAAGGAGACTTGCATTACAATGACATAAAATCTTTATTTTTTCCCCTAACCTCTGATTTCAGCTGTCTGACTAAGAGCAGGTGCTGGGCAATAGCTCAATTTCAACAACCCATTGCAGCTGAAAGAGTAGATGCAATTGTGCTGTATCCAGCAAAACTGAAAATTGCTTTAAAGGAGAGGAATGCAAATGTTTTTAAGACAGAAAATCTTCATTCATCTGCAGAATGAAGCATAAAATTAGCACAGCCTCATAATTTTTATTCCTCTTTATAAAGCAGTAATAACTGTGAGATAATTTGCTATTACTTATATATTTTAGTTATCTTTCTAGTGATACATTTTTAAACTGCATTGCATTGTGAATAAACAGGGAGTAGAATTTGTTAACAATTAAAATGTTATAATTAAAAAAATCATCCCAATGTTTCCAAAACCTGAAAATGTGCTTGAACCATTTGGGTTTTCAGCAATGCATGGACCTTCCCACCAGTAATCAGTGGTTAAGCCTTTGACTTCTGGTCAAAGGTCTCTTCATGACCTTTCTGTAGTCATAGAATGGTTTGTGCTATGAGGGACCTTAAAGATCATCCCATTCCAGCCCTAATGCCATGGACAGGAACACCTTCCACTAGACCAGATTGCTTCAAGCCCCATCCAACCTGGCCTTGAACATTTCCAGGGATGGGTCTTCCATGACTTCTCTGGGCAACTTGTTTCAGTAAAGAATTTCTTCCTAATATGTGATCTAAATGTTAAATATTAATAGAGAGTTACTGTGTTCCTACCTTCTGAAGGCCTAAGTTAATGCCAGTGCTATGCTACTGTAATAGCAGTAAAACCAACTGTATTTTTGCACATAAACCTCACAAAGCGTCTCCTGGAGTTAAAAACTGTTGTTGTAATACAAGTTGAACAAGCTGATTCAGGCATTGACAAGATCCTTTCACTTAGATTTTCCTAGGTGGGGGACTGAATGAATTTATGAAAGAAACATCTTTTCTAGCTGCATGTTCCATAGGCTTATTAGCTTAGGCCTTCCTGTTAGTTCCACAGGCCTTTCACTATTTATATTTGGATTATCTGATCCATTTATTGTTGTAGCTCATGCAGTTCCTTCTATTTTCCTGGTGGTTAGAGAAGGGACTCTAGGTATTTGTGTTTATATTAACATCTGTCTTTAAAGGTGCATCAGCCTTTGTTAAGCTTTGCTACTTTTTTGACCAGAAGAGCACTAACCAGAAATGCACTTCCTTCATTGTGAAGTAATTATCCCACATTAGGAGATCCTGCAGTCTGGGAAAGTTTTGATGATTGATCTGTCATGCAGACAGCTAACCCTGTTTAGACACATTTGGCTTCACTTTCCTGTGTTTAGGAGAAATGTAGTTTTAAATGTTTGAGCCCTAGAGAGTGTTGGGATTTCTAAAGGGTGTGTCTCTTTGGAAAAGAGAATCGGCTAAAATGCTCACTCAGAATGAAGAAGAAGGAGCTCAGGTTCAAGCCCACCTTAGCAATGAGGGAGTCCAGGACTTAGAGGAGGTATTTAATCACCAGCCTGTACTAAAGCCTGTGCTCTTCTCTCTGTGTTCCCCATGGCTCCTGAGTGGGGTTAGAACAAGAATGTCAGCATGTAATTTAACCACAGCTGGATTTTGGTGTGCTAGTGCATGCCATATAATTTCTCTTTCATTTGCAGTTGCTTTATAAATAAAAGAATGGGTTCTCTATCAGCCAGCCATTTAAATCTCAATCTAGGATTTTAGGGTCAAATGAAATTACTTTGTACATTATGCTCATTAATAAAAAATTTGCAGGCTAATTTGTGACTTCAATGAACCTTTTGGCATAAATTTTGATGTTCTTTTGTTAAGGCAAGACTTGTTGCAAATATTGTACCATGCTGCAGTTTGTAATTCCATAACAATATTAACTCTGTTTTGAATAGGATGTTTTTAATTTTTTGATACTATAGCACAGAGGCTCTGCTAAAACTATGTGTGTGTTGCAGGAAAGAGAAGCATGAACTGCCTTACCAGTCTTCTGGTATATTTAGTTTAGTTAGAAAAGGCAAAAGAAACAAACAAGCAAGCTTTGCATTGATAAAGTGAAGGAAGTGTGGAAGCAATCGCAGGACATTAGGCAGTGTTGAGCTTGGGACTGGTGAATAGACTGTAAATATAAATCCTAACTCAGCTTCTGCAAAGTGAACAGGTGTTATGGCCTCCAGTCCATTGATTCCCAAAATAAGACATGTGGAAAATTGCTGATCCATGAAACTCCATTAAGAGCTTGGCAGGACCCTTAAAGCATAAGCAATTATGCATTTGTTGGTTAAGGATTCAATGATGGTAAATGGTGATTGGAGAAATCTTAAGAGTTGGTGACACTCTGCTAATACAAACCCATTCTGTTAAATGCTAATGTCATTTGTCGGGAAATGATGGTTTAGCTGTGACTTGAGGATTTGGCTCTTCTTCCTCTGGAGTTGTAGCTCAGAGTGAGCAATTTCTTGTCTAACAATACAGAACACCAGTGTAAACAAGGAGTGTCTATTTTCTCATGTGTCATTCAATTGTGTCTCATTACACACCATTGGATATGAATCTAAGTAAAGGATATGTAGTGATTATTTAAAAATTTATCTTCAACAGGATGGCTGAAGTTTTTTGTTTTTAATTTTTTCATAACTTCTACTGTATTACAACAGGGAAGAAAATTATGGACCACTTACTGTTCAGGGCAAAGAAGATGTAAGATGGCAATAAAGAAATTTAAGGTAAATATTTCTTAGAGAAATGTAATTTTGCTCCTTTGCTTATGCGTCTGAAAATTAAAACATCTTTCTTCATTAAATAGTAAATTGAAAGGTAATGTGGATTTTTTGTATTTGTCAAGCATACTATAATCTACACTGTGCAAAAAGCTGATTAAATTTTGTAGCAAATTCTGCTTTCTTCAGGCTTTGCAGTAGTTTCTGTGACAGTTTCAAAGATATAAAAGCAAGAGCAATATGAGAAAGAATAATTTAATATTTTGTATATAAAATGTTTTGTTTTATATTTTATTGTAACTTTAAATTTTGCATTTGTTTGCTGTATTTTGAGTCATGTCTAGATAACATCCACCTAACAAGAAAATTATGAGAATTTTTGTTAAGTGGAAATGAAACAATTGAAGATTTGGAGAAGACTTGAAAAAATTTAAGTGGTAATAGTAGTCGTCTAAGAGAAACACTGAAGATCCAGCAGTGAAAAAAAATGTAATAGTTTTATGTTAATTGACTAAATAGTAATTTTGTCTCTGGGCTGAGATTTACTTATATTACACTTGTATTTGAATTTTTTTTTTCCTTCGGTGATAGATGCATATTGAAACTTCAACTTTTAATTTAAAATGCAGTTGGGGGAAAAAAGTGTGTTTAAATAGATTTTTTGAGAACTCTAGGTATAAGATCTCAGAATGCAGGGTCTGAATATACTGGTTGAATATTTGAATAAACTGACCAAATGCATGTTTAGATTATCTTGTACTGTCTCCATGAAAAGTAAAGAGGGTATTTTGGAGGTCCCTCTCCCCATTGTAACTTTTTCAGTTTGAATTAAAGCATATTTCTTTTTATCTTTTCCATTACTACAGGGCTGAAAATTTTCAGGCCAAATTAGGTACTCAGTGTTGCTTGTTCCAGAGTGATTGAAGTAACAACTAGAAGAAAGACTGAAACAGGGATCATTGGGGTATTCACACTTTTATGCTAGTGAAATATCCCCATTAATGTTGCTGTAACTGGATTTATTTCACTTCATCTGCTATAAATTTTGTGGAGTCATTGGTGGCTTTATATATTTGCTGTTTGTTCTATTGTCCTTTTTTGGGTTTTTTTATTTATTTTTAAATTTCAGCTTTCATGCCATCGGTAGCCCTATGTGCTCCTGTAATGATGCTTTATTGCCACGCGAGGTCAGCAGCTGCCGAGAAAAAGCAGGACATAAACTCGCCCCACTGCAATCCGTTTTTCATTTGCTTTATTTAGAATACTTAAAAATCAATACATCCTTCAGAACCGTATATACAATGTGCAAAACCAAAGGATTTCTTTCGAACGCACAGCATCTTCAGCAAAAAGTCTTCCTTGCAAGTTACTACAGAGTGAGGGTCTAGAATGGCTTTAGGGAACATTTATTGGCTTCCCGGGTAGCATTGGGTAATCGCTGTGGCAGAGGATGGTGTTCTGTACAGTGTGATGATGACAGGGTTTCAGCCTTATCTTTTTGTCTCTACTAAATTAGTGATAATAAATCTAAATTGAATAGGTATTATTGCTGCAGGGAATGATTTGGAACACAGAGATGGAAAATACCCTTCCTTTTTACTGCAGTAACAATCAATATTCTGTCGTGATGTGGGGGAGATGTTGCTTGAAAGGATTTCTCCCTGCTTTAGTCTTTGCTTTAAAAGCAAAACACCCCCAACAACCCAGGTAAAATTCATAAGCTTGGTGCCAAAGTTACTGAATATGATTTGGGGGGAAAGTATTGAGGTCTGTCATAAGCTTAATATTGGCTAATAATTAGCATAAGTCTCAGTTTCTTATGTGCAACTCCAAAGAAGATATTCACTTCTCTGGTTAAGTTTTAGAATAAATTCTTTTTTATGAGATTTTTTGATTTACTAATTTAACAGTGGGATTGTCAACTGTAGCATCACACCTGAATCTTGGTGTTCCCTTTTCTGAAATTCATATAGTTATTTTTTGTGAGCATTCCATTCTTCCTGTCCTAGATAGTTTTGTAACATTGCTAGAAAACATAACGTGTTTCAGAAGTGACCACTTTTTAACAGTTTACAGAGTTATCTCCATGTACGATTGGCACCAGCTGATATTCCTGTCAAACCTTTTGTGCAAAAATCCTCTTGCACTGGTCAAATTAAGCAAATGATACAGACAAGGATCAATTTACTGATCACCAAAATGCAGCAGGAGAGATGTAGATTAAATATTAGGGAATACTTTTTGGCTATAACAGTGATTAAGTTGAAAGAACAAACTGCCAAATGAAGTTGGGTAATTGCCGTCACTAGAGATTTTCCATCACTAGAGATTTTCCAGGCTATGAGTATGCATCCATTTAGCAGGGATGGCTTAAAAGTAATGCAGTCAGTTTTGCCACAGTTCAGAACTTGGACTGAATGACTCATTATATGCATGTTTTATCCCAAATAATTTTTTAAATTTCTTCCTACTTTACCCTAGCTAGGGATAAAGCAGCGGGGATGTCAGCAAAAAAGCCCAGTAACATTTTCTCTCAGCGTGTGCCAAGCCTACATGAAATAAGAAACAAGTTGTAGTGAGAGAGAAGAAAGCCCAGATTGATGTGACCTTTATTATTTTAACAGTATCTTTCAGCACAATTACAGAGTTGCAGGATTGCAGAGAACAGAGCTGGAGTATAAAATAACATAAATAAATAGAACAGGAGCCAAAGCAGTCAGCAGGAGGTGGTTGGAATTGGGCAGTGAAGGATGGGTGAAGGGTTTGCATTGGTCAAAGCCTTTATGATTCAGCCACCATAGTTGCAAATTCTGGAGAAGGGAAAGAATTTTTTAAAATATTAAAAAACCAAAATTTAAAGAAGGAGGAAGCATATTACAATGAATACAGAGTCACTGGTGTAGCAGAAACATCACAATAACAGAAGAGCAAAGAAATCCAAGTTAATTAAAGGGAAAGTATGATTTGGAAAATCTTACGGTGAAATGAAAGGATTTTTTGAGGGTAAGGGAGAAATGCTATACATGCCAGACTGTAAGACTGTCCACCGCTATTCATCTGAAGAACTTGATTAGTTCTCAGTTATTTCTTTGTAAATCTCAATGGGATGAAGGCAAGAACTAGAAATTTAATCTTTCAGTGAGATAATTTTTTTTTTATATCAGAGTTTGGCAAAGAGAATCATTAATGAGTCTTTCAAAGTATTCATGTCCCATATTATAATTATATTGCATTAAAACTCAATTTTGTAATTGTAAATTGAGTGAAAATGACAGATTGCAAAAACAGAAGGCAGGTACCAACCTATGTAGCAATGTTGACAGTGTTGTTGAGAATGAGAAAAATTCCTGTGGTGTCAGAGGGCCAGGATTTTACCCTGTGGCTTTTATTAGTGTTACATCCATAATATTTACATAAATGTATCTATCTGCAGTTTGGGGTTATTTTATGCTTTAGCATCTATAATGCCTTTCACCAGGGAGATAAAGCATGGAAAAGGCACATTTGTATCCTGGGGAATAGCTGCGTAGTTATAATTCCTAACTCCATCTAACCTTGGAAGAGTTACACATGAGAATACCTTGCACAGTTGTATGTGCCTCAGAGGGCTGAAAATGACAGGCTGGAGGGAATCCCAAGAAGGGCAACAAAGACGATAAAGGGATTAGAGGGTATGCAGAGAGAGTGGTTTATGGGTTTAACATAATCAGCTGAGAGGAAAATGACAAACAGGGGAGGCAGTCGTCTGTAAAGGCTTAAGAAAAAATTACTGAAGTTTGACGTAATGTAGAGTAATGTCTGGCAGCTAAAAAAGATAGAAGATGAAAATCAGGCATTTGAAAGAATATTCTAGTGGTTGGTTGAAAAATGCTAAACTCTAAACAAGTGAGATCTTAATTGACTGTTGTGTGCATACAGATAGCACTTTCGATGATGTGTCTAAAAAACATTGTCAAATGCAGACAAACTGGACTGAGAAATAAAAGTGACAGAAGGTTTAAATTAATTCCAAACTTATCCATCGTTTTGAAAGATGTAAATCCAAATTAGGATTAGTGATGCAGATTATTTAACACAAAACATGTTTAAATCCTGTACATGGTGGGTACAGAGATTGAAAGTGTTGCAAACTGAATTTAAGAGATAACATAAAGTGCTTGTGATAAAAACCCCAACTATGCTGGGCAGAAAAGGAGAAAGGCTACGATTATTAAATCTCCATGTGAGTAAATCCTGCAGAGAGAAACATGAGCTGCAATGGATGCAACCTTTCCAAAAGGGAAAACTAACTATGCATATACTGTTAAAACCAGTTATCATACTTATTACAGCTAAATTAAATCCCTTTTATAATAAGTTGTATCTACAGAATATGTTTGGAAAAAGTTGTTCAGACTTGCAACCAAATATTTTCTATAATACATTTGATAGTGCTATTATCACTTAATAGCAATATATTTCACAGGTACTTTCTGATAGCCAGCAAATCATAAAATACTCCTTCTTGAATAATTGCACCACAATTTAACTTCTCACAGAATTTTCAATATATTTTAAGTATTTCAAAGATGTTCTAGTTGCATAATCTTGTAAATTAGTTCACTACTTGTTTTTGTATGAAGCTTAGTCCAACCACAGGTGGCTTGTAGAAGCATTGTTACAAAGTGTATTCATATATGCAAAACTTGAGATAAGGCACTGTATATTAGTCCCTCATAAATGGTTATTGCCTCTGACTGACCTGTTAGTGAGGGGATCCGTGTGATTTACTACATCCTTGTTTCCAGTTGTAGTTACCCTTCCAAACAGAATTAAGTTATGTCTTTCTTTGCACAAATAGTAGCTTTAAATTGCAAGGATTTAGAACATTTTGTCCTGTAAAATAAATTACTAGATGTTTTGTGTGGGAGCTCTGACTTAAAAGGAGAGGATTGTTTCACTGTGTTCAGTACAGTTTAGTACTATATACCAGCCTAATGCATGCCCTCTAGTATTTTACTGAAATGACAGACGTTATTACAGAGGACACGTTGTAGGCTCATGATTTCTCTCATCAGATTGTGTTTTTTACATTATCTTTGCAATAGCAAATCTGTTTAGGAAACTTCATAAGTAATGACTTACACTAATTTATTTTAGAAGGGAGAAGAGCAAAGCAGGATAAGAAAAGAAAGACTTCCAAATGATTTTCCTTTTTTTGTTATGACTTTTACCTGGTAAGGTCATGACTTAATAGATGTAATTTTGAATGCTTAATGCCTTTAACATTTAAAGGAAATAATTGAAATATTTAGAAGTGTTTACAGATGTTAGTTCCTGTATGAAGTAAAAGATTCTGATTTACAGGGGTAAAAATTTGGATTTGTGCTGCCTACAGTGCATGATCTTTGAAAGTTCTCTGTGTACTTTCTCAAGTCTATTAATATCAAGAAACTAAAAGGCGTGATGTGCATGTCCAATGCCAATACACAAAATAGATTTAAAACAACATTGTGACCAGAAATATCCATTTTCCTTTCTCCTCTTTCTTATAAATATTTTCCTGAAGCTGGCAGAGCTGCTTCAGCATCAGTTTTTGGCCCAATCTGGAAGCTAAGGTTGGTCCTGATATTAGGTTACCTGGCCTTGACCTGCAATTTTTTTTCAGATTCATCATCTTCTGACTACATTGGTGGAATATGAAGGAGGTTTGACACTGCACAGAAGGTGATCATGTCTTGCATGAACTGGCTGCAAGATTTCAGCTCTTTGAAACTGGTCCATCGGCCACAAATCACAAATTGTGATCAGACAAGAGGTAAGCCGGTGAAACTATTTCAGAGCTGAATGGTCTTGCAGGAATGAGAAAAGGTTTAAAGCAAGAGACCTAAGTGAAAATTTGTAATGTGAGACCCTAGCTACAAGAAGACTGATTAAGTTGGGATTAATATTTGTGATCTGAGAAAGTTGTCTCTGTGGTGTTAAAAATCCCTAAAGATCAGTTCTTAAAACTGCTGTGGGCTCCTGTGGGAAAACATTCAAGGGCCTTCAGGACAATTAACATTAACCCCTGTGAAAGGCTGCTTGTTTGCAATCCTCTACTGATCTAGGAAGTGAGTGTTTGAAACAATGGGTAGAAGTGATGCCAATGGTAGAAGTGATGACAATCGGTAGAACAATTCAGTTGCAGGGAAATAAAAATGGTTTGCAACAGAAATACAGCATTGCAATAGTGAATATAAATGTGATGTACATTCATGACTTTATGTTTTATTTACATAGGCAGTTGTGTTCTTGAATCGGATTTATGGACCAAAAGAAAAGCTGGGAAGTATCTGTCCTCCTTGTCCTTTGGTCACAGTCCCAACTGTTAACTTTTGTATGTATTTCAAGCCTTTCTGGTATAAAAATTTGTTGTTAAAGTCAAATTTAAGAAATGGAAAAGAAACTGGTAGTGTTGTATGGTAGGGATGTGGTCAGAAGAATCAAAAGAAAAAACCACATCATTCTCTTCTCATTATCAAGAATAAATGCAGAGTAATTCCGATTCAAAGTTAGGGAAAAGTTAAAGCTGCAAAAGAAAGAGATAAGGAGAAGAGGCATTTCACATTGCTTTATTACAACGTAATGGATTTCAGGCATTGTTTCAACTCAAAGAAAAATGTTATGGTAGTCTTAAATATGAAGGTTAATGCTGTATTTTCTTGTACAGGCCAACATCATTATGCAATATAGTTCTTTTTATTCTGGTTAAGACTGGTTTTGATTTGCAGCCTTCTGGAATAGCTGAAAATTTATCTGATGTGAGGCTGGTGGATCAGGTGTAAGCTTACTGACATGAATTAAGTTTTCTTTTGAAAAACTTGCCCAGCAATTTTAGTACTACAGTCACTAATTTTCATGTGTATAAAGAAGACCCATATAACAAAGAATGTGAAGTTTCAAGTAATGACACCCACATTGGATTCAACAGTACTGCTGAAGTTTAGCAGGAACTTCCCCTAAACCGTAATATAGTAATGGCTGGAGAAATTAAGAAGCTTTGGCCTAGGAACAGGGCCATAATCACTGATATGGCAGTGTGCATCACCTGACTGATATGTCAATGGCTGATTTTGTGTGTCATCTTCTAAGCTGGGAGACTGTGTTAGTTAACTGTATTTTGCTTTTTATTTCTCTTTTAATTGACTTTTTTTTGAGGTAACATTTTTTACAACTGTTAACTACAAATGAGATTAGGTAACACAAAGATATATGAGGGTGTTTAGATATTTTTTAGATTTCAACTTATGGTATGGCTTATCCATATGGCAAAACCCTAGCAATCACCTGCTCTAGGTGGTACTCTGGCTGCAAACTTCTGCTTCTATCTCCTACAATGAGGAAAGCTTTATAATTGCATCTCTTATTGTCTCCTTCAATGTGTTTCATTCACTCTCTCCTCCCAAAAAGAGGAAAAAGGAGAAATTTTGTGTGTGGGCTAAACTGATTCATCCCAAGGGGGAATAGAAAACAGCACTAGTTTTTTAAGCAATGCTGTGAGAGGAAAAGTTGTTCTTTTCTTGTACTTCTCATATTCAGTAAAAGGGAGTAACAATCTTTTTTAGGTGTGAAGACCCACGTAAACACTAGCATAAGCTGGATAGACTGTTATTGTATAGAAATTCTGTAGCAAAACGGGTGTACTTTGAATTTTAAGAGCATTGCTTTGCTAAGTCATGCACTACTTTCCTGCTAATTAATCAAGCTGAAATGCCGGCACTCAGCTTTTACTCTTTCCAAGCTCTGTGGTCAAGACTCGGCCTCTGAACTCGCAGTGTCCTGATCCTCACTCCGCTGATATCAACAAATTACAGTAATTGAAGTAGAGTTTGGCTGGGTACTTAGTCCTGCGCTGCGGAGTGCCTGACCCACACCCGGGTTCTGTGAGCTCCTGCCCCCTCTAGTGTCACAGCTCGGCTCCTCTTCCTCTAACGCCTCCACGCAAGGTATGGCAAATGGAGCAGGACCTGGCATTTCATTAAACCCAAACTGTGCCCTTCAGAAGGTCACAGCCCCCAGTGATTCCTAACTTTCCTCAGTTCTCGTGTGTAAGAGTAATATTTGGTTGTTACTGTCAAAGTTTACTCCTCTAATTACATACCATCAGCGCCAATTTTACCATCACCGTCCTTATCTCCAGCAGCCAGAAGAGCCTTCGTTTCTTTGTCTGATAGGTCTCTTCCTTCTGGGGTAAAGCCCTTCAGTACGAACCTGAAGAGGAGACATGGAAAAAAAAGGAAGGATTTTTTTGGATTTTTTGTTTGGTTTTGTTTCGTTTTGGTTTGGGTTTGGGGTTTTTTTTCTGCAGAACAATTACACTTCATATTTATTTGTACCACTTATTTGAGACACAAGTTGGAAACCAGGACTGTGTCTTCTGTTGTTGACCTTTAACAATCAGGAGAAGCACTTTACTCTGAAGCTGCATTTGGCTGAAGAACTATCTGTAAGGTATTGACCATTCACGTGTTTCAGGGATCCTGCAATTGAAGTGACAACTAGCTATCTTCAACACTCTTTAGATCATATACTTAGCAAGCAACTGGCACAGCACACAAATACTAGTCAAGAGTTGGAACTGTGTGTTACTACCTAGAGTCTTGTAAAAATAGCCCACAGGATTTTAGACTCTTAAGGTGGGGTTATTTGAGAAAGGATGTAACTTTACTAACTTCAATTCTTCCTCTTCAATGAAGCCGCTCTGATCTTTATCAAGAATATGGAAAACCTTCTTCACATCTTCTGGACTCTTCTTTTTCAATCCTACCATCTCGAAGAACTTCTTGTAGTTAAAAGATTCAGCCGCTGTAAGAGATGAAAAACCAGAGAATTGCTTAGAAAAGTCATTGCAACATACACCAACACATACCCATAGTTTTCTTCTATGCTGCTGTTTTTCCTGTCCTGGGAGGAACAGTGAGTCCAGCTGTGCTAGGAGCTGGATGTACGCAGTGTGATCCGTGCTTCACAGGTGCAAATGGAAATAAACAAAGGGGCAGAGAGGCAGTGTCACCGTTTTGCAGATGAAGAGCTGAGCTACAGAGGAATGAGAGTTGCCCAAGGTCACACAAGAAATCTGTGATAGACTTGGGAGCTTTGGGAGCTGAGGTCTGATGTGCTTGGTCTCATTTCAGTGCCTTAAACCTTTCTTTTTTTTTTTTTTTTCCCGCTAAGTTTTCCACTAGAACAGTCATGAGAGCAGGCTCTGACTATTAGATAGCTGTCACTTTTTGACATTTCCACCCCTGGAAAAAAACCCCAAAAATGCTCTTGCTCAAACATTGGCGAGAAGTGTTTCAGAGCATTGTTTGTTTTCTTTCCTGAAGACTTACTAGAAATCAGTGTTGCATTTCGACCGCTAAAGGAATGTGCAATCGTGGTGTGTGAGCTCAGACACTGCAAGGGAGTGCTGCACGGCGCGCTGCCTGCAAGACCTTGTGAGGAGCTGTCTCCGGGGAGGAAAAAAACAAAACAACCCAGAGCCCTTGAAATCGGAGCCGTTTACCTGGTCCACCTCCCTTGTCCTTTAACCGTACCCGCTTTTGTCCCACCCAGGTAGCCTAACAATTGTGATGTGGATTAAAATACCACACAGTGACCTCCAAAACGTGCGGTGGACTTTTTTTTCCTTCCCCATGCATTCTTACTCCCGCCGCATTAAATTTTCCCATTACATAAAATTAAGGAGGCTCAATCTTTCGTGATCTGCCTGGCTGAGATCTGTCATTAGTTGCTGCTAATTACATCTGCTCCGGGACTTGGAGATGGCCGTAGAACAATGGAAGCTAATGAGTAAAACAGCTGCTGGATTCAGCAAAGCAATTTGTCGCTCCCTCTGACTCTCCGGCTTCTGAGCTGAGTCGGGCTCAGCGGGTCTTGCGCTTCTGTCTGTTCGGGAAGGTCATCGCACAGAGCAGGACAGACAGAGGCGGCTCCCCGGGATGGTGCGGTCAGCCAGGTAGTTTGGGGGAGGGGGGGTGAATAACGAGCATCCCGGAACACGATTTCTGGCGTTTCTTTGAGAGCAACCTTAACTACCTGAATCTCTGTAAGCACGAAGAGGGTTTGCTGTCAGTTTTAGGGGTCACGATGAATGAGAGGGGAAGGGAACATCTGATACCCGGAGGAGTCTGAGAGGGAAGTGTGGACCACTGCAGCCATTCGACCTGCAGGGAGCCCCTGCAGTCGAGCAGTGCACCCGCTTGCTCTACTGTTGCCTTCTGCTCCATCCCGAAAAGCAAAGCCCACCCGGGGATTCTGCATAGGAAGTACGAGAGCGGTTTCTTATATCCTCGAAACGCGAAACAGCAGTTCTGTAACATCTGAAACTAAATTTCAGGAATGAGTGGGAAGCTGCCGACATCCACTGCTGACTCCTCTATCCCACACCAAGATATAATGCAGCCTGGTTCGCCGAGGGGTTTGTTCCCTTTGAAAGTATCCTTTCGGTAGAAGCAAAGTCTGTCCGCAGTTACTGCTTGCTTTCCTTTAAAATAAATATTTCACCTCTGTAATGCAGGACAACTTTGCTGAGGATGCAGCCTTGTACTTCATAAACCTGTCAGAGGCATTCATTGAACATCTGAAAACACATCCTCATTTGAAATTTTGTCTAGCCAGTTCCTCTAATCTTCTCATAGCTAAAATAAATGCACAGCTATCCTAACCTGAAGAGATGAAAGGAGGAAAAGAGAGAAGAAAAAAAAAAGAAAAAAGCACTCACCTGAAAAGGCTCCCACAGCCTTCTTGATATCCTCAGCGCTGAGCAAGTCAGTCATAGCCATCCTGCAACTGTTTGAACAGGGAAGCAAGTGCGAAAAGATTAAAAAGTGCTTTTCTCATCATTTCTGCTCATATGACCAAAGCTGCAGTGCTGTGTGGGGATGGCACACCGGGAAAGGCTGGACCCGTGCCAGCTCTGTAGCTCTGCGTGGATAAGTGCCGTGGGCTGTCGCTCTCCAGTTTGCAGAGCACCAAGTAGTCCACAGACGCGAGGGTTCAGCTAAAGGAAGGGCACGGGGATGCCTTTGTGGGGACTGGGGTGGGGGAGGACGTGAGTGGGGGTCGCTCCCTGGGAGGCTGGAGTCTAAGCCTTACTGGAGCAGTGCCAGAGTCTGCTGTGATAGCGGCTGGAGAAAGAGTTTTGCCAAGGTCAAGTCCTCGGGTGCAGTGGACAAACTAGTGGTGCAGAGCAGAGCCTTTTCCTTTAGTAAGTCAGGATGAGCTTTACCAGTTATATTCGGTGATGAGTAAGGAACTGCAGCATATGCCAAGCTTCAGGCTGCTCTTGAGGTCGGGAAGCAAATCTAATGTAGCTTTTGAACATTTGCCTTATCTTTCAACCACTTTAAACATCTCCCCTTTCTCCCTTCCCCCTCCCCTTCGCACACATATTCCTTTTAGACCTTGTTTCTTTTGGGCCAGTCCATATTAAGCATCATCCTCACTGAATTAATTAACACATCCCTGCGAATCCTACGGATCCCGTTTGTAATGCACAATATGCTGCAGAATCTTTTGCAATAGGGTATGGCAAAACGAGATGCGAGGTGACAACACACTCGTGAGGAGCTCCTGTGCGGTAGTGGGCTTCTCTGGCAGGACCGGGCACTACCCATTAGTGAAAAAAAAAAAAAAAAAAAAAAAAAACACCATTTAGGATTTGTAAAGTGTTTTCTAGGGTTATTTTTTTTCTCCAAGAATCTGTGCCCATTTTTCACATAAAATATGGCAAGTCCAACTTGCTCTCAGAGTTTGGGCAGGAGCCATTAGGCTGAGGTAGCCAAGGTTAGGGCCCAGTAGTAGGGCAGATCTCTGCAGGAGTATTGGCATCGCTGCCTCAGGAGAGACGGGGGAGGACAGAGCGGTGGCAGCGAGATCCCCGGGTGCGATCGACGGGTACGGCCCGGTCCCGCTGCCACAATCACACCTTTCCTCTGAATGGGGCCGCCAGAGAGCAGCCTCGAAAAGGGGGCGGCTGGTGCAGAACCTCGGGTCGTGCTGTCAGTAATTGCTCAGTGCTTTTGAAAGTACGAGCTCTATCCTTTTTTTTTTTTCCTACGGCCCAAGTTCAGCTATAATGAATAAGTCATTACCATGCCACTGAACGCAGAAGGACGGAGGAGGAGGTGACATGGGGGTCCCCCACCCTCTTTTTTTTTCTTCTTGTCTTTCTTTAAAGTCATCTCTTCTTTGTGGGAGTGACTGTTGTTTTTCTCTCGTTGGAACTTTCCCCCCCGGCCTCCCTTTTCCGTGTATTTCCTGAGCTGCAGGAGATGCTTAGTTTTTTCCAAGGACAAACAAAGAGATGGATGGTGGAGCCAAGTCCCTCTCCCTACGCTGAACGCACCCTTCCCTGATCTACCGGGAAAGAGGAGCTGAGCGCTGGGATGCTGAGCTGAGACAAATAGCAGCCCCACAGAAGAGCCCTACGCACCTGCCGCACGGGTCGTTCTCGCTCAGCGGCCCCCTGTTGTTTCGGAGCTGGGAGGTGGAAGGGTGCAGTAAAGACAGTACTTGGGGTACTCGGGTCTCTCGCTTTAGTGGAGTTCAGCTTGGAGAGCACAAGTTAAAACCCTACTGTTAGTCTGTTTTAAACATAGGTTAAGTGCAGGCCCATCAATATGCAGCTATTTTCCAGAGATCGATGTATCATATCTTATGAAATTGACGTCCCTTTACTTTTCCTTAACTGACGGAAGCGAGAAGAATCTCTTCTTGCTCCCAGTGCAGACACTGCTGGCCCAATGCTACATCGCCCTGTGCTTTCCCTGCTTTGCTTCACCCAGCATCGATGCGGTCTGAAGAGGAGTTGGGCCTCAGTCTCCGCAGGTTTTTCCCTTTACTTACAAACCTTTTGCAAACCCCTTGTTGAGCCTCAGAGCTTTCTTTTAGGTCCCTACAAACAGGAACGCACCTGACCGCCGGCCAGGGAAGATGCTCTCCGAGCGGGTGACTCGTGTTTCGGCGTTAACCCCGCTCTGGCTCTGCTGACGAGGCAGAGCACATTTGGAAGGCTGCCCTCGGGGGGAACTCGAGCCGGTGGCTGGCAGAGGCGATGCGCAGCGCTGCCTGCTGTGCTGGCAGACGCCGATCAGGTTAAGTAGCCTCATGCCAAGCAAGCCGGCCAGAGGCGCATTCCGTGGCTGCGTCCCGGGGATGGGAGCCCGGCGACTCCCTCTGCATCCCTAACGATGCGCGAACTGCCCCGCTTTCCCCTCCGTCATCGGATCTGTCGGGCCTCTACGGCCTAATCATGCTGCGGAGGCGAAAAGTGAGAGGTGTCAGAAAAATGAGGCTTCAGATCAGGTGGAGCCATCTGTAGAGCGTAAATAACATTTCCCCCAGCTCAGAAGCCGTGTGTACCCTCCGCAGCCAGAAAGGGGAAAGCAGCGACACACAGGTTTTTGAAGCGGACAGCTGGGATCTGACATGGAGGAGCGGCTGAGGCCCAGCTCTAACCTCAGATGTCTCTCTTTAAGGACAGCTAACAAACTTCCAGAAGCTTTAAACCACTAACCTGTAGTCAAAACTGTCATTCTAATAAAAAAAGGCGTTTCACGAATTGGCTGTTTCTCACTCGACCCCTTCATCTTTTTCTCATCATCCCTGCGAGATGAATGACGCGTTTTCCTTTATCTCTGAGATTTTGCCAATTTTCCTGCCTGAACTATTTGCAAAATCCACACCGTGGATTTCCAAGTTGTCTGCACCAGAACTTTTGTGTAGCTCAACTCCCCTTTCCACCAGAGCCAGAATGATGATACTGTTACTAAGTAAATGACCAAATAAATTAAGTAGAAATCAACCCGCCCTCGCCAAAAGCCAACAATTCAAGGAGAATTTCCTGAACAGCATGAAGCCCTCATGCCAAGAGTTGAAGCAGAAAGACGGCGGTCCTTTGCAAAAAGGGTGACACATTTCCTTTAGCTTCCTACTGACCGCACCAAAGAGAGCAGCTTCATCCCATCGCCTACGATCATCTGTGCAGGGAGATGCCATTTCCTGACGTGTTTTAGGTGGGGGTTTTTTTCGTCTTCGGTTCACAGCTGGTCGTTTAAGTAAATTCGGTTCACGAGCCCTTGCTCGAGTTCTCGTTCACCTTCTTCTCTCCCTTTCCCAGTTTTGTCATTTCCATCTTTTCCTCCGCTTTTCTCCTCATTCCCCCTCAATGAGTTCACCTATTTACTCCTTTAATGGTCTATTCTTCTCGTTTGGAGTCTTCTCTGTGGGAAGCCATTCCTCAGTTTTTGAGAGATTTGCATCTCTTTGTTTCCGGGCTTTTGTTTGTGGAAAGGGGGATGGGGTTGGAGTGATGGAAGATATCCTTATCTGCGAAGGTCCTGCTTCTTGCCCGGAGCTGGTGAATCCACGTTTGCTGTGGAAATCTGAGCATTTTCTTGCTACTTACCTCTTGGATCTCTCGTAAGCACGCTTGAAAAAGGTGTTAGATAGGGAGGTGGTCAAAAAGAGGTGGAACTCGGGGTAGGAACCCCACTTATATAATCTCTCTCGCTCTTTCTATTTTCGGCAGGTGATACCCACTCCTCACTGGTATCAGATATTCAGGGGTTTTGTTGGCGGTGTCACATTTATCTTTCCCTTAACTAATCGAGGAACACTATTAATAATCCTTGGCGCTTACCTTCTCCTGGCTGTGAAAACCCATTACATTGGCAAACTGATGGTCTGCTTGAAACTTGAATGTTAAGGGGAGAGGCAAGCAGTGTAGATGAGCTGTTAGGGGACAAATAGGCAAGTAGCAACAATAAAAATGCCGTTGAGCCCTTCTGTATCGTCCATCTGGGGACACTTTTCCTGATATTTAATGGTTTTGTGGCAAAGGAAAATGTTTTGCAAAGGACCATGAATCATACATCAGATGAAAGTGGCGTCGGTGAGATCACGATGCATCAGGAGGTTCAGTTCGAGAGCTGAGACTCTGCTCATGGAGGGAATAAGGAGGTGTAACCCCCTCACCAGCTTGAGGAAAGGCAAAGATAGGCTCCAGAGTTTTCCCTTTTCTCTCTTTAGCCTTGACAGATACTACTTGAAACAAAATAGAACAGCTCTAAACTGCCTTCTGCACCTGAAGCTACAACATTCAGCTTTACATTTTGGCCTTGAAGGAAGTCAGAAATAATTTTTTTCCTGCAGGCAACAGCAAACTCGCTTGTGTAATTTTGATTGCTCATACTTACAGGGGCATGCAAAATCTGCATTCAGGGCCCCATTGGGCAAGGTACTGTAGAAGTCTAAAAAATTTACAACCTGAGCTTTCTTGGGAGAGACAGGGAATTGTAAATGAAGAGATCCTATATGTACAGCCATAATACATTGACTGTAACCTTTTCAGCATATAAATTTTCTTTATGCTGAGTTGCTCATTCCAAGGAAAGACACCTTTGAAGACACTTCTATTTTTACTCTGCCAAGGAATAGTAACAACAATAAAAATGCCATTGAAATGTATTTGCCATTCTGTGATCCATCTGGGGACACGTTTCCTGATGTTTAATGTTTTTCTGGCAAGGGAAAACATTTTATAAATGATTATGCATTGCATTTATCTGTAGTACATTTAGGAGTGAAAAAATAAGAAAGCTTTTTCTGTTTCAGCTCTTAAACCTAACATTTCCTACATTCAAAAGCAACCAAGGTTTTGTGATACAATGGAAATTATCTTTTGGGAAAGGCAGGTGCTGTGAAAGTGAGATCTGATTTTTCTAGCTTGATTAATTGATCCTAGAAGTGAGGAAAGATAATTTAGGTATGTATGGGATAGGAATATTTAAAAATATTTCTCTACTGCCAGTATAGTTTAGATGCTCAGTTCAGTGATAAATTGGAAGTACTCCAGCAGCTTTGGATAATTTCTGAAGAGGCAACTTTTATTGAATCAAATATGACAAAGGTTAATTCAATCATTTTAGTGTTCTCTGTCTTTTTTTGTTTTATTACACTTCCTGTAGTGGTTTTTGAGTTTTCAGTGTACTACAGTAGTATGGGAAGTAATAATACTTCTCAGTAGCATCCTTAATTTCTCACAAACACTGTTTCCATACCCTAGCTCAGAGCAGGTGATAATTACAGTGTGAGGTAGCTGGCTCTTGTGGGTCCAGATGTTTCAACCAACTGTTGTGTTGCCTTTAGGACAGTGTAAGTCATTGTATGCTGTTTGCTAAATTCAATGATGTGGGGATTGCATTAAGCTGTCACATATTACAAAACCTTGATGTAGTATCAAGATTAGATTCTGGTTTACAGATACCACTATCTCATGGTTTAGCTGCATGCTTCATTTCCATTTGGTAGCTGGCAGAACACCTTTTTTTACCTTCTTTTGGCAGCTTAGAGAAGATAAGGATTGTAGGACTGTCTTTTTGGTTGATGGAGTGTGACTTCCATTTCTGTCTACTCCACTGGAATGAGTGCATTTTTCCACTGTTGAAAGGAGTGCAAGTGCAGGGCTAGTCCTTGTGATTCCTCTGTGTAATTCAGCCATGTGAAAGCTATTCTGATTAGTGGAAATCCTTTCTTATCCTTTTGGTTAGTTCCTACTGAGGCTCATTTACAAAGACCACATTATGCATACAATAAGGTCTTTGTTACATGTCAAGTATTTAATTAATTAAAAGGGGTTTTGTTGTTGGGATTTTTAAATTTTTTTAAAATTATTTTTAATTTTTGTTAAGAAGAATACAATCAAAATCTGACACATCTAGGTTATTTGTACAAATCTGCCCGAAGCTGGAAGATGTGGAAAGTTGTGGCAACAGGCTCACTGAGAGTTCACCTATGTGAAATGATAGAATTTAGGGAGGAAGTTTGTGTTACTGCACTTGTCAGTTTTGGTGATGTGATTACATATTTACTATCATCTCAATCAGGTTCATTCAGGAAAAGATTAGGACTGGGTTTTCCCTTTAGGATACATACACAGTGCAGAACTGGGGATACTCATCCATTGTAATTTTTTTTTCTCTTTCCCACCACACATAAATAACTGTAATCTGAATAATACTGTGTTCCAGGTCCCTATCAGCCAATGTACCCAAAATTTTGGATGTTATCATCGGGTTTTTTTTTTTTCATATTTTTCATATTGCCCTGATTTTGTTGGCATCTTTTTGGTACTGTGGTGCCCAGCATAATATGGAGTTACTTTGCTGTCTCTCTCACCTATGTTTGGAGACAGGATAGGAATCCTTACAATGGCAGTGTTTTCTTTGGTGTTTTCCCTCTAAGTTATGACATAGGTGTGTGTTTCTTCCTCCTGCTTGTGCTATCAAACTCTCCCCTTTTCACAAGGTCCTAGGTATATTGTCCCCTTTCATATTAATTCTAAAAAAGGAAGAAATATCATATTGCTCTCCTTCTTAGCTGAAATGAGATGCCTTAGGTGCTCTGTAGAAACCATGTAATACTGTGATTCAGGATTCCAGAAACCGCATACTGAAAGTCTTCTGGAGAAATTGAAGTAAATATGAGTCTTAATTAATATGACACAATTGGGAATTATTGGGAAGATGAAGTGTCAATACCACATTACAAGTTTCACAGAATTTTAGGATAAACCTCTCTTGACAAAAGTACCACTAAACTTTTCACGTTCCTGAGTACAACCTTTTTCAAAAGACATATTAACTTCCTAAAGAATGTAGCATCTATTACATTAAGTCTGCCAAGGATGTTGTGATGTTGAGTGCTATTATGTGTTGGAGAGGAGAATGGGCAAATTCATAAAAGGGAGATCCATTGAAAGTTATCAAACTCTTACAGGCCACATCCAGCATATGAATACTGGGATGGGATTAGGGGAAGGGGTCATAATAAGATTGTCTTCTGCTCCTCCAAACACTTCACTCTATGTCCACTGTCACTGTTTACATTACTGAAAATGTCCTTTGTTTTCTATATACTAACTATAATTTCCTCCTGTAATGGCCTGTTCTTGGGTTTGCCTGAGGGAAGTCTGTGTTCCTAGGATTGAAGCTTAGTGGTTCCATTTTTACTGATTTTTCCTTTCCTCTGATAATTGTCTCAAAAGCTGAAAATAGCAAATGGCTACAAGAGATACCCCAGAGGTAAGAAATAGGTCACTACTAGTCCATGCTACCAGTGGGCTTTGGGGACTCTCCAGCTTGTATTGCAAATGGTGTGGAAAAGAAAGTGCAATGTCTCACCCAAAGGAGATAATACAAATGAAAAACAGAGATAGGTGTAAACCCCTGGTGAGACTTAGGCTCAAATTACCAAACAAGAAAAAAGCAAGTGCTGAAAGAGTAAGTCTGTGTATCATAACACCTCCTAGCAACTCTCAAATGGATATTTACAGCAGGAAAAAAAGCTGTTAGTCCCAGTGGGAAACCCTGACCCCAAGGTTAAGAGAATGGAAAGAGTTGGTTTTCTTTACAACAGACACTTGGGGGTATCAGACATTTGTCATAATTGACACTCTGGTGGTGTTCACACTGGGATGGATAAGCCCCATGTAATTATTACCACAGGGGTTATATTCCAGAAAAACTAGCGCAGCAGAAAGATAGTTTCATTACTTATTCCTATTTATACTAGGCTGCTGGTAGGAGAGCAGCCAAAGTATTTAGATTGGGGTAAACAGCTTTTGGGGAAATTGGACTTTAGTTTTAGCAGCTGGAATCCTGTGGTAACTCAAATTTTTATAGTTGTTCTTTAATTAATCAGTTGGGGTTTTTCCTTTTCCTTTTCCAAAAAATTTTTTATTTTTTAATGCCCTTATAATTAATTTCAGAGCTGTTAGTGCCCAGTGAGATGGATTTAAAAGTCAGAGGTTTGTAAAGGAGTCAGATCTTTCTGGGTTAACAGCAAGTAAGAAGAATTTTATAGCTGGGGTGCTCAAATGGTGAGTTGGGGCTTTCCTGCCAACCTCCCAAGTGGAAATTGCTAGCCAAGGAAGTGTATAACTATTAGCAGAACAGGAGCACTGTTATGTCAGCTGTTTATTTATTGTCAATATTTCATTAGAAAACAGTTCTTCCATTTACACAATTGGTAAATGAGATATCTTCTCAAGTTTAAGTGATGATTTGAAACCAGCTAAGGAGAATACCAGTAAATAAAAGTCATTACTTTGTAGTGCTGTTTCAGTCATGATGATGAAATGAGTTGAACAGCATCTGTCCAGTTGTCAATAAACAAATTAACACAAAATGAACCTATTTGCACTGAAGGAATATCTCCATGTTGTTCATGGCTTGAGTCAGACCCAAACACTGAATTCTCCTGTGCTTTCACTTCTTTATATCTTTAGGTTTCCTAAAGGGAAGACTACAGGAAGAAAATCTCTGCTCTTGCTACCTGCTCGAAACTTCTTAATAGAATGGACACACATTCAAGTGTTAGCTTGTCCAGCAGCATTCACCTGGGATCCCCTCAGGTAAATGTCAAATTGAAAATTTGAGTTTATCCCTAGTAACATCGGTATCCTCTGTGTTCAGGAGAAAAATTTTTAAAAGAAAGACTCACAGGCATATTCCTAAGAGAAGTATATTTTCCCTTTCCAGTGTATCACAACTTCTCACAATTTCCTTTCAGATATTCCTTCTAGTAGCCGTTTTATTACCTTGTTAATAATCTTATGTATGGGGTTTTCTTTATTTTCCTATGAAAGTGAAAAGGTTTATTCCTACGATTTAAAACATTATTTGCAAAAAAAGAAATAGCTCTATTGCACTAACCATCTTTATAGAAATTAGTTTTTTAATATTTTGCACATCTGAATTGATCCTCATTATGGGCATACTTTTTTTTGCTTGGATGTGTTTAGTGTTTCTTCTTCCCCAAAAGGTTCACAGTGGCAATCTCTTGCAGAAATCACCTTATTGCAGGGCCTTTTTCCATTCCTCCTTTCAAAACTTTGCATATATTTCTTGTGTAGGTAAAAGAAAAGTAATCCAGAAGTGGTGGTAATCTAGAGGCAGAGCATCAATGTATTTGCTACAGATGCATCAGCACTTTAGGCTCATGCTTTGGTATTTTAATGGTTGTTTGTAGGAGACAGTAGCATCCCTTTGAGTTTTGATCTCACTGGACCACAGAAGCTGCTGTCTTGAGGAATGAGGTATTTCAGAAAATATTGTTAATATTTTGCTTGTGGATGAAGCAGAGACTTGCAAGACACAAGTGATGTGCTGGTTGGCAGCATTTTGCCTCTGAAATTTATAATCTCTGTTATTTTTCTGCACTTCTGTTGGCAATTCTGCTCTGTAATTAGTGAAGGAAAAAGCAAGTATCAGGGCATACTAAAAACCTTGTGGGTCTCTGAGGTAGTGTACGTCCACGTCTTCTGTTACTATCGCCTGGCTGCCTAGAGACTTATTTTTCCAACACTTTCTCCTGTTAAAGGGCAGACAACTGAAACGCCAACAAATCAACTGTTTACATGAGACTGCACAGTATAGTGGCACAAGAAATTTCATGTTGCATCCTATCCTGGGGTGGTATCTCTCAAAATGGACCATCCTTTTCCTTTTTGTCACTCTAGATGTTGATGGTGAGAAGTATAACTTGTGACAGCAGTTTCACTTGGGTGGAGCAAAGAGATCATCCATTTCACACAGAGGATCTGTTTGTTTCTTGACGTCTTCTTTGCTACCAGGTTCATGCTGTTTATTGCACAGAACATTGTCTGTTTTCAATTGGGCTTCTTTTACCCTTTCTTAATAGACCTAGATTTGTTCCAGTTATTAATATTATTCATAAGCCTCTATTCATAAGCATATTGTAAAAATGCTTAAAGCTGTGTTCACAAGAGAAGGGGAAGGAGTGTGGCTCTTCCTTCTCCCAGGAGAGGGAAAGTTTGCTAATGCCCTGTGAGGGAATGACAGATGATTTCTCTCTCAGGTTATACATGCTCTAAATCCTCGCCACCGTTTTTCTCCAGTACTGAAGAGACAGATGCTACTGTAACAGCACAGAACTTGTGCAAATCCCTTGCAAAGACCTTTATTACTGCTACAAGTAAAAACAAGTGACTTGCTTAGCCTTTCATCCTATTTTTAGATGAGCTTACATTTCTGAAGGATGTATTTGATTGCCTTTCATGGTTTTGGCTAGTTTACCGTTGCTTTTTTTTTTTTCCTTTTCTTTTAGTGTGATATGGGAGGATGAAGGTGTGAGAAAGTGTCTGTTTCTCTGAGCTGTTGTGTTGGTATTTGTTAACCTGACATTTTTTGTGATGTGTCCAATTCCCTTTCTAGCAGTTTTTAGTAGCCATGGGAATACAGACAGCAGAAATCACATTTTTCACACACAATTTATCTCCTGAGAAAACTCCAAAACCTGATGGAAAGGATAGACAAATTATTTTGGTAATAAACCTTTGATTTGGCCTCAGAGTAAATGCTATGAAGTCTTTGGAGAAGAGGTTTGTTTTTATTTCACCAGATTAGTGTAACCTGGTTTGCAAGAATTGCTTTTACATCCAGAGTGTTGCAGTCTCAACTCAGTCGTCTTTTGAGGGTTTGAGCCATCTTCCAGGGTTTTCATTGAGACTCTTGTTGTGTTTTTAATGGAGATTTCACCAGGCTCCTCTTCTGTAGCTTTTCTCAGGAACTGCAAGGTGATAGGGATCAATGAATAATTACTTTGTAGAGAGAAGGCCAATTGGTTAGGAGTTTTGTTGACACCATAAATCTATGTGGGTGCTGATCTCTTGTTAGATATAAGTGATTGCTGAAAACTACTGATGTTTTAGATTGCAATCTAAAGGTAGAAAAAACAGGTAAAAGATATGTATCTTGAGCTGTTTCTTCTTAACCATCCATAATTTATGCATGTGTTTCCTTTGTTTATAAGAAAGAGTACATACTGGACCGTCCTATTTAAGTTTTGTTTTGTGCTTTTGTTTTGAGGTGTTTGTGGTTGTGGTGTTTGCTTTGGTTTTGTGTTTTTGTATGGAAGAATGCATAATTGTCCATGTTCTAACACAGAAGAACCACAGGAGTCCACAGTTCTGGAATGAGAATGTGTCCTCTATTGTCACCAAAATTAACCAAGTGTTGACATGCAAATTTTTAAAACACTGCTTTCTTACTCACTAAGACTGGGAGGAATATCTGTTCTGGTAAAAATTTACGAATATGTGAGAGACGAAAACAAGGGAATGATTGATAGTGTGAGGACAAAGACTGGGGGACAGATACATTCATGCTAAGAGAGAGGGATGGAGATAAATACCTTTTCACCATGGGGGTCAGCTGGAACAGATGTCTCAAGCATGCATGCAGCCTTAACCTAAGTGATCTACACTTGTAGAGGAAAGTATGTACCTATGTGAAAAATTACAGGCATGTATGCAGGTACACACCCGATGTAGACTTAAATGACAATTTGTTTCAATAGCTGAGTTCTTGCTCTTATAAAACCAGGGAGATTGTGGTCATCTTGAAAAATGTGTGGAAGCTTTGAAGAACCTGTAAAGAAAAACATAGTTCTCCTACCTTTTGGTAAGTGGAACATTTGGAACTTTCTGCTCCCCTACCATAAGTGCATCTGATACACTGTACAGGGATTTCAAAGTTTAATTTAGCTTAACTCTTGGCTGTAAACAACTGCTGATAAATTTAGTTGGGGGATTAGGGAAGACTAATAGCTCCTTAAAAGGAACCTGAAGATGAGACAGCAAAACAAAAACATCTGCTAGAGTCTCCCCTAGAATGGTAGCACACCATCCAGTCATATTTTAGAGAAATAATAGGTTTGTTTTGGGCGAGAAGTGATTTCTGTAGATGTAGACACTTGGAGAAAGAAAGCCAGACGTGTGCTTAAGGGAGTTGCTCCCTTGACTGGAATCAGTAGCATGTAGCAAACACCCTTCTCCTGTGGTTCTAGATAGTTTGTGAGCCCTTTAAAAATAACTATTGTTAACTCATTTTCCCCATTACATTTTTTTTTTTTTTTTGGTATAGACTGTCATGTTTATATAGTCTTTGGACTTCTTTGGCAGCATTAATTCAAGTGTAAATTCTTAAGCATGGCTACCACATCTTAAATTTCCCTGTGGTTAGTAAAATAGTGTTAAGCAGTACTTCATATGTCTGGTCAAAATGGAGACTCAAACCAAATCAATACAAGAAAACTCAGTCAGATATTTATTTGGAGAACAGACTTATTGGAAATTACTAGAAGTTTCTCTTCCTAGATGCTTCTATCTCACTTGTTTTATGCTGCATCAAATTTTCTAGATCCAGCTGTAACTGGGGCTTTCGTAAGTATTGTACTTGATTGTCTCATAGCAAGAAACAATTCTTATGCCAAAGGCACTGTGATCTTGCACAGTCTTCTTCTTTATCCTTAACTTTTAGACTATTAATAGTGCCTCTGAAGCTAGATTTGGAGCCTAAATGAGAATGAAGTAACTATTTAATGCCTTTTTTCCCTGCCTTCTTCACATAGCCTTCTGCTATCCCCCAGTTACATTTTTAGTTCTTCTATTGCCCAAGGGCCCCAGAGAGGACTTAGGTGAGAGAAGGTTAAAAAGAAAAAATGTATTTGAATAATTATTATTCAAACTAAGAGGGAGTAATCATTTGATAAAAATTCAATCTGCTTAAAAAGAAATGTCCTTTGATAGAGTGTTTAATTATCTTGTGAGTTTGGCAGCTGGATGGCTATTATTTCAACAAAGAGTTTTTTGAGATTTGCAGAAGTATTATATGTAAAAGTAAAGTGTCTGTTGTTAGCCTGGCTAAATCTGATAGACTTTGAAAGCATAACACAATCATCTGAAAGAATGTGAACTATATTGCCAAGTCAAGCAAGGATGTTGGGTTTTCAAATTTTTTTTTTTTTTGTTTGGTTTGCAACTGTTGGAAAGAAAGTATTCAGATTAGAAATACAGGTCTGTTCTGATGAATCAGAATATGGATTAAAGAGTGAGAGAAACTAATAATTTTTCTAGTACAAAAATTTCTGATGTTCATAAACTCTTTGTATATTTACATGATGATGCAGGTGGACTGGTATGCCCCGTGTCTGGCATTCAAAAAATATGAACAGTAACTTTTCTGTAACTGAGAGCAAAATGTCAATGACATTTCAAGTTCTATCTCTAAAATACCAGTTGGAGTTATGTAGTTATGTGGTGAAAGTGTTATTTTCTGTGATTCTTGTTCTCTGAATCACGTCTATTTATAAAACTCTGCAGCCTTTCTGACTGCTCACTAGTTAACAGCTTAAAGAGCCCAATTTCAAGTTGTGTAAATGTTTCTTCACCCTTTGTTTCACTGTATCAGGCATATAGCCAGGCATGCTAAGAGTCTATAACCATTTTATTTCTTATACTAAGGCTATTGATATCTAAAGGCCACAGCATTAGCAAGAATGAATAGACTGAGGGTAATGGGAGACAAAATATTAAGGGAAAAAAAAACCTGAAGAAATGTATTAATTACTAATAAAATTAGTGCAGCTCTAGTGCTCATGTGGTGCATAATTTTAGTCTCTCTATTAATTTTCATGGCAGACATATTTCCCTCCTCCCCCCCTTTCGAGCACTGAATACTTGATGTGTCAGGCAACATTTGAGGAAGGCTGCTCAAAGGTACTTTAGGCATCAAGCTCTCTTGATTATTTTACAAGTATCATTAATGCAGAGCAGGTTTTGCCTGGGATTACCAGGTCAGTTTATAGGTTTCTTGGTCATTCCAGAGCTTCCCCACGCACTTGTTAGACTTGACGACAAGAGAGCTGACAAAGCAGGAGCGGCCCGAAGCCAAGTAATTAGCTGCTATTTAGGGGAGGTGCCTTGAGGAATTATTTTCCTACTCAGAGGTTCAAGACTAGAAGAACAAAGGTTGGGATCAAAGAAGGCAATAAAAGGTTACATGAGGAGGGAAGTAGGTTGAGGAGAAGGATGGGCTATTAGAGGGATGAGTGCCACAAAGGGAAAATGGTGAGATGGGAAAAGTTGGTGATCAAAGAGAAAAGGATTTGCAGATGCATGTGGTAGGAAGTATAAGGAAGGCATGGAGATCAGTTGATTTCTTTTTGTCAATCCAATCTGAGAATATACATCAATACATTTTACTGTGAAACTATTAAAGTAATGATTTTGGAAGTGTTGGTTTTAGGAGAACTTGGGTTTCATCTCATTCCTTTTTTATTTATTTATTTAAATTTTTTTTAATGCAAAAAACGTAATTTTATAGCACTGTAACACAGACTGTCTGAAGTGTTCACAGTTGCCAAATGCCTGTGAGATTTTAATTTAGGTCAAGCAGATTGTCTTGGGTATGTTGACCAGTAACTCTGATGGTGACTTTGGTTGTCTGAAGATAGCATCTGATATCTGAACATCGAATAAGTAAGGTTAGAAGGGGCCACTGGATGACATCTATGCAATGAATAGCTCAAAGCTGACCTAATATAAAGGCTAGGTTAAGCTTGCCTAGTCAAATTTTGCACATTTCCCCAGATGGAGTTCCCATAGTCTTTCTGGGCCCTTGTTCCAGTGTCATGCTGAATTATTTTTTCTTATGTCCACTGAGATTTTTTTGCTTGTTGCAGCTTGAGATTCTGTGTCCTGTCCTTTCATTGCCCACCTAGGAGAAGAGTCTAGCTGTATCTGTTCTTTAATCCCATTTTGTTTAGTTGGAGTAACAATTATATCTCCCTCCCTGTCTTTTCCTTTTTAAGCTAAACAAAGTAATTTACTTCAGCCTTTCTTTGTATATCATATGCTCCAGCCTTATTTGTGCATGGTTGAGCTCTATCAGACTGTCAATATTTCTCTTGTTTTCGAGGGCCTGAAACTAGTGATAGTATTCCAGATACAGTCTTACAGTATTCCAAATACAGCCTGGTAAGCATTTACTAGACAAGAAAAATAGTTACTCTTGACTGACTGGCTACTGATTTGCTAATGCAAAAAAACCCCCAACAAACTGAAGTGCAAGTATAGAGAGAATTAAAGGATATAAACAATGAAGATATATGAAAGAAGAGGAAAAAGCAAGGATTTAATCAAAGCTTGGCCAGCAAAATTGAAAATATTGTGGATTTGAGACTGTAGTTGTGCTAGGCAGCCATGCTGTCAGACAGTGGAAAAAAGGCTCTGATCTATTACCGTTTATGATCCAGAGGTCTTGGCAAGGAATATTACTACCTCAGGGCATCTACAGACTTTCAGGTACCAACAGAGTATATTACAGGCAGCTCCCCGGAGGGTAAGGTCAAGATTCTTATTCATCAGTTTTGCCTTCCTATCTCCCCATGTAAATCATATTGGCATATCTGAGAGATATAATTTATAGCCAGCCTCCTGGGTGGTCAGCTTCACATCTTATAAATTAAATAGCCAGACACATGTGAGTCAAGTTTGGAAATGCACTGCATTTCTTTAGAGAAAGGATAGATTCTTCCCAATTCTTCCTTACATTTGATTGTTTCCTCACATCCCTATTTTTACTTTTTATGTTCCTTTCTTTGTCAGCTGTGCATTGTCCCTATTTTTTCTCTCATTCTCTTTTTTTTCTTCAGCGGAGCATGTTAATGGTTGTAGCAGATCAGTATATGAGGTTATCTGCCTTTAATGTGTAATCTTTTGTTTATCTGACTTTGCACATAAAGAATAGAGGACTGTGTTCCTCTTCCCAGACTTCCCTCCCTTGTTCTCTCTACAGAGGCACATATTTGACAATGAGATGAACTGCAAAGAAAGTTCAAAGAAAGTTCTCTGGATGTCAAACCTCATGATGCTGTCTTGCAGGTGAACAGCAGAATGAGATGTCCCAGCTCTTCTCAAATTCTAAAGAAAGATTTAAATTAGTCTCAGATGTGTCTGTGGATTATTATAGCATTTGTTGTAGAGCAAGGCCTGAGATCCTTCTTTTTTTTTCAGACCAAGTTTGTGCTTGATGCTGCTGGTCAACATAATTATCAGAGAAGAAGCACTAGTGAGGATCATCCAAAGAAATCTTTAGGCAGTGCAGATTGTTTTGTTCTGACATAAAGTGTTTACAGTAGAAGAAGTTATTGATATAATTCTGTTATCAAAGATTTTTTTTTTTTTGTCTTTTTATCCTGCAGTCCCCTCACTGCCTGTTGTTGATACTGTCAGGGGAAAGAAGATTGGAGTGGAGAGAATACAGCGGTGTGGGGTGTTCTCCTTCTGGCATTATCAGCACCAAGGAAGAAGTAAATAATATTGAAAATGGGTCTAATTCAATACTGTGGAAAGTGATGATTCCACTAAAAGGCACCAGCAAAAATTGCTCAAGTTAGCTGGAAGCAAAGAGGAGTGTCTGGTTTTTCTGTTTAGCTAATGGGGATACATCCAGTTCAATCCCTTTTTGAGAACATCAGCCTGTGTTTTGAAGGTTGCTTGACCATTCTCATTTTAGTAGAATATATTACATTGCAGACTATCTCTGTGAGATGCAGAGATATTAACCAAGGTGGGGAGAAAGAGAAATCTCTTTTGAATCCTTGATTATATTATTGCAGAAATCAGTTTTTATTCTATCTCATCAGGGTAGTATTGAAAGAGCCTTGTGGCCAGCAGCCTGATTTAGTTTTAGAGCAGACAGAATGAATCTAATACGGGAAAAAAAAGGGAAAAGCATGTGTCTTAAGATAACTAAGTAACTGAGTCTTTGCAACTGGATGGATCTGCTGACAAACTAGACAGGGAGAGCTGGAGATAGATCCCTGGTAGATCTAAGAGCCAAAAATCAGCTAAACATTTTGGACAAGTTTGGAAGCTTGTTTCTTGTTTCTTGTTTGGCTCATTTCCTTGTCCCATCCCCCATTTCTCTGCAGCAGAAGCAGTGTTGAAGGGTGTGCACTCCGTCTGGCAGGCTGTTGGAGGAGTCTCTGGCCTCAAATTACACAGCATGAGAACTCTGTGCACAAAATTAGCAGCAGAGTTCGGTGTATTAGGTGCCAGGGAAAAATGTCACATTCAGCAGAACTCAAGAGGCGAGATGTGGAACAGAAAGAACTGGAACAGGACATCAATCCCCCTCTACCTTTTACTGTCTTTCAGCAAGCAGACGTATTTGAGAGTGTCATAACAACCTCCTTTGGACTAAAAATTATTTGGGTAGTAAATAGATTTTATTGTATATCTTAGTCACAGCCATGTTTGATTTTTATCCCCCCCGCCCCCCTTCTGCTTCACTTCCTCATTTTCCTTTATTTTGAAGTTTTCTTTTTGCCTTTTCACAAGAAAAACACTCTTCAATCATGAAAAAGTGCTGTTGACATACAGTTTTCTGCCCTCTTTTCCACCTACCTGTGTTATGATTCCTGATGAGAAACCCACTGTTATGACATTACATTCACATCGTGCCACAGCTTATACAAGTTGTTTATAGTGAAATCTGGAAAAATGAATAAAGTGATGGCAAACAGGGCAAAGGCACTAAAGCAGAGAGAAGCAGCTACTCAAGCACTGTGTTCTATAGATACTACCTCGGTAGCTGCTATCTCATTCAGAAAACCTATGACAGAAAAGGTCGTGGTTTGGGGGTGTGTTTTGGCTTCTTCCATACCTCATGAAAGTGGTAAAATTCTTGCAGCACACACACACTTGTTAGATTGCCCTGAAGCATATGCGTGAAAGAGGCTGTGTTAGTATCTGCATGTGGAGATGGATTGTCAGGAGACAAAATGAATTGTTTGGGGCTGTACATGTGCACACATACACTCACTGTGTTGTCAGAGTGCTTTTGTAAGACAAAGTTACCAGGCAGTGCTTGTTTAATGTATTCCTCCCCATTCATTCTCCTCGTCATGTTCATGTCTGCAATGTAAGCTGGGCTGGGGAATTGATCTGTGGCTTAAAAAAGTGTTTTTACAGCTGGCTTAGTTAGCTGATGTATTCTGCAGCACAGCCTCAGCTGTGCCATCCTGTAGGGCAGGAAAAAAGCAAGAGTATGTGAAGGCAGGGAATTTCCTAAGATGATACCGGCACCATATACTCATTTCTTGAAATCACAACTTCAAAGTTCTCCAGTACCTTTGTTTGGCTCAGATTATGGAAGCAATACACAAGCACAATGAGGTATTCCAAGATTAAATAGCACTCTGGGCAGAAAGTTATTCTTCATTTCCTTTCCTTGTTCTTTTCTGTAGTAGGACAGACCGTTTGGTTACTGCTGTTTAACATATGTGATAGTTTAGTTATTATTGTCTTTTCTGAGGGTTTGGGAATCTGTTCTAATGCCTGTCATTGGAGCATTACTGGCACATTTTAAAAGATCTACCTTTCTGTGTTGTTTTCTCTTTGCACTGCTGGTGATTTTTGAGTGCAGGTGGGTTGTTAGGGTTAATGGTTGTAGTTTCTCACTTTCTACCTGGTTTTCCCCAAGAATTGTACATTTACTGAGCATTTTTCCTTCTCAGCTCTCCTCTCATGAGAAAAGTCTTAATCAGCCCTATTTTACAGATGGCAAAGCTAAGGCAGAAGAAATCACACACAGCAAACCAGTGGCTGAACTTGCTATGACAGTTAATTAAGAGGTCTTTGGTTCAGACCTGGTTTCACATAATGAGGCAGCCTTCTGCCTACTGAGGTATGGGAGACATAAACTCCAGCTTTCCACACTTGAAATGGACAGTCCAGCCACTGACTTGGGATTTACTTGCTTATTGAAATGTTAATTGGTGCATTAATTCCACAAATTTATCTTTCAAGAAATGAAGGTTGAGACAATAAACGGCCAGTAGGTGAGGCAGCAGGTGAGACAGGCTGTAATTATACACTGTGAGGAAGAGACAGAACAGAACTTTGAAAATCACAGGACTTTGATATTTATTGCCTCTATATTTGCCACTTGCCTGCCTATCCTAATCTCTAGCCCCCTTGCCCCCTGATTTTATTAAGGGATATTGTCCCAATTTAAGAACCATTAGAAAATGAGCCATAAACTCTCTAAAATGAGCAGAGTGGATATTTCTGCACCAGAAAATTGTGCTTCTTTGACTATATCAGTGTATCTTAAGTAGTACAACTCCCCTAGGGTAAAGACAATTATACCAGTGTAAAAGTGCATATCCAAATATAGCTGAGTCCCGAATGAGAAAGCACCTTTGTACCAGTAATAACTAGGTCCACAGTAAGGGACAGATTTATTTCCTTACCTTTAGAAACCTGAGGTGACAAAACTATGAATATAGCCATTTCATATTTCATGTATATCCCTAGGAGACAGATAAAACCTTCATAGCAAGAATTGGCCTGCTTGAGCTCTTATTTACTGGCCAGTGGTGCCTGTCTCTCTTTACTGTTCAGAAAGCTTCACTTCACTAAAGACGCTTATCTAAAGTTTCTATGTTAAGTAAAAGGAATTTGGTCACAGGATTTCTTCAAATGGATGGGAAAATTAAGCTGTTAGGAACAGTGTAGGCTTATTTGAATGCATCACTGCACAAATTTTAGCAAATCCCAACCCTGTTTTGCCATTTGGGGAAGCTCAGTGAAATTTTTTTGAGTAATTTCAACTGGTCTTTTGAACTTGTGAAATAAATACAGCGGAATTTTCTTTGTCTTGAGTAGCAATAACTCTCAGATTTTTGATTCTCAAGATAATTAGGAGACTTAAAACACAAGACTCTCCTGCCACAAAGGTGCACTGCTGCTATGCACTAAAACTAGGTTTTAAAGTTCTGGAGGGATGGTTGTAGGCATAGCTCTCTCAGGAGCTCTTGAATGGAACTTTCCTTCTTTTTGATCTGCAATGGCCAGTTACCAGGTTTTGACATTGGAGAAGCTGACTCGAGCACGAGGTTCCACCTCCAACCCACATCTGTCATGCATAATAGCAGTGAGAAGCTCTGCCCTACTTCTTCCTTATTTGCCTCTTTTATCCTGGAAGTCATATGTGATCTGGATAAAGAAATGTTCTCTTGCTGTTTCTGAGCTTTCATTTTTCTCACTTAGTCTAGTCCTGGGCCTCAATATCCTTCTAAGCTCTGCAAGAACAAAAAGCCCCATTGCTCATGAGGGAGAAATTTCTTCCAGCTCTTCCAATCTAAGTGATTCTACTCTATTAGAAAGAAATCCTGTATATTTAAAAAAGATTTTTAAAGGATGCAGGTTTATTTTAAAAGAAGAATTGTTTTCCACAGAGAGGAAGATCATAATACTGCTTGTGATATTGCTCTGCATAAGAAAAGCTGGCAAGATTTGCTTATTGAATCATGAACTATCAAACCTCGGAATGGTAATGTTGGTTGCATATTTCCAAAATAGCTGGTAATGTCAAAATAAAAACCTCACTATTTGGGGTGGTTTTTTTTTCTTTCCCTGCAATACTTACTCCTTATTTTGCTCAAGCAATAGAGGTGAAAAAGCCAAGATTCAGATATATGATTTAGTTTGATGTTCTGAGAAGAATGTAATTTTAAAAAAATGCTGCTCTTTCTTTAACATTTGGTTCTGTAAACCTCTTCCATATTGAGCAATAATTTATTCTGGAAATGACACCATTAAATTCACTGTCAGGAACAGTGGTAGGTGCTGACCTTTAAATTTCTTCAGTCCAAGACGGATTATTTAGTTGAGTTTATATCAGCAGGGCACAAAGAGCCTTTTTCTGCAAATGCCTACTAGCTAACTTTTCACCCTAAAAAAGGATTCATGGAAACTGTGTCCAGATTTAATTCAAAGCACATTTTCAAACTCTATCGATCCATACTCATGTGGCTTTTTAAATCTCAACACAATGCTTGACAGGGAGAGTATCCATACATTCAGACATTATAAATTGAGCCATTATCAAATGAAGAATACAAAACCAATTAGCTCAACTCTTAACTTATGCCCTCTTTGTTTTTTTTCCAAGAAGTTCAGAAAGATAGGACAACTTCGACTGTTTCTTTTTTTTAGATGGTTTTATTTTCAACTGTCCTGAAAGCATATAAGAAAGAAACAGGGTCTTGTTACTTACCATTGGGCCAATGGCCTCCTAAGGATTTTGTAGTACTACCTGCAAAAGAGCTCTTAAGATTGCAGGGCAGACATGAATAGCTAATCTAATGTAACTTTGGTCCAAAAATTTTACAGAACTGTAATTAATTATTCATGTGCTATAATAAAAATAATTTCTAGTTTAAACATGGCTGTATTTGAAAAGAAATATGGTAAAAGTCTATTAAAGCATTCTGTAAAGCTGATGGTAACCATCGAAGAAAAATCTGTGTAAGTATTATTAAAAGGAAATGGAAGAGATTCCCAAACAGTTCCCAAATCAGTGTTATTACAGTTGCAGCTCAGTCTCAAGCAACCACAGGAGTCACGACACCCAACTGCTAATGATGTGTATCTACAGAAACAAATATTTCACATATCCTTTGAAAACAATAGGCTGTACCTTGCAAGCCAACTCTGCTGTTTATGTTTCTATTTGATGTTCAGCTTCCTTGCAGTGATTGTTAAATGTTATTTCCTTTGCAGATTAATCTGTGATGACATCAGACATCTTTTAAGGGTATTATTCTTGTTCACTTCATCCTATCACTTAAAAGATTTATTCTTTATCTGGTGATTGAACATAACTGCACAGCACTTTTCTAATATCAGTTGCATCAGAGAGAAGCCATTATTCTTTAGAGACATGGAAAATGGTACAGTAGTTGCTGCCCTAGTAGACGTGGTATGTAGTGCTGTCATCCAAACCTGATTCAGCTGATTATTTCTGCTATATTTTTTGGTTTACCTTTTATTAATACTTCATGTATCTGTAGTGATTTGGGACTACATTCCTATTTTTCATTAAAATTCCTCATTTGCTTTGGTTGTTTGGTTCTAACTGATACTCTCAGATTTCCAGGGTGTTATGTATCCTTGTGCATGTGTTTTCTAACAACAGGTGCATTGGACAGAAGGCCACAGTTTCACAGCTCACAGGCATGTCCAAAATAATAGAGTAGGTTGTGAACTGTGAAGAGGCATGTAGTGGTGGCAGCATATGGTCATGATTCAGTCATCTGAGGATTCTCTTAGCAGTCTCCTTTAGCGAACTAATTTTTGTTTTGTATTTCTTACATTTGGATGAATTCGTGCTTTGTCTTGCACATGTATTAGGGTTGGTGCATAGCACCACAACGACCATGCCAGCCACAGTGTATGGATAGGTTTTCTCAAAACTGAGAGATGGCCACGTCAGCTGATGAAATTGGATGCTTTCCTAGTGCAGGCATATCTCTTGACATGGGCACTGTTATTAGGTATCAGTTTTGTAATGGACATTTATTTCATTCATCAAATAATTATTTGAACAGAGAAAGAATGTGTATTTGACTAGACACAGTCTATTTTCCCAGCCCAAATAACAGAAATTGTTATTTCTACTATAGTAGTCTATTTCTACAACAGTAGAAATAAAGAGAAAACACGTGGTAGTCGAGGCACTGATTTGGCACAGAGGAACATGGCAAAGCAGTTTCCAATCTGAGTCTCACAGCCTTGGTGATCCCTCTATCCAATCAGCTATCCACTCTTCTGAGGTAGAAATCTGCTTTTTTTCAGAATAGAAAGTATTGTTTCGGTCTTTGTGAAAAAATACTGCAGAATCACAAACTTTCTTAATTGGTTTAGCATTATTCAGTCAGGTTAGTGTTATTACTAGCTGTAATCTCTAGCAGAGAGTAGTGGAACTGAGCTACTTGCAGTTTGTTTTACTTGTCTTACAGCAAAGCAGTTGCATAGACAATTTGTCTCAGAGTAGTCTGTTGACTTGTTTTTGAAAACCAAGTCCCTAGATAAACAATGAGCATGTATTTTTGCATTGTGTTATATCCTCTATTAAAAGATGTACCTACATAGTATCCAGATTATCTTTAAAGACATTTGAAAAAATTAGAATATACTTTTTACAATTTTCTTGTCAAAACTGTGATATGTAGCAGAGTAGCAGATCACTCAGAAAATACAATTTAGAATTTTGTAGGTTCTCCTGGTCCCTTCTGATCAAGAGACACTATATCCCCTCTCAAATTCTATCATGGTGCCTAGAGTTATCCACAGAAGGGAGATGGGTGAAGGATTTACTTCATTAAAATGCAATGCAATGCAGTTACTCTCAAGGCTGATGATTACAGTTGTAAATAGAGTTTTATTTTGAAGGATGCTAGTTGATTTTTGCTCCATTCAGATGGGAATTTTTGTTCTTGGCAGCGGAAGGAGGAGAAGGAAGCAAATATGTATTGAACATGAAAATGAAAGAGAGTCAAAGACTGAAATGGAGAGGCAAGGATACACAGCTTTTGACTAAGGCAGATAAGCTCTGTTGCAACTTAGCCAGTTTGTTAAGAAATCGTGGTTTCCTTGTCACTTTCTTCCTTTTATTTTCTTCTTGAAAGATTGTCAACTGATGTTATATAAATGCTTTGTCGCTATAATTTGAGTACAAGCCAGGGTGAACCATTACCTTGTCTTCGTATGTGGCAAATATGGGTTGTTTTGAGCACATGAAGCTGAAAAGATCTGGTCTTTAAAGGACTCCTGTCTTACTTTCATCGATCCATCCTTCAAAGCTCATCTCCTGTGCCTGATGCCCTGGTGTTTGACAAGGTTGAATTTTCTGATGATACTTTCTGGTCCCCTTTTAAAATTTATTCTTTAGCTCCACCTCCTGGCTCTTGGTCTGTGTAAAGGAGGATTTTTGGGAACCACAGAGCCTCAAGAAGGCATCAGAAGTATTCATCCTAGTTTACAAATATTGATGTAGGGGTGTATATTGGGGGCATTTTAGCTGAGGCAAAACAGACTTTGCTGAGCCCACTCATACTGACTTTCAACAAAGACAAATGTTTCAGTGGAGGGTGGACAATGGAATATGTGGCTCATAGTTTCTGCTTTTTCTTGGGCTTTCAGTTTCTCAACTGTGGCCATTTTGAGAAATGACAGACATCACAGAACAGTCTTTCTTTATTACTTTTTTTCCCTGGTACTTCCTCAAACTCGTGGGGGTGGGGAGGTATAGCAGAAAACGTCTGACACTGAAACATTAAAAAAAGATCTCTGAGGCCTTGCAAAGGACTCTTGTTTCATGCAGGGAGAATTACTTTGACTTTGAGTTCATCATATTCAACCAGAAACTGCCCGAGAAGTAGAGGAATAGATCTTAGTCATCTGGATTTAAGAAGCTGAAAACCATGTCTCTGCCCCGACAGCTGCGAGAAAAGAGGTAATGTCTCTCCCTGCTCCTGCCTCCCCACAAGCCTCATGTAACTGCTGTGATCTGTTTGTTTAATTTGGATGTAAGCATCTTTGATGATTCTAAAAGGCTTCTTTTTATTGTAACTTCCACACTATTAGGCTGCTCAGTGTGGAGCAGACCATTTCTATTGCTGGAGTGGACTTTCTTCTTTTTGTGGGGAATATTCATCACATAGGACATAGTGGGTCATTGTCCTCTTTATAGCTGGAAAATGGTTTCCCTTTTACTGGGGTGTGTGATATGAGTGTTTGTGATATGACTAATTATATCTCTTGATCTCCACAACCACATCCCTCTTCACAGTAAGGGGTAGTATTTACAGTGTTGTGGGTGGTGCTGATTCATGGCATTCTCCTCCTACAGCAAACCATTGCAAGACATTGCATCATTACTTCAGCTTTTCAAATGGGCTACACCTTCTCATATGGAAGCTCCTGCTTGGCACATTCTCCTAGCAGAATAAACTGAGGCAACTACCACTTTTTTTTTTTTTTGTTTTCATTAACAGAATATTTAACATTATGTCAGCTTGGCATTTCTTAGATGATCCTTTAAAAAGTTTCTCTCTATCACATTTGTTATCCTTTTTTCCTCATTCTTGATGCTTTTTACTCAGGTATTAATATAAATATCCCTCTAACAACACTGAGTTATAAGATTGAAACATAGGTGAATTTGTCTACTGCTTGTCAAAGCTCTTGCACCAAGGTGAAGGTCACAGAGGGAAAAGCATCTGCCAATTCATGCTGTTTTTTTGTGTGGACAATAAAGACGAGTAACATGACTGTGTGGTCATATGGCTGCTCTTTAGGTGCTCCTGCAGGGATCCTTCCTTCTCACTTCAAATCCAATCCTTTCTAGGATCTGCAAAGCTTATTCTAACCTTACCTACTACCATGTGTTCCTTCACACATTGTTGACATTTTCAAACAAGTATTTTTGTCCTTGCTTCAGGTTATCTGCTGTGACTGGGAGATTAATGCCAAGGTCGCAGGTTTGATCCCGGTACAGGCCATTCACTTAGGAGTTGGTCTCGGTGATTTTTGTGGGTCCCTTCCAACTCCAAATATTCTGTGATTGTGTGATGAGTCTTATCTGCTGTGTCTGGGAGGCCTCTCTCTGAATATTTCCTAGCCTACTCATTTTTTTCAAAGCCTCTTTTAGAGTTTGATTTATTGTGATGTTTACAAGAAAATGTGACAACATTTTGACTAGTGGTGTAGGCAACACTAGTTTTCATATGGACTAATATTATGTTTTTGTTTCTTTGCTCTTTTCCTGTTTGTGCTTATCCTGTTTTTTCTTTTCTTACACATATGTGGTACATTTTATGCATCTTGCACAGAGTACAAATTTTTTAGGATTTAACTTTGTGCTGTCAATTTCTACAGCACCTAGCATAACAAGATCTTTTCTCAGAGCTGTTTCTTATTCCCTTCAGTAATGCAGTAATAATAACAGCATAGATAATGATATATAATGATCTCCTTAGAATAAGATCTACTGCTGCAGAACTCTTATTGTAAATCTTCTAGATTAAGGAAGGATTAAGAATGCATCCACAGTTGATCACATTTCTCAGGAAAAGCTTAGCAGTTCAAGCATTTGTTTTGTAGTCTTGTTCCTCAAGCAGGCCTAGGAATGATAGGGGTATTTTTCAGGCATGATGAATCTTCACAATGGTCACTGACTTATGCTGAACTTATTGAAACTTGACATCTCAAGATCAGACCACCAGAGGAAGAGAATGACACCACGAGTTTCTAACTTCTTGATTTTGATACTAGAAAACATGATACTGCCTGTCTTTTTTCTGTATAGCATATATACCTCAAAGGCTAATACCTGTATGAGTAACCTCAATCTTCTGTTCTTGCTTCACAGTGATTTTGACCAGCTTCCAGATGATGTGCCTGTTTCAGCTAACATTGCAGATATTGAAGAGAAGAAAGGCTTTACTAATTACTATGTAAGAGGGGAGATTTATTCTGCCTCTATATGCCTTCATCTGTGACTGGTTTGGTTGTGGGAAGCAAAATTAAGTTAATCTGGTGTAACTGCTTTTTGGCATGAGTAGTTCCAGGTGGAAGACTTGTCAGTGCTTCTTTTTTTCTGGAATGGAGGATAGTTATCACAGATTTAGTCTAAAATTTTATTTTCTGAATGAAATGTGAGAGATCTTCTAAAATCATAATTCTTTCCTAATATCTGATTTATTTCCCATTGGAGTAGTGTATCTTTGGTGAAGATAGTGGGAAAGGAATTCAGAGGGTAAAAGGGCAGAGTCTTGCTTCATTATTCCCTGGTACTAGCAAGTTAGGATGCTCCCATCTTCACAGGAGGTAGCATATTGAGACACAAAAAAGCACACAGGCAGGGAGTAGCAGGGAGAGGCACTAAGATTTTCTGAATGTCCTAAATATGACCAGCTCAGCCTGACTTCCGCTGGAGACATTGCTCATAAAACCTTCCCGCTGCTGTGTTCAGGTTTTACTCTGGAAAAGAGTGATGTCTGGTTGCTATGTCCTTATGCTTTCTGAAGGATGTAGCTGCAATGTGACTTAGAGGTCAGTGCATGGAATTTGTGGGTTCCTTTAGAGCAAAGCAATTGTGTAAAGAGATAAATAAAATAGTGGTTGAAGGAGGTTGGACCATAATTTATGAAATTGTGTACCTTAGAGTCAAAAAGTAGTATGAATGCCTTCAGTTCTGAAAATCAATTAATTTAGATGTTTGTCTCTAGATTTAGGGGTCCAAGGCATCTTACTGTAAAATATTTGTATTTATCTCCCTAATGTGTTTTTTTTGTCACTGAGGGAAGGTGCATAAGCATAAAGTCAAATCTAGTCATTTCATGTTTCCTTTTAAGATTATATGAGAAAGTAGCCATAGGGACATGCTTCATGTGAAAGCTGGACCCACACAAATACCATGCTGGTGCTAACTTGTTATTTTCTAGTTCTTGAGTTTGCAGACTCTTAACTGAAAGCTTGCTTACCTCTCTGCCCCTAGGAGAATACTCCCACTAATGGAGCATGGATCCTATGCTCTTATTTTATTCCTCACATTCATTTGGTGAATATTTCTAAGTATGAACATCATCCTGAATGCCTCTTCTCTGTTTCAGATGTTTGTCATTGAAGTAAAGCTTAAGGGTGGTGGCAGATACCTGATTTTCCGGCGCTATCGTGAGTTCTATGCCCTGCACACCAAACTAGAGGAGAGATATGGGCCAGAGAGCAATAATGGCCCATTTACCTGCACACTCCCTGTATTGCCAGGTAAGCTGTCAGTGTCAAATCTTTGCATAATTAGCAGCTTTCTCATCTCCAGGCTCTCCTAAAGATGAATGCATTGAGAGAAGTAGTTGTGACAAGGAACTAATTCCCAGCTGTGGATGCCAGAGGCATCATGTTCCATTGACAGTCCCTTCCCTTGTGGTAAAGTTCATTTAGAAACTTAAAATCCTTTAGAAAATACATTTTTTTTTTTTTGAGATTCTACTTTCTCCTGATTGCTTCATTTCTCTGACACCCTCCTTTGGTCTTTTTTCTTCAGTAATTGTCAGAAGTTTTATATTTTCCAGGGAAAGTTTTTGTTGGTGCCAAAAAGGAAATTGCTGAGAACAGAATTCCTATCCTGAATGTCTACATGAAGGTAAAATTAATTTTAAGGTAGAGAATGCACGGAGCACTGCAGACTCTTACCTGTTGAAATGAGCTAAGACAGTACTGTTAGAGTCCTAAGTGTCTGCTTGTCTCTGTATTGCTTTCCTGAGGACACAGAGCCCACACTGTGGTACAACCTGCAGTTCTCTTCCCGAGATTGTTCACACTGTAAAGTCTGCCCAAGCATGCAGTTCACAAAGGCTCACTCCCTGCCTTTATAAACAGATAGTACTCCTTACCAAAAACTCCAAAGATGTATGAGCAAAGGGTGAATCTCTGGGTGTTGCATGAATACAGAGTTGGTATGCACTCCCAATGGATTTAGGAGAATGGTGTGTGGGTTGTGCTTTACCACCACCCACCCTCTAAGTGCCACGTAGTCTCTTGCTCACTTTCTCCTCCCTAAATGGAATGGGGAGAACAGTTGGGAAAAGGTAAAAACCCATGGGTTGAGATAAGAACAGTTTAATTGAAATAAAGTAAAATATAATACTAATACAAATAGTTGTAATTGGAAGGGGTATAACAAAAAGACAGAGAGAAATAAAACTAAAGAAGAAAACAAACAAATGGTGCACAATACAATTGCTCACCACCTTCTTACTGATGCCCAGCCAGTCCACTGAGCAGTGATCAGTGGCTCCTGGCCAACTCCCTCCGGTTTATATACTGGGCATGGTGTTCTATGGCATGGAATATTCCTTTGGCTAGCTTGGACCAGCTGTCCTGGCCACACTCCCTCCTGGTTTCTTGTGAGCTCCTCACTGACAGAACATGGGGAACAGAAGAGTCCTTGGCTTAGATTAAGTAAGCCACTAGTTAGAAACAACTAAAACATTGGTGTACTGCCAACATTATGCTCGTGCTAAATCCAACACACAGCACTGTACCAGCTACTAAGAAGAAAACGGACTCTCTCACAGCCAGAGTCAGGACAGGTGGGGTTCTGAGTGTACCTGAATTACAGTGAAGATGCAGCATGCATCAAGGAGAGATATTCTTTGTATGCAGCTTAACTGAAGACTTGACTTTAAATCAGTAAAAGTCTGAAGCACTGGCCAAGGCCTCCACTACTTAAGGTTGCCTTCTTTTTACAGTCATTCATGTTCTGAAGAGAAACACAAAAAGCAATTTACTCCTGTAGTAAATCAGGTACAAAAAGAGCAAAGCAATACATTGGCCAGCTCCAGGAGTAAAGAGGAGAAGCTGTCAGCTGTTCAGTTGTGTCCTGCTGAGTGAGAAGGGAGAGGAGGGAGATTTCTGGCAGTAATGAATATCCTTCATGATCCTGTAGGTCAGAGAGGCATATTTGTTACATGTAAATAAATAGAGAACTGGTCTCTCCCACTGTTACACCCTGCTTCCTGCTTGCTCTTGGCACAGAACTTGCTCTGCCTCCCTGCTTGGGTGTTGATGGATGAGGATGTACGGCTGTTCTTCTACCACTCAACCTTTGATGGTGAGCAGGTGCCTCACAGACTGAGACGGCTTCGCCCACGGACACGCCGAGTGTAAGCGATTGATGTATTTTTCAGCATTGCTTGATGTAAGAGGTGCTGTCCAGTTTCAGGGGGAGAGAGAGATGAGGATCACCACTGTGTCTCCCAAGTGAATCCATGAATTCCTAATGTGAGAGTCTTTGTGGTGGAGGGAACACAGAGTATTTCTTGTTTTCAGTAATCTCAGATTTTTAAAGTGGATGTGTGGTACTTGCATGAAAGGAAAATTCCAAAATGAGAGTGTACCTTGCTTTTTAAAAATACTGTCCGGCTCCATCTGCCTATATTTCTTTAATGGTAATCTCTATTATAATGTGCAGAATATACAGGCCAAGCTTAAGGACATAGGCTTGCACCACTGAAGACAATGTGAGTTTTGGCACTGAATTCAGTGAGATCTGGCTCAGACGCTAAATAAAACTGAATACCTGATTTGTTCTGTCCTTTGCCTAAACAGGGGCCTGTCCTACATAGCAGCATTGACACCCCTTTGGAGAACTGCTAAGTAGACATCATACTTCATTACCCTTCAGATAAATTAATTCTCCTTTCAGCATTGCAAAGATGGACTCGCTTCCTTTTCACTTACCTCAAACATTGCAAAAGCTGCATGTGTATATAATGGCAGAGTTTGAACTAACTGCCATAAATGCTAGAAACAGAGATGCCCAGAAGGCAGAGTAGGAGGGCTGAGCAGTGCTGTGGAAGAGAGGTCCAGAATACTGACTGTATTGAAAATTCCATCTGTTCTCAACAGCAGACACCATCAGATTGCTGCTGCTCTGCACTGAAACTGAGAGAACTAGGGCAATGTTGTTGTATCCATATTTATTTACTTCAGTGCTCCACACATAGTCCCCTGCAGTTTCTCCAGTGATCTATGGCTTACATGCCCCTTAAATAGTAAAAACACAGACACTGCACTACTGATTGTGTAGCATTTTTAATGACTTAGAAAGATCTATTTACCTCTCTGTTGTTTCATTTCTTTGCAGTAAAAGCGTTTCAGGTCAAGTGCCTGTTTCTGACCGCACAGCAGCTCCGCGGGCTGAGGTGAGTACTCTGCACCACCTGTCATAGGACAGGAGATTAAACTCTGTTTTACTTTGGTACCTCATCCATCAAGTTGCCTTTTTCAATTAGAGCTTGGGGGAAGGAAGTGAAATCAACAGAGAAAAATAATTGATTTTAACAACAGGGAATGAAACAAAGGATGGAAATAGGTGTTCTGTTCCTCATCACTTGAGTAATAACAAGGTCCATTGTTAAATCAGAATGACGGGAGATTCAAAACTGAGACATGTACAGCTTACTGCCAAATGGTCCACATTTGCATAGTGCTACCCATAAGTTAAATTTAAAACAGGCATAAACTTCAGCTTCATTGACTTCAGCACATGTTTAAAAGCTTTGCAGGTGAGGCATCTTAGTATTTTCCGTAACATAAGTGTTCTACTGAAAAATGACCATGCTCTTGTCTTCTGTGGTATAATTTCTCAGTATTAAGCACACGAGACTGCTTTGTAACCAGTACTTGTCTGAGCAGGGTCATGCTTCCTGTAACATGTGACTTTGCCATATAAGATTAAAAACTCCATGCAACTGCTTTGTGGTTTGTTGGTTTTGTTTTTTACACAGAGAATGACAGGTCTTGGAACAGTCATATCTCTTGGGTTTTATCTATTAATTTATTAATATTGAATATACCTACCAGAACTTTTCAGTAGGTGAAAAAAGGCTTTTGAAAGAGCTATTAAGTAAACATATGAACCACTAGCACAACAGCAGCCATTGTTTCATTTTTTTAAAATTAGCAGAACTCTTGACATTAACAAGACCAAAAGAACTATCGCAACACAGAAGGAAGAACACCTTTTTATTTTGGCTCCTCTAAGACCATTTAAATGGTTACCATGTTCTCTAAGGACAATGAGGGAGATGTGCATTTTTGATAACTCAGCCACTTTAATTGTCCAACGTTTTGTTAGGGTGGTAGCATGTACTTGCCCCCTTTTTTCTTTTTTTTTCCCTGAAGAGGGCATCTAAGTTCCATTTTAACAACATGTCAATCTCCCAGGCTTTCCCAAATCTCCTAGTTCAGCACACAGATCTGAAGGCTAGATGTAAAAGCAACAGTTGCTTACCCTTAAATTATGACACAACATTTCTGCAATTTTTTAAGCCTCTTTGTGATATTTTGCAGCAAATCTAAAAGCTGTAAAGCTGCAACCAAAAATAATATATATTTTCAATTGTCAGGATTCAATCTGTCAGTTGTCTTCAGCTCTGTTGTCTTACTTACTCTTAAGTGCTTTCAACATATGTATATTTATTTCTCTGATGCTCAGTGTTCTGCCACTTCAAGAATCCTTGCATGTAGCTCTCTCAGGGCCATGTTTATCCTACTGCTTTCACTGCTTCTTCAAAGCATTTTTATGTGCGCTAAGTAGAAGAGATTGTGAGAACTGCAGACTACGGTCAAATAGATGTGACCTTATCCCAGAAATACATATGTGATGACAAAGAACACACTATCTTGCTGCTTTGTGCTTTCACCTCAAGAGCACAACAGAAAGATTTGCTTTTGCAATTCTGCGAATTAATAATTTCAATGTTATTACTTTCCATAGGCGCTGTTTGATTTTCCTGGAACCAATAAACTGGAACTCAGCTTCAAGAAGGGAGATTTGATCTATCTACTCAGCAGGGTAAACAAAGACTGGTTGGAGGTAAGACTGCAATAGCAGTACTGAATTATTAGCATACCTTGACATATATGAGTAGAAAGGGCTCTCCTGGTCTTTGGGACCTGTCTGTTCCTTTTGAGGAGAAATTGTAATCAGGTCTTACTGTCAAGAATAAATCCTTAATTCTAAATTAGTAATTGTTTGGTTCCTTGGTGGTTTTTAGCTTACAAATTTTCTGCCCTCCAGACTTCAGTTTTCATTTGCATTTGCTTCTGCTGGAATGTTTTTAAATTCTTTGGAAGTGATTAGAACACAGAAAGGCCACAGAAAGGAGATGGAAACTCCATTTCAGTGATTAATTGGTTTCTTGCCTCAGGGTGAGTTGATGTATGCTTCATGCTTCATACCACAACACACGTCAGCCTGATTAGAGAGAACTTGGGTAATGCAGCAGTGTTCTGAAAAAAGGATGAGGAGAACATACTGTGTGTTTGCTGATATGATATCTCTGCTTGCTCAAACACCACAGCCTTCCTTGCTAACCATCTGACTTTCATTTTTTACACGCTGTTTCACTCCTCTGCCTGGTATTTTACTATGTAATTGTATAATCTTTTTGTAGGGATGCTATCAGGTCACTTCCATAGACTTTCTTTCCTTGGTTATAGTGGAAAAATTCTTACTGTTGTTTCTATGTACATTAATTGAATTCCAGAACCTATTTCATGTGGCCATAAAGGCATGGTTTTCTTGATTCTAATATTTCTTATTCCAGGGGACTGCTGGTGGTGCTGCTGGGATTTTCCCATGTGCTTTTGTGAAGATCATAAAAGAGTTACCACAGCAGGAAGACACAGTTAATAAAGTCCGCTGTTATTACTATGATGAGACTGTGAGTACTATCAGGTAATAAGAAAATAGTCTCTGAGTTTATTGCTGAAGAAGCATCAGTGATGCTGTTGTCATGATATATAATGATTAGATGTGTTCTAAATACAGGGATATCTCAGTGGAAGAGGATCTGAGCAGCATTCCATCATTCAAAGATCTAATGGAATTGATGAGGTACAATGCAAGCTGTTAGTTGTATATTTGATACTTAAACATTTGTCAAGTTCATTCTGGTCCAGGATTTTCCACATTCTACTTGGTCATCACCATGTTTCGTGTGTGAAATACTTTTCAAATATCTTGAAGAAGTCACACTTTGACTTGGCCCAGGGCCATCTGTGCAGACACTAGTCCTTCTTGGGATTGTTGATGAGTAAGGAATGACACACCCTTCTGACCGTTATGATGAGTAGAAATTTCCATTTCTTGTTCAGAGTCATACCCCCCACGAAAATATTTTTTGTGTGTTAGTCTTCTTCAGGATGCAGGACATGGCCTTCTAACACGTGTTAAACTAGTGTTAAACTAGATTAATCTAGTGTTGAACATCAACACTTTGAAACATTAAATATTACTAACAGAACACCTGTGCTAATATTCTTACACTCCTCAGAAAGAGCAACAATAAATAGGCAAAAGTGGGTAGTAACAACAGTCAGCTCTTTGGTATGGGGATTCCATCAAACACACAGATTAATTTATGTGGTGTTACTGGAAATGGTTCTTGGTTCTGATAGATTTCTTAGCTTAAACACAACACAGTACGAATGTGGCTGTATGATTTTTAGGACTAGCTATATCAAGAATGCCGAGACACCCGAGGCTTTGTGTGGCTTTTATCAGAATTAATTAGATTGTCAGTATATTGTTCATCATGCAGCGCCTCCCAGGCATTCCTTGATTTCTGGGGATCAATCAATTTCTTTTCTACCAGGCAGGAGTTTAACCAAGATGACATTGTTTTGAACTACCGGGATCTTGATGGTGATCTGATCCGGTTGCTCTCCGATCAGGATGTTGAACTCATGGTGGCTCAGAGCAGAAGGCGGCCCTCTGTGAAGCACTTTTTCCCTTGGAAGTTGCACATCACTCACAAAGATGACTTGGGTGTCTACAACACTAGTCCAGGAATAGGTGTTACTCAAACAGTAGGAGCAACGTAAGTGCTATATAGATATCCCTCTCTGCAGGCAGTTTTCTTCAATATGCCTTTGAAGTGACTTTGGAATGAGTAATTTTTAGTAATATATTACTTTTCAATGTAAAATCCATACTTAGTTAACTGCTTCAGGTTTTTAGCATTCCTCTGCCATAGAGTTATCTACATAGAGACCAGAGAAGGTGAGGAATAGAGAAATAAAATAACGGGCTATATTCACAAAGCAAGTCAGTGTTAGCATGCAATAGAGGTGTCCTGTGCCCCAAGACCTGCTCTAATCTCTGTTCTCACTCCTGGGGCTAAGCATTTGTCCAGAATGTCTTCATAAGCTTTTCTTTTTTAAACAGACTCCCATAATTTTATCTTCATTTGCTGATCTGAAGGTTTTTGTGCCAGTGTGTAATTATTTCTCTCACTTTGGAGTCTGACTGGACATTCAGAGGTTGTCCTAGGAGCATCAAGAAAACTTTTTTGGATTTCAGTGAAGAAATTGCAGTGTACCTTAGCTTTCTTCTTTTCCACTGACCAATATATCGAATTCTCTGGATCAAACCTAGTACAAGTATGGTGTTCCTTATAGACCTTTATGTAATTGTACAAACTGCTTATTTCCATGTTCTGGGAAAACATGTATGATACCTATTCAAACAGCAATTTTTCTCTATCTTCTGCTTTCTGACACTGCATTTCAAAGTAGAACTAACAAGAAATTACTGTATCAGATTCTTAAACAAATAAAGTTAAATATTAGCTCACCAATTTTTATTTAAAAGTGTTTTTTTGGGAGGGGGGACTTAGTTGACATTATTTTACCCAAATGTTACAAAATGTAACTTCCTGCTTCAAAGCCATTGTAGCAATGCAGTTTAGAAAGGAGATGAAGCAATCTGCAATGACTGTGTCAATGATATTACAGCTTGTGATACATAAGGAAATGCTTTGTAAGCTTGAAACCTAATGGTGTGTATGACCTGCAATGCTTCTGGTGTGAAGGATTCCTTGTTGGTTGTTCCTGGAATTCACCAGAGCAAGTGGCACCTGAAGGTTTTCACTGACAGCTAGGTCTTGTGATGTAACCAGCAACTCAGCACGACTCTCTGAAAATGGAGGCACATTTTCAATGAGGAAGGAAAGGGAGGGAAAATGTCTGCTGGGAAACAACTGACCTCTTTTATAAGGGTGGGGGAAGAACATAAACCAACTGGCCTTTGAAAATCAGAGAAGGATGATCCTCTTCTGCCTTTAAACTGCAATGCAAAAGAAATTCTTCCCATCTAGCCAAGTTACATATTCCTCTCATCGTCTCTAGGTTTCATATGGACACCTTCTGACACACAACTTCCTCAGATACTCTCCATATTCTTTGCCTTGCTCTGCATGTTTCCCTTATTCACATTGTAGATTTTTTTTTGCTTGTTTATTGATGCAGTTCTGGTGAGAGAATAACTGTGCTGACTGTGGTTTTGGTCAGTACCATAGGGATTTAGAGGAGGAATAGCAGTGCAGGACAGACAGACTCTGGCAGTTAAATTCTGTATCTGGGGACTCATCTTAGTCCCCCATAGTTTACCCCTGAGAGTGCAAACCTGAGTATGTCTTTCTCTTATAACTACCTAACTTTCCTAAGGTTTATTTTTGAAGGCTACTGGGCTAAGTTTTATGGTTGGATTAAAAGACCAGGCTGTCTTGGGTGTAGGATAACTTCAGATCAACTATTCTCACCACTTTTCTTTTGTTTCCTCTATGTACTATAGTACTTATAATTTATTATTTATTGATGTTGAAACAGGTAAAACTAAAAAATGTTGCTCAAATTAAAGGGTTACAGAGATAAAGGTAGCTTATGCTCCCCCAATATAGATGTACAAACAAAAATCCAGAGTGATCCCTGCCATGAAGATTGTCTAGTCTAGAATAAAGCAAGAAACATCACTGGCGTGAAAAACAGAAAATTATTTTTTCATCTTTCTTACTTCTGCTGCAGTCAGTCCTTTTTCTTTCTTAAGAGAATTCTTAAAATACATTAGTCCCCTGATCTGGTAATTGCTAACACACAGATCGGCAATGACAAACTTCCTTTCCCTCCCTTCCCAGTTAACCTAACAGTTCCATCTAAGTGCGTGCTTTGGGGGCTAAAATAGGAAGTACAGACTTCCTATTTTGTGCAATTGCCCAGACTTTCCTGGAAAGGGGGGTGTCTGCTTCTCTGAAAGTGGCATTTGAGGCTCACAAAAGATGTAGCAGTTATTTTTAAGACTTGCCAAGAAAATCCTGTGGTTGGTTTATACTTCTGTCTCCAGCTCTAGGCAAGTGTGGGTTTGCTAGTTTCTGCATCAGAGGATTCTGGTGCTGCAGGAGGAGGCTGGACAGGGAGAGTCACCCATCAGGTTGAATCATCTGCCTCACAGACATCCCTGGATCCAGGTAAGGGAATGGCTTCCTTCCTGGGGGAAGCACAATGGCAGAGTCTGCTCTCTTACAAGGGCTTGTGAGTTACTGAGGGATTCCTTAGCTAGAATGATTACTCAAGGGCTAATCACTTCAGGTGCAAGGAAGTGGCATTCGGGAATCTAAAAGTCAATAGGAATTTAAAAGGAGTTTTTCCTTGCTCCTCTAAAAAAGTCTCAGATGTGTAATGTACTTAAGTAGGTGAGTGTATTTTGATTTTGAGAGAGCAATGAGAGATGGCCAAAAGGACATAAATTCTGGTATCAAACAGTGTGGTCTGTGGTCCTAGAACTGCTCAATCTAGCCTCACTCTCTACAATCTCCAGAAAAAGAAAAAAAAAAAAGTTTTAATTTCTTTGGTATTATGTCTGTAATTTGCAACTGTTTGGGGGGCACCTAGAAAAGTAGCATCTTGAAGGAAACTCTCAAAGTGAATAAATATGGAAATTCAACCACTGTAGCTCCCAGGAACTATGTGATTGAGATCATAATTTTAAGGAAAGGTAAAAACCAGAACACTGTTGTGGTGTATTAGGAAGGCTTTAAGCATAAAGAGCAGAAGAATGAATGGATTTTAAGGATGAGTTCTCTTCACAGATTAGAATTGTTTCTTGCTGCTATTCAGCTGACTGAATCCCTCCACTTCCTTGGAAATGTGCATTTACTTCATTCTTTGCTTGTTTTTTAACAACACACAGCAGGAAGACATGGATTTTGTCCTACAATAAATGCTTGGTAGAAGTTCTTTCTGAATGTCACTTCAACGTGATCTTTAAGAAGTTCCCTTATTCAGTTTTACTTCTCTTTCTGTGAAACGAAAACAAAGAGCCCCACAGTAAGCAGGGCAAGAGAGCAGCCAGTGGACAATGAAAACTCTGAAATTCTGAATTAGGATCAAGCCTGTGTGCAAAGGACAGTATGAACATGAAAGAGATTTTCATCCTGCTGCTCAATCTATATTTCGTCTTCCATGCTCAAGCCATTAGAGGTGAGATTAAAATTCATATTCTCTTATCCTTCCATTATTGCCTTTCTTTTTGTATCTGTCTCTTCTTTCAGCTAATGCTCTTCCTCCTTTTCTGCTTGCTTTTCTGCTTCCCTGTTTTCTAAACTGCATGAGAACAGACATCCTGATCAAAACCAGCATGTTGCAGGTGCATGTGCAGACAAAACAGTTGTATGTTGGTGGTATGGACAGGTGAAATACTGGATAAATGGATGAGATGAACAAACTGATTGGATAATGAGTGAATGGAAAGGAGGAGTAGACCCAGATTGTTAATGAAAACATAAAAAAATGAAGGGCTGCATAATTCAGATGGTAGTGCACAGGAGACATGTGGCCAGACAGAAGACTGTGTGGTGGGAGCTACCAAGAGCAAAATCCAGATGACCTGGTTTTCTTCTCATGGAATAGCTGACGGATAAAGAGACCATCTGCCATATCCATTGCTTGTGTTTTGTCTCTCTTTCTTTCTGCCTTTCTGCCTTTCTTTCTGCCTCTCTTTCTTTCTTTCTGCCTTTCTTTCTTTCTGCCTTTATATCTACCTTTCTGCCTTTATTTCTGCCTTTCTGCCTTTCTGTCTTTCACTCTGTCTTTCTCTCTGGCTTTCTCTCTTTCTTTTTCTCTCTTTCTCTCTTTCTTTCTGTCTCTCTATTTCTTTCTTTCTTCTCAATTGTGAAATGAAAAAAAAATCCTTGATGAGAGGTCTGGCCATCTCTGTATCATAAATCTATTTCCAACAAATTAGTTTGGACATTCTTCTGAGTCATAGCAAGACTATTCCCAGAGCATCTGACTTTTGAACAGACCTTTCTAGAATCATAAACTTTACTAGGAAGTTAGTAGCAAAGAAGTCCACACACCAACACACAAAGATGAAATGATCACCAGATGTCTGCTGACCATGGTATCTACTAATCCTTGGAAATAATCAGTATTTGAAAAGTGATTAGAAGCATATGCCTTGCAGGCACAAAGATTTCCCTTCTTTGTTGTTGGTTGCAGCTTGGTTTGGACATGTGTGCATTGTGGAGATGTGTGAAATGGTCACAACTCTGCACATATTTTCACTGAGTCACACCCCATCACTGGAGGTGCTCAGGGCCGGACTGGGCAGGGCTCTGAGCAAACTGGTGCAGTGGAAGGTGTCCAGACCCATGGCAAGGGGGTTGGAACTGGATGATCTTTTAGGTCCCTTCCAACCCAAACAATTCTATGACTTTTCTTGTGCCAAGAGGAGAGTACTGTTATCAGTGCCTTACCCTTTCTGTACCTCCTATCATCTCTAACTATTTATATTTGTAATCACTGTCCTTTTTTGCTTTAATTCCTTTCCCAGAGAGTATCCCAATGAAAAGCTTGAACTGCTACAATGACTACAACTCACAGGTGACCTGCACATGGATGGAACATTCAGAGGCTCATGACCTCGTTGGTATGACTCTTTACCAAAGGGATAATATTATAATGTAAGTTCCTGAAATGTGCTGAGCTAGATAAAAGTTCAAAGAGAAACTGGCCATAATTTGGAATCCTGGGGACCAGAAGTCAGGTTTTCAGAAAACACATCCAGCCCTCTTTTTGATTAAAGCAAAAGTTGTGCCTGCTTCTCAGGCCTCATCTAGGAAGGGAGCAATGAATAGGCTATGCTAGTGGAGTTTTTAAAATCACCTTTACAATTATTTTTCATAATTTTGTTGTGGGATCATAGCTGTGAAATAAGATGGGGCATATAGGATGCTAATAGTGGAGAGGAGAAGATGGTGTCAGGAAGAGTGTAAGTATTGTTTGCAAACCCTAAAGGGAGGAGACATTGCCCCTGTCATTTTTCCCATTTAGGAGCATCACTGAGAGCATGGTTTTGATAACTTCTGAGAAATGTATAGACTGTGTGTTTATGAGATAGAGAGGACTGGTAAGTTCTCTATCTGTGCTATCAGTTTCCCTCCCAGAGATACTGGTGAGTTTATGACAGTATCTCACTGTTACATCTGTTGCCTTTTGAAAAGGGTACCAAATCACCAGACTGGATCCATGGTAAGGATAAGAAAGGACAGAAATGGAGGAATAGTTAAGGGTAAGAGGAAGGCAAAGATGGATAGTTGAGAAGAAAATGATTTAGAGTCTGGGGATACAGAAAAGAAAAGGAAAGAGGAAGAACTCTTGATTTCATTGCAAACAAGAGGGAATTAATAAACCTAAGAGCAGATGAAAACTGCGGAAGAACTTTGGAGCAGGACCTTGAAGTTAAATACTTCTGGGAAAAGATGATATAAAGTGACTTGGAGGATTCTCTGAAACATTGTTACATGATGAAGTGTGTGGATCATGAAACATAACTGAGGTGAACTAATCAGACAAACAGGTATTAAACACAGATAGTCACACAGCTGAAATAAAAATGGCCAGCAATTAATCAAGATCAGCTCATAGATGAAGAATTGTTGACTAAACCCCAAACAGTAAAGTAATGGTTGTGAGAAGATAGAACTATCTTCAGGGCTTCACAGCCCTTGGCCTGACTCTTTTGCTGAAGGGTATGCATATCCTGCAGTGTCCAATCCATACTTCAGCAATATCCCTGGTTTCCTTGCTAATACCCAACGTACAAAAATAGCAATAGTGCTGAATAATGCTTGCTGACATATAGTTGGCTAGAAGACTCCATCCTGTCCTGGAAGAGAGTATTTGGCCTTAAATATTCACAACTTAATATTTCTCATCTGAGCTGGAACAAGATAATATACTGGGCATGAAGCCATAAGCACAAACAAAATTCCAGAGGGTGCATAAAGAAGCAGTGCATCTCTCCAGCAGCTAAGGCTACTGCCACCACACAAAGATTATCCTCTCCTGCCTAGTTTAAAAAATTGTTTCTAATTTTCATGATGCTCCTTGGCCTGCAGAAAGGCTATCTGAAAGGATGATTAACATTCTGGATGTAATCTTTAATGAACACTTAAGGTCCCTTGGCAGAACCAAGCCACTAAGGATACAGAAGTACATTTGGTTGGAGAATCTTTTTCTAAGGGCCTTTCTGCTTCTGCAAAATGAAAGTCCTCAAGAAGCTTAGGATCATCAGAAACTTTATTGCCTTTCACTGTGAGTAAAAGGTGTATTTACATGACATTAATTGTCATCATACTATTTCTCACCTAAAAATATGAGATTACATAGAGCTAGGCTAAAATGTAACAAAAATGAACTGGTACCATCCCATTCTGCTGTACAACTTTGAAATGGGGAGGCAAAATTCTGGTGCTAAAAATGTTTCTCATATTAACTGAGGCAAAACAGGACTAATAGGTACAGTGAGAACAGGATGTAAGTGCCTTTGTGAATTATAACAACAGGAGGGGGTGCAATTGGTTTCAGGTGTTTAATTTTAGTCTAACTACAGGTCTCAAAATCAGACCTTTATACATCACTTTGTACACAGGAAGAACAACGAGATGTTCTGCAAACGCCAGACAGAAAATGACTTCCATGAAGCTCCAGATGTGTATGTGCGCTGGGTCTGCCTCAACACGACAGACTTTCTTGGAATAGGGGTAGATTTTATTTACGGCTTCAAACCTAACAAAGTGCTTCAAGCAGAACTGGATGTTGATCTTTTCCAAAATGGTAAGGCTTAAATACCACATGCTCATTTTCCAGTGAATTTTAAGGATTTTTGAGAATGTATTTGCTGTTCATCTGGAAGTGAATTTCACTTCCACTGCATAAACTGCCAAAGAGTTCCACATTGAGAGGGATGGGCAGGGAGAGGAGAAGGCAAGTTTCTGGGAGCAGCTGGACCTGGTATTGTCTCAGGATCTAGTCCTTCAGGAGGTACCTGGTGTGTCAGGGATAAGACCCTCTGGAAATGGGGAAGCTTATCCCGGTGTTTTCTTCCTCTCTTCACGTCCTTTTCTCACTATCTCCTCTCATGAATTGTACCTTCACCTTCCAGTTCAGCCCCTCCCACCTCAAAATGTCTCAGTCAGCTCAATGACATCAGGAGACTTCTTGCTGACCTGGAAAACATCTGATGGAACCCAAGGGCTGGGCAATGCACTGGAGTTTGAAGTCTCATACAAGAGGGAGTGGGAGTCCTGGGAGGTAAGAGCAGAGGAGCTGAGCTGTCCTGGTTTGAGCTGTACTATTTTGAGTGTTTGAAAGTCTGTGGTAAAAGTTGTGTGAATGAATGGTCTTTCCATTCTCAGGGACTGTGAAGAGATACAAGTGTTGTGAAGAGATACAAGTGTTGTTTTGGGTCAGGTGGAAGGGGCTCTCTTTCTGTTTGCAAGTGGCTTGCCCAGTGAAATACCCCTTGTCCTGAGCTGAATGCAAAGGTCTCTTCTCCACTCAAAAAAACCCCATAACCATTGTGCTTGGGTTTGAGTTGGAATTGATTTTGCCCTCAATCCTTCCTAAATTGAATTAAATCACATTCCAACAGGATGCTGTGGGTTCATGTGGGGAAAATAGCAAAATATATTTGAAGTTGCTCCCCCTTTGAGAAAGATAGGTTTTGGGTTTTTCTTTTTGTTGTTGTTTTTTTTTTTTCTTAAAGTTCTTAGGAGTCCGTATCTTTTGCCCTATTGCTTTCCTAGATCTGCATATGTTTCTGTTCTGTACCTGTCAGCCTGATCTTTAGATTTTAAGGGAAGTAGGCACTGGAGCCCCTCTTGTGTGGGAGCAAGGTAGTGCTGCATGGCAGGACATGCATGGACCATCACATGCATGGGACTGCTGGAGATACAGCCTGGCAGTCAACTCCTCTCACACTTTCCCTTTCTTCCCTCCACCTCTCTGTTCCCCAACTCCCCAATTTCCTCCCTCCCTTCCTGTCCTCCTCTCCCCCAACAGGAGGCTGTCTCACTCTTGCTCTCCAACACCACACACTGCAGTCTCAGCCATGAGGACCTGGTCCCAGGGAGCAGCTATGTTGCCCGTGTGCGAGCCAGACCGGGGCAGGCCAGTGGCTTCTCTGGGCAGTACAGCCTGTGGAGCAAGGAGGTGGCATGGAAGACCCCTGAAGGTAGCATGGGATGGAGTGGGGCCATGCAGTGTTGGAAGCTGAGAAGCCAGAACTTTCCTGTCACTTAGCTTTCACTTGTGCTCTCTGAAGGTGGCCTTCAGCCCAGGAACCTTCGCTGCCTCTTCAGTGGTGGAGATCATCTGACATGCAGCTGGGAAGTGAAGAAAGCGATCACCACGTCTGTCCTCTTTGGCTTGTTCTTCAGGGCCACTCCAACATCAGAGTACGTGCTCTGTCCATGGCAGCATGTCTGTGCCTCTCCCATGGGGCTTCTGCCTGTCCCATTCCCCTGATCTCAGTTCAACTTCATTTTTTCTCTCAGAGAAGAGGAGTGCTCTCCTGTGGATGAGAAGACTTTGCCCCACATCCCATATGTGGTCCAGAGCTGTGTGATCCCTGTTAGCAATTCCAGCAGCCAGAGCCAGTACCGTGTGTCTGTCCGGGCCAAGACAGAGGAGAAGCTGATTGAAGCCTACAAGAACAGTGAGTTCCTGTGTTGTTTCTTTCTTCTTCTTTCTTGGAGAGATGCCTGTCTGAGCAAGTGGGGCTGAGGACAGTGGTGATGAGGAAAAGTGAGTGGGAAATGGAAGGAACAGTCACAGATACAGAAAGGAGCTATATCAGGTCAGAGCTCTGGGATGTAAGTGTGGAGTTCCTCGGTGGCACTTGTTACTCTGAGGAAGGTGACACTGATGGAAACTTGTGTACAAATTCAGATTGTGACCCAGAGCTTCTCAGTGAGCGATTGCCATGCTATTAACTTCTCTGTGACTGACATTCATGAGTGTCCCAGGTGACAGGGGACTGAGGTGAGAGGTGTTCATGGGGAGTGGGAATGTGTTACTGCGATTTCTCAAGAATCCAGTGAGCTCTTGTGGGTTTGTGTGATGGCCCCTGGAACACTGGATGAGGTAGGAATCCTTTGCCCAGTGAAGTGCACCAGATAGGTCATCTCTGCCTGCATGTATCTGAAGATATTTGGGTAACTTTTCAAACTTTAAAACTAGGACAGCTCCTGCAATGGGTGAAAATATCAGAAGGTAGCTCCGAGAGAGCTGAAAATCTCTGGAAATGTGGTGGACCAGTACAGAAGTTTCAACTATTGCTTTGCTGCTTTTCTGTACACAGGGAGTGTTGTCAATATTCATGGGTGTGGATTTTCTGTTATTTAGTGGTCTACTGGTTTATTGTATTTGACTAGAAAATGAAGAAGCAGAGAGTTAAGAAGTGTTAAAAAGCTGAGCCATTTTACATTGCACAAAACAACCTTGTTTTCAGTCCCTGGAAATGATTCACAGTGGGAAAAGAGAGCACTGGACCAGTAGGTTGGTAAGTGCTCTGAGACATTCAATGTGTTCCAGTTCAGGTGCTGCCGCCTGCAAATGTGTCAGTAACAACGACAGAGAGCCAAGAGTATGAGCTAAGGTGGATAAAACACAAATTGAATTACAGCTTCATAAGACAGAGATACCAAGTCAAGTACTGGGAAAACAACCAGTATGAAAAGGTAACTTACAATGTGCCAGAGTCATGGATATTTCTTTGTTGGTCAAATGGAAAGACAGTTCTTCTCACCTCTGTCATTTGTGCTCCTCTCCTCTCCCCAGACTCTCCAGGAGCTAAATATCACCAATGATGAACCTCCCTTCATCTTCACCCTGCAGATGCTGTCAGCATCTACAGAATATAGGGGGAAAATGCGTGCAAGGGTGAATATGCCTCTGGAATATGAAGGACCTTGGAGTGAATGGAGTGAGGAGTTCGCCTGGAAGACTGAAAGTGGTACTTTTCATGCAGCTGCTTCTGTCAGGTTTTGGTGGACTGTTAGTGGCTGGAATGCCTCTTTAGTGTAACACAGATGGGGTTGGAGTGAGGTGCAGCCGTGGCCTAGCTGGAGTCACTTACTAAAGCAGCTGCCCTGCCTGCACCCTTGCAGTACGGCAGCAGTGCCAGGGAAGGAGATGAATGACCTTTTAAGCTTCTTTCCTACTTGCCTTCATAAGGTGAGTACAAATAACCATAAAGTTTTCCACATGGAGAATGAAGCAAAGATATCCTGCCAAAAGGATTATTATTATTTCCTGATTCCAGTAGTCCATTCTCCTGTCAGTGACTAAAGAACCTGATACTTTAAGATAGAACATGAGGCATCAGGTTTTTATATTTGCAGAGTGACTCTTAGGTTGTGTAAAACACATAGTGGAGTCTGCTGGAGACAAAATCTTTCCATGCTTTTGCTGTTTCTGGACTTAGAGGCAGAATGTCTGCCATCATACAACCTTTTGCGCAAAGTAATATGATCTTACATTATTTGTCCTGAGGAACGTTGTAGTGGTAATAGTGTGGGCAAATTTTGATGAGTGTACTCGCGAATAAATTGGTGTGCTCTTGTGGCTGTTATCAAGGGAAGCTCTTAGAAAATTTCTGAGATCCCATTTCCTCAGAACTGTACAGAGTCAGGCAGACCTGGGATTGTCTGAAGGCATGCCCGTTGTTCATGGTGGAGTAAGGTTCATTACCATCTTTTTATTAGCTTAAAGTGTTTACTCTGACGTTGGTAAAAGCTAAAAAGTGAAACAGTGAAGGAAACAATGAACTCCTCTGGTCAGTTATGCTGTTCAGGCCACATTTGGCCTGTCCCACTTCAGAGGGTATCCCAGCAGTTTGAAGAGCTTATGATCCTGTCCCTCCACATATCATGTTCCCTGATCTCTTCCAATGAATAGCGACCAGAGTGAAAAACCTGTTGCAGGAAACAGCCACTTTACAGGTGGATACCTTTTTCTCTTTTCTCTGTTTCAGCTCTGGCACCTGTGATTCTCCCAGTGATGCTCCCAGCTCTCATCATCCCGTTGCTGATAGCTGCTTATTGCAGCTACAGGTATTTCCTCAGGTAGGCTCCATTGCAACAAGGAGACTTAGCAGCCTATGTGGGTGGCACAAGGTCTGAGGCACTTCTTGTCCCCCAGGAGAGAGGAGATGGGCCATGGTGGGCAGCCTCGTACATGTCTGTGCAAGGGAGGGGGTTGGGTGGTGCTGTGCCAGTGTCTCGGTTGTGCCTCGCTGTGCTGAGCAGCACAGTGTGTTGGGTGCAGCCTTTTCTGGTAGCAGTCACATAGAGAAGCAAATCTTGAAAATTGTGTTCTTGCTGCAGAAAGAAAAAAATGTGGGAGGAAAAGATTCCAAACCCCAGCAAGAGTCTCCTGATCCAGAGCTACCTGGGGGTAAGAGGGAACTGTACCTTGAAGGGTTTTCTATTTCTCTCTCTTTTTCAGGACTTCCAATAATCTTAAGAGCTCTTCTTGTTTCCAAGTCCACAATGAACAGATATCTTCATTTATCTATTACTTATTTTAGAAGTTCTGGTCCTACTCAACATAACAGTGTTCTTATATTTAGCAGATCTCTTTGTGGTGGCCTTGTCAGCACAAGTGTGATTTAAAATCAATGTAGAAAAATTTTCAGTGCTTTAAAATTTCCTGCTCCTGTCCTTTTAAAAGGTGGTTCTTAAAACCTGCCCAGTACTTGTGGACTCACAAACTCTCAAAAGCAGGTTCCTAGGGGACACTGCCAAGTAGCTCCCTGAACAGCTTGAACTTTGCTCTCTTGAAATCCAGAGTAGCAACTCTACTGTTCACTTTTTTCCCATTACTCTGAAAATTTTAAACTCAATGATTTCATGATCACTGTGGCCAAGACAACCACCTACTATCAAATCCCTCAAGTCCTCTATTAACAAATAACAATTGTGGGAGGGCAACTTTCCTAGATGGCTCACTGAGTACTTGTAGTTAGGTCAGTGGTAAGGCAATATGGGTGTGAAGAAAACATCTTCTGGAGAGCAGGACACACCTTCAAGTTGTATTAGTGAAGTTGTGTCCCTGTTGCCAAGTGCTATAGGCTCTCCTATTTGCTTTTTTTTGTCCACAAGGAATGTACAATTCCTGATTCTCCTGCCAGCGAGACACTGCTCTTTGGTCATGTCTGCTTTTTCATTTTCAGAAAAGACACTTGGGAAGTTGGTCAACAAGCAACCAGCTGGACTTCAACAAATACAGCCTTTCAGATAAGGTGGAGCAGGCTAGCTTCCTTCAAATTGTGGACAGGTGAGTGAACAGCACATAATAGTGACACTGTGGGTGGTCTCTAAGACCTCACTGTGTCATGGCAGGATATAATCAAGTGCTCTGTCACTAAAAATCCTATACAAGTTGCTTTTGAGGAGGAGATCCAATTTTTTACTGCATGGCTAATGGCATCTACAAGAATATTTTTTCTAAGCTTGTGTGTGGCTACGTATGTTTTCAACTAAGATTGGTTTATACTTTGTGTTTACCACAATAATCTCTCTCACGAGCAACTTTTGACTTTCCCACATTCAGGCAGGCAAAGACTTTGGCAGAATGCCTTGAAGGACAGACTAAAACGGCAGATGATTCCCCTGTTACACTGGACCTACAGAATTCATACCATGCCTTAAATGAGTCAGAGCATGCCCCAGTTGTCTGCTCAAGCCAGAGTGCTGGTCATTCCTTTCCTCTTTCAAGGAGAAACAGTGCTGATGCAAGTATTGCTTTCCACACAGCACCCCCTTGCTTTGCTTTCAATGGTCCGTACTTGTACAGCCCAATGGTGTCCTCTCACCCTGATATCCATCAGACCCTGGAAAAGGACCCCATGGGACTCTGTAAGAAATCAGTTTCCCTTCAGTACGTGACGCTCCCAAGGGAAGACTCTCCCCAGGCCACACAGAGGCAAGAACAGCCAGGAGCAGCTCCTCCAAAGGACCTGCTCCCAGATCAGAAGGAAATGATGCAGGACCTCAATGATAAGGACGAAGTCTTGCAAGCCTCACCAGCCTGTGGGGAAGGCACCAACAAGGGAACAGAAGAGCAGAACTCTCCAAAGGCTCTCAGCTCTACCACGTCTCCTCAACAGTGTCCCTCAGAATACATTACCACAGACAGCCCATTGCTGCCGTCAGCCAGCACCTCCACCCATCCTCCCCTTGTCACAGCTGGGGAGTCACCTTGCTGCTCACAGGAGCCCCAGCCTCCCAGTGACCACTCCTGCCATGAGTTTTCTCCTGGCAAAATTGGTGTCACCGTGCCAGTTTCAGGCCAAGCACTAACTTTGTCTCCTGAATTGCACCTGGCTATATTTGGAGACTATCTTACTGTGCCTGAAGGTCTCAATGAACATTCAGAATCCACAGAGATTTCTTTGCCTGTCTTACAGAAGGCAAATGGTATTCCTGGAAAGCAGTCTTTGTCAGAGGGTAACTTGGTGGTGTTAAACCCTGACAGCACTGAGCCAGTTTTCCTTTGCCAGGTTGGTGACTATTGCTTCCACAGCCTAAAATCCAGTGTGAAGATGGATAACAATCAGGAAGAGCACCAAGTTAAGAAACTTTCTGAAGGTGAGACAGCACTTGGGAAGCCTGTATGTGATGATGAATCCATCACTGGCAATGAAAAGGATGTATGGAAAAGAAAAAAAATACAGGCCATTCAGCTTTTCAAAAACCTGAAATCAGATGATTACTTTTCCTGGCAGCAATCTTTGAGAATCAAAGAAATTTGTTAAATGGGTAAATATTAATGAATACCAAAGAGACTGGTAAGTGAAAGAGGGTTCAGCTATCTGATGAAAATGAACCCTCAAACCTAGGAACAAATAAGTGCCAGTTCCATTTTCAACCTTCTAGTCCAAAGTGTTGGAAAACTGGAAGTAGCTCAATATAATTCTTGCTAGTCTTCACAGATTTGTCATGAAAGACAACACAAATACTGCTCTTTAATGTTCTTCAAACTTTTTGGCTTCTCCATGATGAACAGTTTATCCTCCTCATGATCCTGTGACCCATCACAATCAGCTTGCAATTATATCAGATTGCTTGACAAAACTCGTGGCAGGAAATGCAGACTTAACAGCTTGAAAGGCTATCAGAAGAAGACAAGCTTGGAAACCTTGGAAAGAAAAGTTATGTTCTTAAAAGCAATTTTGTTGAACTTTTGTGTACTTGTAAAATAGCTCTAGAAGTCACCAAGGAACTTTCATATCTCTGCCTTTTCACTATGGCATGAAATATATATTGTCTAAGATGAAAAAACCCCAAACAGTTATAGAAGCATAAATAAAAAATGAGAAAAAAGATGTTGAAATCCAGGAAAACTTTCTTAATGTTAATATGCAGTATATCACAGTGGATTCAAAGGATAAGAAGGAAACATTACTGGGACACATAAAGCAAGTTGTAGAGAACCATTTGGAAGAAGAAACATTACTGAAAGAAAACCCAAGGGCTCCTAAGGTTCAGTGAGAGGGAGTGGGGCAGATAACAGAAAATGGCAGGTAAGAGATGCTGGGAAGGTGCACAAGCCTGTATCTGCTGGGGCTTTTCTATTTCTAAGTGTTAAAGTGCTATATTATTTTCTTTTAAGTTCATTGACTGTTTATGCATTATACACTTAATCTTAACAAGTAATTGATTCTTAGTTTGGTTTCTTTTCCTAAATAATAAATATTGAGAAAGAGAAGACATTTTTACCGGTTTTGATTGAAGAAAGTGGTGCAAGGTAAGAACATTTGTTCATAACTGCTACTCTGTGATCAGTGAAAAGGCTTTTCAGACCTGAAGGTGGACTTGACTTCCAAAAAATATATATATATTTTCAAACATAAAATCTGTACTAATAAAAATATTATTTCTTCCTATAAATATTTCCTTTCATATGTTAAAATATTGTGGTTGCAATAAAATTACTATTAGCTCATTTGCTCAGGTCTCAAAAAATTCTACAGGTCCAGCTATGCCACATGTGAGGTAGGACATTTCCTCCTGACTTTGCTGTATTATTTGACAGAGAAAGTGAGTTCTGTGCTTATGCCACCTGATTCCTCCTGCTGGGTTAATGGGACTGTGCTGATTCAGAAATTACAGTGAAATTATTTGGGTTTTCGAGAATTTAATCCTTGTAAATACCATTTTAAATCTGAAAGGTGTGAAAATTGATTTTTGTGCTCTTGACAGCACAAGGCGGGCAGTTGCAGCCTCTGATAGGGAATATTGATGAACACTTTGGGGGATTTTCAATTTATACCTTTTGTAATCAATGGATTTTTTGTTAGTCTCTTCTTTGGCCTTTTATGAGTGGCACAAATAATTTCTTCCAGGCTATATAATTGTGCTCTATCGAAGCATGTCCTAAAAGGAGATGTTCAAATTCATATGCAAATATTGTATCTGAATTCCTATCTTAGATATGCATCACTTTGCTGGGCCTTGAATTGCTTTAATAATCAAGAAGAATAATGAGTGGGAGAAGTTTTATTCAGCTCAGTGGCTTTTGGATGAAGCCTATTTGCATTGTGATCAGTACTCTAAGATGTGATCAGTACTCTAAGAGCTCTCTGTTCCTTCTGTTCTGCTGCACTTCACTGGGCATTTGCGGAGACTGATTTTGGAGACAGGATTTACAGATACAAGCACATTTGTTATGATCCCACAGAGACGATATTATCATCTGAAGATCACTTCAGGAGCCTGGAATTTGCAGAGTAACATGCCATTGTCAGGATAGGGGAGCTGAGCAGTGGTTTGCTTTCCAACTATAACAATTCATTTAGGGCAGAATGAGTTTCTGCTCTAGGGACTCTTTCTTCAATATCCACCTAAGTATCATTAAATAATATGAGCATTGGAAGCAGGGCTCATAATCTACGGCTCTGCTCTGCCAGAGGAATCCACTTCTTACTGGGTTGCAGAATCAAAACTTCCATAAACTTCATGTGTTGCTGATCCTATGAATCTTCCATTCTCTTCTGCACGAGGTCTGGGTGCAATGCAGGTGGTAAAAAGGATTTTACAATCCTGTAGCCTGGTGATTCAAGACTTAGAGGCAATCATGAGTCCCAGGTCTTCAACTTCCTGATCGTTAGCTTGAGCCACAAAGTTACTGTGCAAAGGCAAGTTGCTGCTCCCTTCCCCGATGGTAGGTACTGATATGCAGGAGAGAAATCATCATTCTGATGATTCAGGAGCCAATTATGACATGCTCCTCCCTGTAGGGCTTCTCACTAAGTAGTTCCAGCCCCTCAGCCTGTATATCTGCATGATGAGTCACCAATGTTTCTTATATAGTCAAAAAACGAGTTATGAGATGATTGCAACCCTTTCCTTAATGCATACTCAAACATAAAAGATTCTGCCTGTGTTTTAACAGCAGGCATTTTCCTCTTTTTGCTCTGAAGTAATCACTTTATTATTCCTTTATCATAATCTTCACCAACCAGAAACATATTGCCTGAATTTGCATGAGAATAGGGTAGGAAATATATTGTGACCTCAGTAGTTCTAATTAAGGTCAATGCTGAACTGGTCTGTTGCTGTATTTCTGCTGGCTTGAGGGTTGTCTATTATGTAAAGAAGGAAAATGGGGCTGAATAGTTTGCAAGAAGAAACCTGCAGTGGAAAGCCCTCCAGAACCTCCAGGAGCAATAGCTGAAGAATTTCTGAGAAGCCTGTGTCTCTGCTGGGTAATGGAAAACAAACCCAACCCATCCTGAAGCCCCTGCATAGTTTCTTGTTCACAAGCACATTGTACATACAATCTTATTCCCATAGAACTCCACTCTGTCTCTTCTCCTCACTCCCTACATGTTCCCTCTGCTCTCACTATGGAGATGACAAAATTTCCATGAAAAGCAACTCCACATGGCACGTTGACTTCCTGCCTCTTTTGGCCATTTTTAAGTCCTTCCAAGTGTCTGCCACGATTCCATATGCTCCAACCTTGATCCTAACAGCTCCTTATATTGCACAATGGATGTTTCACCATGAGGTTCAGTGGGTGAACCCAAACTCCTCTGCAAACTTGTACAACATGGATCAGCTGTAGGTCAAAACCTGTGTTGGTTGGTTGTCTGCTGGAAAAGCATTTGGTCCTCATGCTTGAACAATAATGTGTCTAGAGAAGTAGTTGTAAAGCTATCTGAAACAACTGGACAGCTTTTCCTATTCCCTTTTAAAAATTTTTCCAGCTCCTTACTCACAATGTGCTCATACACTGCAAAGGTTTGGGATGAGTACTTTTTAATCTTCTAAACTGTTTGTCCTTCTTCAGCACTCAAAGTTGCATAAGACACACATTTCTGAGTTTATTTCATTCACTGAAGATTCAGCATGGTTTCAGCATCTGAAGACACCCTTTTCCTCCCTTTGACTTGCAGCAGAGACTGTAGTATAGGATCACAAGACTAACACACTGGATCTGGACAATCATTCCATCTAACTCAGTATTCTGACTCTGCCAATATTTGCAGTGGATGCTTAAAGCCCAGGGGTACTAAACATGGAACAATATCCAGTAAATAGGTAAATCCTGGCCCAGGGCTTTTCTGAGTTGGAGGTTACATCTAAGATGCTGTAGAGAATAGGTACTTCATGCCTCTGGCCTTTAGAGATTCAACTAATCCCTTTCTAAGACCACTAATTTTTTAGCTTCTTAGTAAAAACATTCATAAAATTGTTTATAAACAAAAACATACAAACAAAAAAATAATGCCCACATTTTCCTGGACTATTTTTGTGCCAATTGCTTGGTAAGTTGCTCCTTAGGTTTTGTTCTAGGAGAATTGATAAACCATCATTCCTTACTCATCACCCCTAGTTTGAGATGCTTCAAACTTCTGCCAAATGATTCCTCAGTTTTCTCTTTTTCCAAGCCTTACTCAGTCACTCAGCTCTCTCAGGTGAGAGGTCTCTCACCACTGAGTCTGCCAGATAATTTATAATTATGTTGAAGATTATAATTTTCCTGGGAGAAATCACTTATATCCTCCTCCAATATGAAAACTAACCGTTAATTTTTCTCATCTGTTTTCTGTCTTTAAATAATTTTCATCTACATGACAACCCTCCTTTTATCTCTCAGTTTTTTGGAAATGCATTTTTGAGGGACTTCAAGCTCTTTAGACATCTAGGTATGAGGCATTAATTGGATAACCCTGTACCTGTTTGCTTCTGGAGTTCATCCAAGAACTCTACTAGTTTTATGAGACATTAACAACCCTTTTATAGAGAGATGTTAAGACTTCTCCAGAGCATTTTCCCCTACTCTTTGTATTTTTCATTATAGTTTATATCACCTGTCCTGTACAGAAGCCAGCCTGATTGGTCCTTGGATTGTTCTCTGAGTACTCCTCAAAAGTTTTTGTTTGGTATTTCTTTTTCTCTGATGCTAAGGCCTGCCTTTGATTATTTACCTCAATTGCTTGTTCAGCAATTGGAATGTTTAAGTTCCTTTACAGATTTATGTGATAAGAAAGCAATTGAGTGATCATATAGGTTATGCAAGGCTTGTAAAGAAAATAAATATGTTTTATTAAATAGTAAAATTTATTTGGAAAAGATCATTATAAGTTATCATTTTTCTCTACATGTCTTGCTTCATTTACTTTTTCAGAACATTAAGGCTACAATAATCCTACCTTTATAGCATGGGTAGTCTTACAAAAGGCCTAAGTTCACTTTAAAAATTTGTAAACAGCTCCTTTGTCTACTGAAAACATTTGATCCTTTAACAGCTTTTTTGGCTTATTTTTGCTAGTTTTTCCATAAAACATTATTGTAGTAAACTTGTGCCTTTCATTGTTTCAACTTGTACCAGGTCTTGTGTATTATTCAGGACTAAATCTGTTTTCTTGTGAGTGCTTTCAGAAATAACTCCAAGAAGCAATCATTTATAGTGGCTAAAAAAGTAGTCTCTGTGGCTAGATCCATACTAGCAAATAAAGTAAAATAAAAGGAAGCATTTATCTTGATTTGGTTGCATAGTTTTATGTGCTCTGCTTACCCAGGTTATTGTTTTTCTTTGTGTTTTTTTTACTTTCTATTCTATCCCTTTTTCCAAGTCATAGGCTTTCTGTGATTTCAGACCACACAAGCAGATCAATCTGAACAATTTATTTTCCACATCTGGCATCATTTCCTTGGTTTTCATTTTAAAATTGCCTCCTAGTGTCTTTAATCTTAAATGTCAGCAGCACTGATTCTGTTTTGATTAGGTGGAATCCATCTTATATTAACTTAATCTGCTTCAAAATGTTACCAGATACTAATAAATATAATCCCCTTTCCCCCCCACAGTTTAATCAATCACACAGCAAGACTCTGTTATCTGACAGAGTGTAGAAAAGCAGGACCATTGAAGAATGCTACTATGTAGGACTGGTTTTTTTCAGCCTTCTGGTTTAAACTTTGCTTTCAGAACCTTTCACCTGCTGTTTCTTTGTTGTTGGGCCACACCCATTGAGTTTTTCTTGGCACATACTGAAGGAATGTCTAGATACGTTGTGTTCTGTCATCTTTTCAACTGCAAGCATCTTTTCTAGTAAAAGGTTTTGTTGAGAAATGAAGGAGATGTTTTCCTTTTTTCTGCTCCTGAAGGGAGCCCATCCTACTTCAGACACCTTTCAGCCTCTGCTGCACACGGTACCTGTTGAATAACTCATGATGCAGTGTTGGTGGTGTCCACCTAACGCCAGATCTCCTTTTGGGAGTTGACCTGCTCCTGGGGGCAGAGACCAGCTCCAGCCGGTGGTGCCTGGCTGCTGTGATATCACACACCTTCCATGGACAAAACTCCCACTGGGTCCAAGAGAGGCTGTGGATTGTCTATACAGATATGGCAGTACCTGCACAGTGTCTAAAGAATGGTTTGGCTTCATCCTCATGTCCTGTCTTGGAGCTGAAAGGCTTGACTTGTCTCACTTTGGGATTGAAGTTTTTAACTGATTTACAGATGGCCTTTTGGCGTCTTGTGAGTTCAGGATTCCGTGTTTCCTGAAAGGATTAATTTAAGTATTTCTGGTCAAAGAGCCCATCCCAGTAGCCCGGAAGAGATTACCACTGAATTTATGGCAATTTGCCCACTGCTTTTTACATATACCCATGAAAGTTGCTTTCATTATGGCTGAGCAAATAGAGCAGGAAAAATCCAGGGATATGGACTGATCTCTCCTACTTGCTCTTTGTATCAGAAGAGTTTTCTAGAACCCCTACCCTAAGTTGCTGCTAAAGGTTCTAACTGGATGTCACTTCAGGCAGGGAATTAACACACCAGTTAACTACCTTTGTGTGACCTTTAAAAAGAGAGGCACCTCTTCACAGCCTGACTCTACAGAGGAAGTTGCCTTTCAACCTTCCCAAGCCAAAGCTCTTCAGGCCTATTTAGCACAGGTATGTCCTGACAGTCATTTCAGTGCAAACTAACAAGGTAACTGGTGCTGCCAGACTCTGACATGAGACCAGCGTGGTGAATTTGCTGTCATTAATCCCCTCACATTCCAGGCAAGCACAAGTTGCTGCAGCAGCCTCACTGAACAGAGATGCCTCAGCTTCACCCTAGGGAACTTTAATCTCATGTTCACCAAGCATTGCTCTGTTGCAGAAACACTCCATCTGATAGGTAGATCCTTTGTGTCTAGGGATGCCAGAACCTAATTGGAGTAAATTAAGTGAGAGGAGTAACAAAGTATTGCTTGGAATCACACACAGTGCGACTGTGTTTAACAAGCATGAAAAGAAAAGAAAAAGCAATTATTTATGAATGAATGAAGTTTCAAGAGACACAGCGCATGGGTATTCATCACTACCAGTCCTCATCTTTCCCCACTGACGTCTCTCCATCTAAGTGGGATAACTCTTCTGCCTGTTAAGAAGCAACTGAAAGGATAAGCTAAGGATAAGCTTACACATCTCTTTTTTTTTTTTTTTTTTAACCTGGGAAAGAAGCATGAAGAGAGGAGAGTGCATGCATGTCCTTTGGGAAATGTGAAGATGAAAAGTCTCCATTCTCAAGCTCATGTCCATACGATGTGTACAACGTTCACTTTTACAGTTTACCCTGAAAATTATTGTCAAGCAGCTTTCCCTTCTTCTTCCACTCCTTGGCTTACTCTGTTTTTCTTTTAGCTTTTTTAATTTTTTATTTCTGATGCACTTCCAGCTGCCACTGATTCCTAAGAAACTGCATATGCTGTGGCGGATGTAATCCAAAGCTGCCTGAACTCTGGTACTTTCAATTGCTGAAGGTACTGCCCAAACCTGCAGTACTCGCTTCACAGAGGCTGCAGTCCAGGTTAGAGAAAACACTAAGAGACTTCACCACCCCTCTCTTCTTTAGATGCCTCCAGCCCCTTCCTTTTCTTCCCAAAGATGAAAAAGATAAATATATGTTAAATGACACTGTCTCCATTTGAGTGTATTTGCCTCACTTCTACTGATGCAGAGTGACATTATCACTTAATTTAAAATATGTTATCAGAGTGTGGCTAGAATTGTAATCCCTCAGCTGTGTGGGTTTGGTTAAAGCAGAAACCATATTTAACAGTGCTACTATTAAGTACTCAATAGTGGCACTACATACTCAATAGTGCTACTATTTGGGTGGAGACAGTTTTATACACATCAGGCTTAGCAACAACAATGTGCCTTTAAGACAACATTCACTATATAAACCAATATTTTGTTTAATAACTGTTTAAACTTATGGAAATTAGTTTTCCTTTCAGAAAGCATTGCACACCAGGAGAATGGTGATTTAAAGTACACGTTCTGAGTGCAGATCTACAGAAAAGGGAACAAACAGCAAAGTTCAGCCCCTGTTAAGAGATCATTACATCTCACTTGCAGAAAAATATCACTCTTCTGGGAAATTGGTTAAGCGAAATGTAACAGTGAAAATACTTACTTCCCTGTTCTTGATTTCATGACATCTGATCAGAACTTAGTCTCTGGACCTACGCTAAAGTCAAGATTTAGTCAGTGACACCACTGGCAGAGCAGGAGGACAGCATCTGTGTGAGTGAGGAACTCAGCCATTACTCATAAGTGTTGGAGCCTCTGGGGTGCCCAATAAAAGGTGTTGAAAGGAAAGGTATTGAAAATGTTTGTGGTTTCATTCCAGCTGGCAACTACCACTCAGCCCCCCATGGTGAGATGGGAAAGAGAATGGGACAGGCAAGGAAAAAAGCCAGAAAACTTGTGGGTTGAGGTAAAGACAGTTAAATAGGGAAAGTAAAACCTAGTCATAGAAGCAAACCCAAATAGGGAATTTATTCACTGCTTTCCCTGGAGCCATCCCCAGGAAAGCAGGGCTCCATCCATTACGTGTTATGGTGACTTGGGAAGACAAATGCCATGACTCCAGACATTCCCCTTCCCTCTTCTTCCCTCAGCTGTATATGCTGAGCATGGTTCCGTGTGATATGGAACATCCCTTGGGTCACTTGGGGTCAGCTGTCCTGGTTGTGTCTCCTCCCAGCTTCTTGTGCACCCCCAGCCTCCTCACTGGTGGGGTGAAGCAGAAAAGGCCTTGACTTTCTGTAAGCACTGCTCAGCAGTAACTAAAACATCCCTGAATTATCAACAGTGTTTCCAGCACAAATCCAAACCACAGCCCCATAACAGCTACTGTGAAGAAAAAGAACCCTATGCAAGCCAAAACCAGCCCACCATTACTGATTACACTACACTGATCTCTTCAGAAATAAGCACATATTGGGAAGATTATAATCCCTTGCCTAACATGTGATTCACAGTACTGAATGCCATGGACTCTGTGGTCTCTCAAGCAGTAACTCTGTGATGGCTGAAATAACCTTGTCTTGGCAGCATGTTTCACTTTTTGTACCTGAAAGTGACTTGGCTCAGCACAGCTGTTTCTTGCAAGATTAGGCTGCTCTTGGGCTGCTAGGAAAGGCAGAATCATTCCTTGCCATCTTTTGGCTGCTGTTTCTGAAAAACAGAGCTCTCAACCAAGCTGATCCTGGGCCAGTAGCTCTCATGACAGCAGAGACAACTCCAGCTCCTGTTCCTGGAGTTTGAATTCTCAGGGAAGGGCACATTCATTTCCCCTGGTTAACAGTGACCTTCCCTCAACATAGACACAGCTCCTTCTTGCGTACCGCCTTTTCATAAAAGGAAAAGGAAAAGCAGGTTCTCTGCAAATCCACCTAGAGGTATGTTTGTTTACTGATAGAGGGACACGAGTTTTTCAGCTGCTAGGTTTCTGAAATATGTTTTCCTTGCCAGGAAGCTTTCTCCTTCTTGTGACTTTGTAGCTAAACAGAGTGGGTGTCTCTCACTTTTGCATATGACTTCCTAGAGGCAGAACTCTTGCTAAGGCAAGTGGGCTTATTCAGTGGGCATGACAATGTATTCACCACAGGAAAACAACCCACAAAGGCAAAGCTGAAAGTCCTGCTTAATGAGGCATCTGGGTTTTTTGCTTTAAACAATAAATCACTCACTCATATCTTGCCCTTACTGTCTTTTTACTGAGATCTCTCTTGACTGCTAGAAGAGCAGTGGATTGGTGAGAGCATTTGTTTGGCTTTTAAGGAATCTGTAATCATGTTTTTAGAAGTTGTTTTTCTAAATGTCTGCCAGATTCTCTCTCCTGTTTAGGGGTACAGAAGCCAACACTGTGCTGCTTAGGTCCTGAGGGTCCTCTCATTCATCTTGGACCCTTGCTTACTGCAAAACTATGCAGAGAATTCCCAGGACTCAGAATTATGCTTATCTTAGGACACTGATACTGATGTGAGCGCTCAGCTAAATAATCCATTCAGCATCACCCAGTTGGTCTCGGTACTCTCATTTCCTCCAACAACAGGCTTCTCACAGGGGAGAGCTGCTCTTTCAGGCTTTCTGTGTTATGTTCACACTTGCTTGACCAGCCTTCCATCTGTGTTGGAGTTTCATAGAGCGTATGGCCTCTGCAGTTCAGGAAGAGAAACACAGGTACAATCAGAAGTCTTAGTTGATAGCTCACTGTGTCAGAATGGCTGTGATTCCTTTTGGGAATGGGTGAGGAAGGGAAAGGGAAATATGTGTTTGTGATTTTAGCCAGTGTTATTAGGCTCTTTTGATTCAAAGGCATGAAGCCTAATGAGGCTTAAAAACATCAAGCTTAACCCTTTAGACCTAGCTTTTGAATTAGAATATTTATTGAAAATTAATTTTACCTATTAGAAAACTGTTCCAACTTTTCTGCACAGGTTGTAGACCAGAATCTTACTTTTCTTGACCACTTCAATTTATGAACAAGCAGAGTCAAAGAGCTGAGACTTTTTCAGTTTTATGACTCATGATAAAATTCTGATGAAAGACAAAGTCCAGCCTACTCTAAGAGAAGCAATTCATGCTGGAGACTTCTTGCCACTTTCCCATGAAGGGCCAATTTTTACCACTGGAATAAATGCAGACCAATACCCTGGATATTCCTAGCAGTTCTCATCACCCAGCACCCAATTTCTCTGTCTCTGCTTTCTCCAGTCCAGTAACTTGTGTTCATTTTACCATTTCCCACTCTCTTCTTCAGCCTGATCCATCTTCTTTTCAGAGAGCCTCCCAGTGAAGACCCTACAGTGCTCCAATGACTGCATATATCTTTCAGCTTGCACATGGGTGGAGTGTTCTGCGGCTCATCAAATCATGAATGTGACTCTGAGCTTTAATAACTGTCAAAAAATTCCTGGCTGTTGTCCTGTGAAGGGCCTGAAGAGGTTTGGTTGATGAGCCCAACAGATGGAGCTGGGCAAAAGGACAGTGGACTGGTCTTGCAGCCAGCATAGTATCCAGCTTGCAAACACCAGCGTTATGTCCAGACTAGGGAGAAAGATGGTTCTGTACAGGATGAGGAAGATCAGGAAGCAGAGCATGCTAATCCAGCTGGTTTCATTAGTTTTTCAGTCACTCTCCCCTGCTTTTGTGTGCTTTCGCTGTGAGAGCGCACACACAATATAGCAGGACATGCTAATAATTGCATTTGAGTTGAGAATAATGTGTTACACTAGAGGCAGTGGTGATAATAACTAATCAGATTGGCAAAGAAGGCTGCTTCTTCATTATGCCAGCAAGAGCAGTGCTATGTTGAAATAATTTCTGCAAAACAAAAACTGTGAGAAAAACAGAAGTTGTATGTGTTTGACTCATTGGGTTTCCTCTCAGGCATCCTAGATATGTCTTGCACTATCTTGTTGTTACTTCTGCTTCCTTTCAAAAAGAAAACAGAACAGTCGAACTGGAGAGTATGAGAGAAAGGAAGGAACAGAGAATAAGGAAGAGATAGGGGAAAGAGAAAAAGTTTAATGGTAGATACTGGAGATGGAGGGATAAACAGCAGAGAGATTGGCAGGAGGAAAGAAAACACATGAAATTAGAAGAGGAAGAAATTACCTTGGTTTTAGTTTTGAGAAAGAGCTGTAGGATTCATTCATGAATTGACCTGACAGCTGTGAAGCCAATGGAGAAAATGTCTCTTACAATCCCTAGAGTATTGAATCACATTCTAAATGTTAGCAATTTGCTGTGGGTTGAAGTCTCAAACCACAGAAGTGTTCCTGAAGCATAAAGGACTTCACAGTCTGCATGGAATTAATCTTCTGTTTGTAGGAGCTCTGCAGTCCCACAGTCCTCAAAATACCTCTGTCCCAACTGCTGGCTGCATTTTTTGGTGTCCCTTCTTTGAATTCTCTAGTGCAAGCACAGCATAGCAGGCATGTGTCACATCCATGGACATGATCAGGTAAACTACAACTTCAAATTTGACCTGACATTGCAGGCAGAGATAAATATCTGCTTGTTTCAGAATGATAAAGGTGAATCACTAAGTCTTGTCTCTAGTTTTGAGTATTTAAAACATTCTCAGATTATAATATTGAATATCTAATCCTAAAGTTCCTTACTAGCCATAGGGTAAGAGCAGGCTGCACATGGGTATCACCCATTGTGCTTTGTGGTGGGGGACAAAGCATTTTCACCCATTTATCTCCTAAGTCCATGCAAACCTTCCAAACATCTATGGAAATTGTAAGGAATTACTGCAGCTGCAGACCTTGGTCTGCCTGGATGGAAGTCTGAGGATAGAAAACTGCTTCCTTTCTTTCTCTGCATTTCCTTTGGAAATAGGTTTCAATAAATGGCAGTGGAAACCTTGTTGGCTGAATTCCTCCCAGCCTGCCTGAACACAACTTCCCTTTCCTATAAACACACATATTCCCTTACCTCCTCATCCTTCAGAAATGACATACTTTCTGCTCCTTGAAGCAAAGTCTGACTTTGAAAGTGGAATGTAAACAAAGAAGAGCTGCACTGGTCCTAACCAGTGTGTGAAATGACAGAGGTGATCAGAAATAGCTCCAAATTGTCCATAATACCTCAAATTTATGTCGTGTCTTCAAAGACAGAGTGGAAAGGTGATCAGAGCACTCTCTTTGGGAAACTATCCTAGGCTGCAGAGCAGTCAGGGAAGCTGACACTAATTAAATTGACTCTTGGGTCTTGTGATAATTATCTGGTGCTTAGGAGTGAGGGTCAGCTCTTTTTAATGTGTACTTTTGTAAGTCATGTGAAGGAAAGATGGATTTGTTTGCAGCTTCTTGGAAATGGTTGTTTTCTCCCTTTGTCTAGTTTCACACTCAGTGCTTGTAAGAGACAAGGGCCCTTTATTTTGAAAAACTAACTGCAAAAAATCCCTGAAAGCTCGTGAGCTCCATAAATGCTGATGCTAGCAGTCACATTGCCTGAGTTATTAGTGCTAAATAAATCAGGGCCAAGATGTAGTATCACACACTGCCTTGCAACTGCTTGCACTTCTTTGTTGTCAGCACTCCCCTTGCCATGGTTTTGCCTGTGCCAAGCAGTGCTCTCCAAGATAACAACCTGGCACCGTTTGGGAAATAGCACAGGGTAGCAACCATTCCCACTGGGCAACACGGACACAATTGTACCAGGTTAGGCTGTATCCAGTGTCCTTCAGCTGCATTCCAGCAGGCTTTGCACCCAGGCTGTACAAAGCACATCCTTTATGACTCTAAGTACAGCTGTAACACAGTGTGTTGAGCATTTTGAACTGAAAAAAAAAAGACACAGAACTTTATCTGTGTTTTGGACTCCAGAGGCTCTGTGGGAGACCAAGGAGACCAGCAAGTCTGTGGATGCAGCCAGTCTGCACCATTTACCAGGGAGCCAGAGAATGGTACCTGCCCCTGTTTTATTTACAAGAAAAACAGAGATTTTTCTCAAAAGCTGAATTATGCTTCCATATCTTGGAACTTGAACACTTGTAGTTGGCAGTAAACAGTTGACCTCTTCCTGTGGCACGGAAAAGTCTGAGGCTTGCAGTTTCTAAGGAAGGTACAAGAGATGTGGCCAGAGGTTCCTTCTAGCTTCCTGGAAGACAGTGTACCCCATTAGGTCATCAGTCTGTATGCAGTTGGCACCGTAGAGAGCTGACAGCTAGGGAGATGTTGGTGGCAGCCAAGTCCTGCGCTTTTCTCATCCAGTAATGCCAAGGAAGACAATACGTGGGCCTTCAGAACCCTAAAGCAAGCTGTTGGAAAAGGAAAGCAGCCAGCCTTAAGATTCAGAAAAGCCTGCTGGAGTTGCAGGGGTCTTAGATATCCAAACCAAAAAATTGGAAAAACAACACCATTGTTATCCCATCTTCTTTCCACAAATGCTACCTCTCCAGCTTCTAGTCCAACATGGTGAAAGATCTCAAACAACCTCAACCCCTTCTTAGTTATATTAATGTATTTGGTAAAAAGGACAGACCACAATTCCTAGGCACCTGCATTTAGATAGGCTTGTTTTGCACTCCCCTGATAGGTGTGATTGACAGGGGAAGAAGTCAGATTTAGCTAGAGCTTCTTTCTAAAAATAGTTAATCAATTTTAGCTCAAGGTTCTCAGGTTATAGGAAAAGAAAATTATTTCACCTGGGCACACAATGAGCTTGGAAATCAGTTTTACTGCTCAGAAGCAATGAATCCAAGGGTTTAAAAGAAAAGGAATGTTATTAAGAGGGATAAAATGGCAACTCAGCATAAAAATTGGTAGGCCTGTCCACTAAAATCATCAATAGAACCTTCTTGTATATTCTTCAATGTAGCCCTCACCCCTGTTTTGTCCAAAGCTAAGAGTGGCTACTCTCCATCTGTAAGGGGTTGTTCTTAAGCCTCTCAAACTCTTTCCAAGTGCAGTGATCCCACCCTGGCACCGGGTCACTGCTCTTCCAGCTTCAGTCCATGAAGCCTTGGCTCTGTCAGAGAGGAGTCTGTGGCAAGGAGAAAACAAAGTGAACCCTGAGGAACAGACCACTTGAGTTTTGGGTTTGTTTTTTACTTTTCTTGCTCCTTGGCTCCTTTGCTCTACCACCACTATCAAGTGGAACACCACAGGTAATTCCTAACCCTCAAACCACCATTCTCTCTTGATGAATAAGAGTTTTACATACCTTTAAATGTAAGACACAATTGTATTTTAAACCCAGTGCCTGAGAGTCAAATCCACTGAAGTAAATTCACCTGCTCCCTTTTTGTTGTGATCTCTTGTCACTTCAAGCAGTGCTGGATTTCTCTTTTATCCCATTATAGGCAAGACCAGCAGTAAGTATTCCATTCTTTTAGGGATACTGGGCTTACCTCAGGATAGATGTAGCTCTGAATTTAAGTTTTACTTCCGTGCAAGCTTTACAGCACAAAGGATTGAATCAAATAGTTGGCTGAAGACTAATAAGAGATTTTGCAGTGTCTGTCTTCTGTTCTTACAGTTGTTACCATCTCTTTATATGAGCCATTCAAAGTCATTCACAGTGGAGATACCAAAGGTTGAAATCATTCAGAATAGCATGAAATAGGCAGAAGTCAGAGGGTTAAATGAAAAGAAAAATGAAACATCCTTTGGAAAATAGGAAATCTTTATTAAGTGATATCCTGCAAAATGATCTGTGCCTCAACTGCAGTGACACATAAACCTGAACTGGGAGGTAGCCATTACCGCTAGAAACATTTGTGAGGAGAGTGCTGCAGAAGCTGGCATGCAACAGGTCTCTTCTACTTCAAATCGTTGTAGTCTAATTATCTATATTTCAACTGCATCGACTGTTTATGGGTGACCTAAACAGTTCTTAAATAGCAATTTCAGAGAATGGTTTAGCTAAACCAGAGACGAACCCACTTTTTTTTTTCCTAATTTCTGACATGTCAGATAAAAACATTGGCTCAGAGCTGCCACCCAATGATCAGAAACTGTAAAATCACTTAAATACGGGCTACCTGTGTTGCAAAGCACTGAGCCCTCCAAGATAACACAGTGGAGGCAAAGTAATTTCTTGCTGCATAAAAAAGGCAGTGAAAGGCCATTTCCACCTCCACTCTCTTTCTACTCCCCTTTCCCAGCATATGCATATCCCATCACTCAGTGCCTTGTCTGCAACAAGGTCCTTTGCTTAGAAATTTTAGTTGGTTAACCTGTTAACTTTGGCTTTGTTTTTGTTTCTTTTACCTTCTGTATTGATTTTCTGCTGGCTTATCGATTTGGCTCAGTTCAGAGTGTAGGCAGGGAATTGCCAACACCAGCACAAAACAAGCAAGAAGGAATGAACCATTGAGAGCTGAAGAATGGATAGAAGGGAGATTTCAGCTGCAGTGAGCATGAGCATTTGTTTCAGTTCTGTTCTTGTCTACCTGCATATGACATGATACCTGGGGATTCCAAAGCTGGCTTTCCATACGCATGTTTGGATATCCAAACCACTCTACAACACTGAATGCCACACAGGAAAATGCTCCTTGCCAAAGTTGTGGCTAAATTAGTCTGTTCAGCACTCAAAGACTTCAGGTATTGATTGTTCCCAGGAGCTGTGCTGCCTCACTGAAAGCTATAATCTGTTATCTCTGCAGCTTTCATGTGCCACCTGTCTGAAAGTGTTTGTCCCGGCTGAGCAATACTGTTTGGCAAAGCAAAGAAGATGAAGGGGGATTGACACATGTATGTCCATTTGTCATCAAACAGCTGTCACCCATTTGAGTGCATTATACAATTCCAAGTATTTTATAGTAAATGCTTATAACACATTTTCCTTTGTAAAAGGTGTACACAGTGACTTCATTCCACTGCAAGAGGCAAACACCACAGTTTGTGCGCAGTGGGGCACAACAGGACTTTTCAGTCTATTTCGCTTCTCTTCTGATCTACTCTATGAGCCCTTCATGGATAGCAAAATGGCATTTGCTTCCAGCTGAACCATAATCCTGCAGTCTGCCTGCTTGCCCTAGTGTCTATTTCTAATAGCTAATAGGCATTTTTAATGTCTAGCAGAAATAGATTTGTAAATCTGTGTGTGGATTCATCACACATTATGTGTTGTCTATTAGCTGACTGTGCACTGAACTGCTTGTTTCCAGTATGCCAAACACCAGTCGATTTCTGTTCAGCTCCATGTTTTTTGGATCAGGACCTGCTGTGGTCTCAGACGACGGTGCTCATTATGTACCTGGAGTTATACTGGCCATCAGTGCTGGATGCAACGCAGAGAACCGTCTGTTCCTGCAGAGCTGTGCTGCTCAGCAGAGGCGAGACTGGCGTGTGCTCAGACAGCAGCCACTTAGTACAGATGTACACAGCAAACCCACAGGGAGGTTTCTACAAGCTGCCATTTGGCTGGTCTCCTTAATTTGAAAGACTTGGACACCTGCCTGGAAATATCCGAAGTCCAAATGGTTAATTATTGGTGGTGGAAAATTATTATCACTTGATTATCATATTAGTTAAATTTTAACCTCCTTCACTACTGTACCAAAGTCAGCATACTGTTATCTAATTACTAGCCAATGGTGAAGTAACAATCCTAATTCTGTCCCAAAACAGTTCATATCATGGAGCAAAGCATCAATCTTCTAAAATGGTGAAAGCTTAGGACCAGATGGGGAAGATCAGGGCATCACTATTCCCAGAAATGTACTTTGTGATTGCTGCATCAAATTGCTACACTTTGGAGCTGGAAGGCAGAATCTTGCAATAACGACAATTAAATTTGTGAGAAAAACACATCAGGAAGCTCTAAAGACCCTGCATATCCTGCATCATTCAAGCCTTGGGTGGTCCTTACTTACTGTCCAGATACACTCTTGATCTTCAGGTTGTGCAGACTGGATGGTGGATGCACGTGTTTCTCTCTGAGAGTCACTTACCTCTGAGTTAGGGAAAGGGTTGTCATGGACAAGTAGGGCTTGTGAGAGCTTCAGTAAGGGCACATGCACATTGTGGGGTGATTTGTGCATTGGATAAATCCTGAGGCTTCTTGCAGCTTTATTGTTCCCTTTAAGTGGAATATGCTGTTGGTTTTAGGTTTTTTTCCCACTGGTTTGGCCTGCAAATAGTGTGAGCTTTTGTGAACAGCCTGATGCCTCCTCTTCTCAGGTGAATTTTCATTTGCTTTCACACACTTCTGCTGCTGGGACAACCCTGGTTGGTTCCCAGTGCATCTTCTGTACTCTCTGGAGTGCTGGGGCAGCTGTCAAAGTATCATGAATCTTCTGGCAAACATGAGTTTGCTCACACACACACACCCCTCTTCCACCACTGCCCTCTTCCACTGCTCACAGGTCCTGCTCCAACTTACATGCTAAGTAGATGAATTTCGGTGTGGGGTCCTCTCACCACCACACCCTTCTGCAAGGGTGTGTGCCTTACTCACTAATAATTCCCACTGTACTAAGGACCAACAAAGTGACTTTAAAAAAAAATTCATATTCAGACTTACCTTACACTGCTCTCCCCAGAGATGCTTTAAAAGAGAGGGAAGAACACCAGGAACAAATCTGCTGTTACTAACTAGCAAGCAATGGGTGCAGGTTTCACAGGCAGGTTTATTAAACAGTGGAGAAAAAAGACTTGTTGCTGAAAGCACTCCAATCTTCAACCATATTTCTCCTTCATTGCTTTTGTCATGTTAAGGTCTAGGAAATGTTTCTCACACCATCTCCCTGTAAAGAAGGCAAATCATAGTTCAGTTACAGCCTCCCTCCTAGTGCTATTATACCCCAAGGATTATTCTGGCTAAAGAGCTTCTCTCTTGTTAAAATGCCATTTTCTAGTCCCTTTGTGCCTTTGCCCAAATCCACCCTTTGTCCTTGGTAGAAGAAGCACCCATCTCAGGAACTCAGGAATTTACTTCTCCTGGCAGAAGTCATACCTAGCTCATTAATTGTCCTTCCATGCCAAGGCCTGGGATCTATGATTCCCTTCTGAAATACATCAGGGGTGTAGGAATCTTTCGTCATGGATCGGCTCTTCAGTGGGCCACCTGCAAGGAACAGCAAGTAAGGAATTGTATGTAGAAATCATCCTACCGCAGTACCTTTGATCATGTTTGAAGCTGTGTACTGAACAATAGCTTCATCATCACCCAGGACATTGCCTGTGTTTGTCAATTTATCTGCTTTTCATCCTCAAGTATGAGAGGCACACAGAAGGTGCTGTAAGGTATCATCTTTATTTGTATCCCAGTGCCCTCTCTTTTGTCAAGTGCCTACTTAACTCCTATTGAATCTCCTCATCCATGTGAGTAGCTTCCTAGCAGCTACTAGCAGCACAGCTCCACAAAAGCCCCACCATCTTACCACTCCAGGCCTTCTTGATCTCCTTTTCTGCCATAATACTTAACAAAGTTTCCAACTGTGACTTCTCTTTTTGTCCCCTCTTGACTTCTAGCCACAAGGGGGCTTTATTTTAATCTCTAATCCTTTCCTCTTCACCTTCCTTTTAATCACACCTTTTTCTAGACAATAATGATTTTGGGCTCACTGAGGAATGATGTCCTCCCTTTCTGTGTGACTCGACAAAACACAGGGCAATGCCCAGTCTTCAATACACAGCAAGGTCTTGTCATGGATCACACTGTATAAGGAAAAGGAATCTGCCTTATGCTGGTACGTGAGAAACTCGAACCAGGGACAATTATTTCAGAGTTTCTTGGATGAATGCTCAGTCTCCAATATTTGTTTAGATGGAGGAATCCTGGGGAATCTTGGAAACAAAGGTTTGGGAAAGATATTTCAGAGCCCCACATGTCTAAAAGTCTGGAAGGGAAATTAAGTTGGCACTGGAACTGGAGGTAAGTAGCAACTGGAGTTGACAGGGAACATTGAATTGCAAATGGTGTCCATTTGGACAGCTTTGAACAGGAGGACAGGGGTTACTATTCACATTCACTTTTCACACCTTGGGAAAAAAAAAAGAGTGAAAGAAAAGAAAGGGATAGAATACATAAAATAGGAGGGTCTAGATTCCAGTTCCCCAGGTACCACAGCCTGGACAAGCAGAGACTTTGGACAGAAGGAGTAAGAGGGGCAAGTGAGTATTACCTATAGTCAGATCTCCACCCACAGCAATGTGACTGCCCTGAATGCTGGCAAAGCATAGGTGGAACCAGCTTTGAAGGTCAGGGATAGGTGGTGTGTCCCCTCACCTTGTCAGATGTTTGATCTCAAGTTGTAACCCAGCTGTTCATAATCTGAAAGAGATGTCCAGGCTGAGCAGTTTTTTGTCATTTCAGTACCGCTGTTGAGTCCATTCTGTCCCTTTCCTAATACAGCACTGCCCTGAGCTGTGCATTTCTGAAAACATGAACAACAGGGAAACTCTGTCAGTCCACATTCCCAAAGTGCAGCAAACTCCTGGCATTTCCACCCCTGCATAGCTCTTTGAGCTATGACTAATCCCTGGGACCTGTGTCTGTCCTTGAGTCTCCCTCAGTGGCTTCTGTAGATAATGTATTTGCATGGGACAACTAGGACGGGAAGTGTCTTTCCTGCAGAGGGAATGTCTGTGTAACCTTTTGTCATGTCCTTATTGTGTGGGACTGGACAGGTTTAGCCCATGAGAAGGCTGTGACAAGTTAAAACTGAAGCCACAGCCCATGGTGGTGAATATGTTAATTGTGAACCTGCTGGCACTAGCAGCAGGACAAATGGGATCTGAATCAGGTAGGGATGTACATTTGGATTTGTTAGATTAGCTCAGGACATGACACAGGACTTACCTTCTGCTCTTGAGGCAGCTCTGGAAATTGAAGGTGCCAGTCCATGGGACAGGAAGCCCAGTGCTCCACCAGGGCTGACTTGAACCAGCAGCTTGGGTTTTACACTGTGACAGGTCTTTGCCGCACCATGTCTTACACAGTATTGGGGTCCTGAAGCTGAAGTTACTGTATCAGTCAGACTCCAGGAGTCAGTGCTGCATGCTCTGCAGAGCCTCTCCCACAAACAGAACAGAGAGGAAGCCAGTCCTGACTCACAGGGAATGATCTGCTTCTTTTCTCTATTGCTCTTCTTTCTTTTTAAAGAAGAGCCATACAGTTACACATGATCAAAGTGCAGGAATCTGCTGCTAAATAAACTGCTGTGCTAACTCCTACCTCCTACTTAAAACAAAAACATGCCTGTTTGTTATTATTACTATATTCAGTGAGAAGAACTTTCCAGTCTGCTGATGTAGAAATTCCTCCTCTCCTGTTTCTTCCAACAAAGCAGAATTTCTGTGTAATGAGGCCATGTGCTCATTTCCCAAATCCCATTCATCAATAACTTTCATTTCTCCAGTTCCTCTTGGACAAAATGACACCAAAGCCTGCAACTGTTCCTACTTTCTAGTTTGTAACTGTATATGATGTTGTTGTCACTGTTATATAAACATTGCAATTCTATTGATTGTTATTATTCATTTTACTTCCGACCTTGAAGGTCCAAAGTCAAAGCACTGCTCAGAAAATCCTATATCTTGAGGCCAAGAAGGATTTTAAAGCCATTTTTCTGTTATCCATCCTCCTGGATAACAGAAACCACAGAAGTATGTCTACTTATTCCCTTGCTAAGCCAGTTTTGTGAGAGACAATAGGCAACCAATCGGAAAAGATACATCTTGACTGAAGAGTTAAAAAGGATTGAACTTGATCTTTCTTTCTGAATAAAATGTTTAGCATAGCCTAACATGCTGACTTTCCTGACATGCAGCCTTGGAGGAAAGAGGGAGCTGGTTTTGCCAGGCAGAAAACCTCCCCAGACAAGTGTGGTAACTGGCCATTCTCACTACTCTCTAGCCAAGAGTAGTCTCATAGATTTTCCACATTGGACTGGGTGTCCAAAGTATGAGGAGGTTTCAGCGACTTTCCAGACCTGAGGAGCTCTATGAATGTGAAAGTGACATTTCTTTTTTTTCTTTTTTTTTTGATTAGAAGAAATCCAAAGATCCCCATGGTTTACCAAGAGGCAAACCTTCCATAACCACCTCTCTCACCTGGTTCATGATCCCTGGTGTGGGGATTCATACAAGCAGGCAGGTCCTGCTGAAGTCCAGGTGTGGCGGTGGGATGAAGGCTGTAGAGATGGTTGCTAGGGAACAAGGCTCCCTCCCTCTATGAGCTGTGGAAAACAGAATTCAAAATGGTGTAGAGAAGGGTTATCCTTGCTGACTGAAAAAACAAAGAAGGAGTAGAGTAAAACGCTCATGTCTCATGAAATAACTGTGCCCAAAAGTTCTCATCACACACAGAGCATTTCTTGGAGACTTTCCTAACACAGCCACAATAATCAACCAGACTGTATTTCAGCAGAACTGGATCTTTTAGCATCTCCAAACGCTTCACATGAGCTCACTGACCTTCAGCTTTCTTTCTGGGACCTTGTTGCTGCCTACCTGGAACACCAGCAGAGGGTGGGCCATATCAGTGGGCCATACCAGTTGATACCATACATTTCTTTTTGATGCCCCTTACCTGGACCCCAGGTAGGCAACACACCTCCCTGTGGGATGGGTCCAGTGTGGAAGGTACCATTTTCCACATTAGAAATGGGAAGATGGTGGCCTGGCAAGAAGATTTACACAGAGTCAATGACAGAACCATAGCTTGGCCCTCCCATGTCCAGTCCCCAGTGCTGTATTTTAGCACTGGACTTCTCATGCATTCTGCTCCTGATCTCTTATTACGGGCCACTGGAATTTCTGCAGGTCTTCAGGCATAGAGTGTAACTCTCTTTCATGTTGCAGACTTGCTTTTCCCACCCAACGCAAGCAGGTCGCAAGTAACAGAGAAGAATTAGAAATACTCACAGGCGCATCATCTAAGATTTTATTAATTGTCAAAAATCCTAAGTTCAATAGAAACTGAATTATCATTCTTAGAAAAATTGGCAAAATATGTATCAGCCGATTTTTTCTTTACTTCCACCTCCTCCCTTTTGCTTCAGCCTGGGCTGGAGACAGCTCCCAGACCCCACTGCCCCAGCACAGCTCTCCCTCTAGGCCTTGTTGCGCTTTGCCTCAGAGACCTTGTAGTGTGGTGGGGCTCGGTGGAACCACTCAGACCAGGAGCCATCGTACACGGCCACGTCGCGCTTGCCGCACAGGAAGGCTGCCAAGGCAATCTGACACGCCGTGACGCCCTTGCGGCACGTGGCTGTCAGCGGCTTTGAGAGATCCACTTTCTTTGCACGGAATATTTCCTGGATCTCCTCAATACTCTTCTCATGCCCTGTTTCTGATAGGAATGAGTGGAAGGGTATGTTCACAGCACCAGGCATGTGGCCAGATTCCAGCCCTGCAAAAGTGAACGAGAAAAGGAAACATGAGCAAGGACACATTAATGTGGGTGACGAACGACACCCACAAGAGACACTAGAGACATCACTGCAGATAATCTCACTCCCCCCAAAAGACTCATTTGTTCCACTTGATGAAATGCAAAGGGGTACTGGGCTAAAAAGGACAAATATTATTCAACCTTGCTGAAGTAAAAACTTCCAGAATATTTAGCAAACTATATCCTCACTGAAAGCAATGAGATGTAGAAATCTGTAGAAGCCCTAGACATGACAGGAATCAACGAACATCCACAGAAATGGCCCTAACAAAGGCATTAGGGGCACCTTTGTAAAGAGGAATAAAGCAGCGCATTTCCAACCTTTGCCAAGTATGCCAGCAGTGTGTAGTGACAGAATTTTCAAAAGGAAGAAGAGTGGTCTGTATGTAGAATTTGTGATGATGGTTATCCAGATGGTTCAGAGTTTATTCCTGCATCACCTTAAAACCATATTTCAGAAAAGTAAATAAAAGAAATCATAAAGCAACCTTAAAGTCAGCCACATTACTGCTGAGACAGCTATCCTGGGACAATGGGGTCAGAGAAGTCAGAATCTAGATTTTGTATCACTTCTTACCTACTCCACAGATGGAATCAACACAGGTTCTGTTTTTCTACTGGTGTATCTGACCAGGCAAGTTTAAAGTTACATCTCAAAACAAGGTCTTTAGAGAGAAGCAGACACAAAAATATAATGGATAAGGTTGGCATCACACCCTTCAAATTCAAACTCTCAAGGTTTAATAATGGAAGCTTTTCCAATGATTTTGAGAGGCTTTGGATCAAGCCTCATTGGAGCCAGAAATATTATGTATTACACTGAAAATGCATTTCAGAGAATGATTCCTTACTAGGTTTGAACTTCTAATGAGGTAAGTCTGAAAAAAATCACATGAATAGTAATCTGTTTTACTGGCAGCTTTCCACTTGCCCAAATCATTAGTGTAACTGGTCTCGAGAGATGGGAGAGATTGGGGCAGTTTAATAATTTGACTTTGTTACAGTCAAATGATTAAGCTATAACTAGTCAGAGACTGACATCAGATATCATAATGACACTGCAGTTTCATCACTATGCAGAGTGGTATCATGACATGGTAAGATACAAGGGAAAACAATTTTGGCAGAGTATTGAAGGGGATTTGTGCTCTGCTGGACAAAGACAGAGCCTAAAGACAATCAAAGCTGCCCTGAGTCAGCTTTGCAAGTTCTCTCCCTGTTCCAGATGGACCCTCTTTGTCTTTTGATTCATCCTCCCCGAGTGCCTTAGAAATATGGCACAGTTGTCTAGTAGTCACCTCATGCATCCTTCAGAAGTATTTAGCATTACTGAGAGAAGTTGAGAAAAACTGCTGACTTCTGCAGGGACTAACGTTTAAAAAGCAAAAGAAAAGAGGCAGCATTTTGGACTGATGCTTTCACCACATTTTTTCCAGTTACAGAAAACAACAGTTCATCACTTCAGTACAGAGAACTGCAAAACTCACTCATCAATACAGAGTCTCTATGACAGAGAGGAAATAAAAAATGAAGCAAAAATGGAGAAAAAAACCCTTGTATATAGTTCTCAGACAGCAAAGCTGGTTACCGGAGCCTCTTACATTGCCTGGGTTAGGCTACCACTTTCCCACAGAGTAAAGGGTCCTGACCCTGCCATTCTGCAAAGGATTTCTGCAAGGCTCTGCCACAGTACTGGTGATCACCCAATACAGACAAGTTTGTGAGCCATCCTAGGGCACTGGGAAGTGTACTGAGATCAGGAAGTCCTGGAGGATGAACTAGAGGGAACTCAGGCTCAAAGAAGTTTGCTAGGCCATTGATTCAGCTCCTAGGTGTCCTAAGCACCATGATCATTATGGCTTCTCTAGACTGTTCACACACCTTAAAATAGGTTTGTACCGCTCTCTTATTGGAGACTCCCTGACAACTACACCACCCTTAAGCAACTCTTCAGGTAGGCGCTGAGCAGATCTGAAAAAAACACTCTCATTTTAGAGAAGTTTTGACTTTGATCTATAGGGAGACTTTCTTGCTCCAGAGATTCAATTCTGTTGGAGTCAGAGACCAGCGCTCTACGGGTGAAAGATGGGGAATTCTGTAGGAACTGCATTTATTCACATATGTGGGTGTTCAGCTGAGAGAAAGAGCTGAAACTGCACAACCACAATCCCTTGGACTGCCTAAGAAGTGCTCTTGAGTGGCTGAGAAAGCTTTATTATCTCTCTCTCTGCTAGGTCAAGAGCAGAGAAACATAGGACTGGAAGACAAGGCTAGATGCAGCTGGGATCTGAACAGGGGAGCGGATACATCTGCTCCTGCCACATATGAGGCAGAGGATACCCCATGCCAGATTCATGCAGCCACCATTAGAAATTCCAGGAAAGAACCCTTGGACTACAGAGCCTGGGCCCCAGCTACTACAGTACAAGCTGGCTTTCAAAAATACATCCATCTCTGAAACAGTTTGGATTCTTGTCATGAAATTTCCCACTGAGGTACCTCCTGGCTCATGTGAGGAGGAATATTAATTTCTAGTGTCACCACAGTCAGTCAGTACACCATTTATCCTTGAGCTAGCACTGCCCTATGGCTGAAATAGTTTTTCTCCCCTGCCGCTATTGCTCCAACAGACTGATGACAAGTCCTCAGCACTCCCAACAACCTCATGTCCCTAGCCTAAACCCAGTAAGAGCCCACTAGATACACTTTTGTCTGTCTTGGCCACCCTAGAAACAGCTGTAGGTGTCCACCAAGCTTCTGGAAAAGGAAGTGGCATTTCCTAGCATCGCAGTTGGTAGAGAGGAGGTTAATAACTGCTGTTGCCAAGGCTAAATCACATCTGAGGTTCTTGCACTCAACTAATTCATCCATGTTTATCCTCTTCTATTGCTTCCAAATATGGGTCATCAGCTTGTAGGAGAAACACAAGCAGTTAAATGTTTTGGGCTACTAAGCATTTGAGTTTGCTCTCTGTAGTGTTATACTTCCTGTCACTCCTACATCTGCAGGTGGCACCTCACATAATGCTCCTCATATGATCATTTAGACCTTCCCACGGCTGTGCCAGCAGCACATTGCAGTAGCAGCTCCCTATTTTCAGTGCCTCAATGATTCAGAAAAATATGAAACAAATCACAGAAGCATAATGATGGGACTATGCTGGCAACTTCTTGCCCCACATATCTTCTTTCAGTACATATTATTCTTATCTCACTTATCTCCTTTTCAGTCAATTTAAAAAAGAACCTAACAGTAATTGTGCTATTTGCCCTCTCCTCATATTGAGTTAACAAATGCCCCTCTAATGTTGTGTACAAAGTATTAATGAAGTCCAAATGGCACACCTCTACCTTGCAGGTGCTTCCAATAGCTGGAAGAAGAGATTAGACATAACTTCCAGACATGCATGTTCCCATTTCTCCTTTCTGGCCAACCAATTCTGTTGGCAAGGAAATAAAGTCCCTGTCTGCAGTGCAAGTCTACCAATGTATTTTGCTTAATTTTGCCTTAATTTAAAATATTTTTTCTTGAAGAGTTTTTTGAAAGCCTCACAGTCTATCCCTGTTAGAAGACCAAGAGCTCCCTAGGTTGTGCTGTACCCCCTATTATAATATGAACTTTGCAATTGTTTCTGTCCCACAGAACCATGCTCTGATTAAATTTATCAAATTCTTTACTCATGAAGTTGCAATGTCACATGACTGATTTTTGACACATACTTGGGATAGAGATCATCTGCCTCACTGATTTGAGCATAGGGATATCTTTTGGTTAGCCCTCTCCCTGCTCTGCAGACTTATCCTTAGGAGAGAAGAAAACATGGTAGCACAGACTCAAGGCTCAGAATAATTCTGAGACCATACACAAATAATGTTCCACCTGGAACCCCTGCTAACCGCACAGCAACCTTATTTATTCCTTCTCTCCTTGTTCTCTTTTTATTCACTCTGTTCCAGATGTTTTTGTTACGTGTTTTAATTCCTTTTGCCAAGTCTCACTCAGCTTGGTGTCTGGCAATCCTTCCTCACAATTTATAACCTATAATATGTTATCTTCTTCACTACTTAATCCCCTTTTCCACATCTGTTAGATTCTCTGCTTACATATTGTTTTTATTGTTGGCTATTTATCTAAGACCACAGCACCTCCTCCCTGGCCTTCCCTTTGCTATGAAAGCTCCAGATGGAATTTCTTAATGTCAAAAAGATAAAAGATTTGCTCTGCCCATATTTAACTCCCTGTGGCTTCAGAGTGTGCTGGCTGAAGATAGTTCTTTTCCAAATGCCTCCTCTGTTGCCTCCTTCTTTATCTCTCTCTTCCATTCAAATCGTATGTCTTGGAAGGGACAATTACTGATCTTGTCTAACCTACCGTGAACACATTGTAAGGAACACTTCAGGCTTGGTCTTGGCCAGCTCCCTGAAAGTCCTTGTAGGTTCCTGTGGGTTGAAACAGACTTTGATAAAGTCTCTCACTCTCCACTGCTGTGCCTTGAGTATTACTACATGGTCAAAGCACAGCCAGCCCACTCCCAGCTGCAGAATCCTCTCAGAGGAGAGAGGGAAGAAAAATGTACATTTCATTCTCATTCCCACTGAATATTCAAGATGAGCAAAAGCTTTATGTTTGAGGCAGGCAGGACTGAGAGTTGGGAAAATGGGCAGAATCTGAAGTTCTGTATGCAGGAGGGAGACAAGGACTACTTCAGAGCTCAGAATGCGAAGAAAAGTACCTGTAAGTTCATGAAATGATTCTGAGTTTGCTTTCATTTTTAGATGATGGACTTCTTGCCTGGCAACTTTCCCCTCTTTTCTCAGATGTTTGCAAAAGAATTCAGAAATTCACAACTTTTCCGTATGCATTTGGTTAACTACAATTCTTGTTCATCAGTTTTTGGTGCCCAGCACTCAGAGAGGGTCAGCACTGGCAACCATAAAGTAATTATTTTTATCATCAGCCCCTGGACTTCTAGTTCCTGCAGAGACACAGTGCTGTGCAGGGGCACCTCGAACTACCTGGTGCATAGGTCAGGCCTGCACATCTGTCAGGCTTCTGCTGCACACTCTGCATGAACATCCAAGCTTATTATCCAAAGAAATACCTGCATTTAAGACCTACGAGACCTGGCTTATAGAAATGTCAATTTTTCTCCACTCTGGCAATTTTGGTAAACTCTTCTAGCAAATAAAAATTAGTCCTGTATTATGGCTTATCTTAACTGGTACAGAGGTCTAAATCCTAGCAAGGATAAAAATAAAATGGGGACAATTAATTCTCACCACAAAGAACTGAAAAACTAAAGAGCCAAAAGAGTCAGCTGCAATTAGCCTCTTCTAGAGATGGAGTTCACAGAACAGGAGAGATTAATTGACTTAATTAGGAAGTCAAGAACTGAAGCAATAATTAAACTGAAATCACCTGAGAAGGCAGCAAGTTCCTTAACCTGAAGACCATTAGTCTTCTCTAAATTGCATCCTCCCTGATTGGATGACCCCTGCAATTAATCAGCATTGATTTCAAATTGCTCTTTTAGGTGTAAGCACTGTCTTTTACCCACGGCTGGCTGATGTGCTGATACTGGCTAGCTTGGTTCAGAGAGTTGTCAAGCTCCTGTAGAACAAGCAGCTGCAGCTGGAGTGCTTATCCTGCTGGATCTGCTGTGGGAAGCAAAACTGGACCACCACAAATAAGCTGTTCCATGCTGACTCATTTCAAAGGAAAAATCTCTCTTGAAGATGCTGTATTTGTGGGGCTGCAGTATTTGTCACCTAGTGACAACCCTCACCTTGGGAAAGAATGCAAAATCCACCAGTTCTCAGCAAGGAGCATTTTAGTCACATCTTGAGGTTAAAATTCAGCCTTCACTTTGATGGGCTGTTGCAGGAGAAGAAACAGAATGAATGATAAGCCAAACTTTTCCTTTCTCCTGACACAGTCTCCTCCATCACTCCCATTACCTTTCTCACCTTCCACATTGTCTTTCCACAGGTCAAATAGGTTGGGGGGGCTCACTGTAGACACCTGCGCCTGCGCCACCCCAGTGCACACAGTCATTTACAGCCAAATACTGCTGAAGTTTGGATGCAGGAATGTACTTCAGAGCATGGTGTCACAATAACTAGCAGCACACACTTAAGTGAACAGCCAGAACAGAATGGCAACAACTTGTGGGGCAGTGGTGCAGCACTGTCTGGGGACCACAGCCTGCTGCACATTCTGGCAGCATGGGCTCTGCTCAGACCCAGCAGCTGCTGCTGAGCTTTTCTGTGCTTTCTTCTGGAAACTCCGACTTTCTTTTCCAACCATTTCTGTAATTCCCTTGTTGAGAAACATATGCAGTGGAGGTAGTTTGGTGTGCAGCTGCAGTGTCAGCCGCAGGCTGAACTATGGGTGGTGAGAGCCCCAGGCAAGAGGCCAGGAACTGGCACTGACCTTTTGCACAGCAGAGAGCACAGGACCTGTGGCCCAGCCAGGTGACCGGACAAAAACACAGCAGGAGCTGAGGACTCAGCTGGAAGAGCCAGGACTTTGTCACACTTAGACTGTGAGGCCGTAGAAGTTCAGTGTTTCCTTTGTTCAGGCCCCTCCTTGGAGGCACCAGCTCAAGCTGTTTCTGTGTTATGGCACTGTGAATAAACTGCTTTAAGGAACCAGACTTTTGAGGCTCTGCTAAGGGAAACTCAGGCTCAAGACGGTAAGGAAACCTGGTCTGACTGTGTGTGGAGGGTGTGTGGGGAGTAAAATGGGGCATCCATCAGCTCAGTGGAGCTGCCTGCTGACAAGGGGCTTTGGTCCCAGCAGTTGAAGTCTGGTGGTGGGAGTATGATTGCCAGAGTGCCTCCTGAATGGTCGGTCAGGAAAGTTTCCTCTACACCCTTTCAGAGGGGAGGTTATTCTGGGATATACCAAGGCTTAAATTACACAGTGAGGGCCTCCTTTAACCAACTTCAATTTCATTCCAGGCACACTGCTGTACCTGTTGTCCCCACCGCACAGGACATTTCCCACCCCTGCTGCTTGTGTGTCCAGTGTTTAACTGAGGTAACAAAACCACTTTTTGTTCCTGTAACTTGGGGCATCCAAAAGAGAGACTGACACCCCATACATTCAGTAACGGCTTCAAGCTTTTCTTACATAAGCAAAAGAACAAAGATCAGCTCGAGCAAATTCTCTATTTGCTGGGAATCAGAGCGATAAGGAGAATGTCCCTTGGGTTACTGAATTACCTAAAACCTTGGCTTTTTCTGGTGCACTAATTATGGTGAGAGGTGCCTGTATGAATACTGATAGTTTGTGTGTGTCTGCTAGTTTTAGATAGGACCCTGAACAAACCCCTGGGAGTTCTCACCTCCCCTGTTTGCATTTTGATAAACTTCTGCAGGGTGTGGGATGGGACATCCTGGAACCAAATGACTGCAGCCTTTTCTGCTATTTTCTCCTGCAGCTTTATAGCCAACTGCAACAAAAGCATTCTGTGATGGCACAGAGATCTGAACACTCCACTGTGGATCCCTTAAGGTAAATCAACGAGTCAGGCTGAAGCATGCCTGTGCATTAGGAAAATCTGTTTGATCGCTGCCAGGAGCTGTTACTCCCAGTCTAGTATTGACATTCATCCCGTTCTGGGGCAGGTGCCAGTCCCACCTCCATTACCTTGGTCCAGCTCGGTCCCCCGAAACCGGCCCTCGGGGCGGGAATCCACCACCTGGAACTTTAGAGTAGACACGTTCTGTACCATCTCCTCAAAAGTCTTCACCAGGGCCCTGTTCAGCCTGGCCTTAAAGACAGCCGGGGTGGGCTGGGTGACCTCCGCTGTGACGGGGTGCCCCTCCTTCACCCAGTTCTTGAAGCCACCGTTCAGCACAGAGACCTCCTTGTGCCCAAAGGCCCGGAACATCCACCAGGCGCGGGGGGCGTAGAAGGTGCCCACCTCGTCCCCGTCGTACACCACCACGTGGGTGTCATTGCTGACCCCCAGCCCGCCCACGTAGTCGGCGAACTGCGACTCGCTGGGCAGCATGAAGTCGTAAGGGGAGGACTTGTCCCGGCACTCCTCGATATCGAAGAACGACGCCCCGGGGATGTGCCTCTCCTTGAACTCCTGCCGGGCGTTTCGCTCCTTGGGGGGGTACCAGGAGGCGTCCAGCACCCGCAGGCCGGCGCCCACCCGCCCGGCCC
>VZTX01017511.1:0-61824 GCA_013400915.1 Pardalotus punctatus | reverse complement strand
CTATGAGTCCCCCCATTCTCTGTGACTCCCCAATGTCTGTGACTCCCCCCATTCTCCCTCGCCCGGACCCCCCCAGTCTGACACCCAGTCACACGGTGGTCAGGTGCTTGGGGTCAAGGACGAGAGACCTTGGCGTCTGCCAGCCAGAGACCTTTATTTTGAGGGTAACAACCAATCCCGGAACGGCACAGGGGAGGAACCAGGGAGGGAGAATGTGCAGTGGTGAATGGGGAAGGGGGAAAGGAGGAGAGAGTGAGATACGAAAATACCATTATGAACTGAGGGACAGGGGGAGCTCGACCCCTCGACTCCCCCCCAGGGGCGTTTTATTCTCTAGGTCTCCACCAATTCCTCAGGGGGGAAGAAACTCTCCGGGCTTGAACCACCGCTACATTGGGACAGGAGACATGATCAAATAAAACGCGAGTGGAAGAGAAGTGGAAAATTAGTGAATGGAGAAAATACACACTATGGGTTGGGATGAAATGAGAGGCAGTGAAAAGGACTGCAAGTTGCCCAGATTTTCAGGACTGAATTTTTGCAATCAGAAAAGACAGGGGAAAGGCGAGACAGGAGAAGAAATTGAGGAAAGAAAAGGCTAAAACAAAAAAGGGGAAAATTCCACACCAAGGTGTAAACAAGCAAATGCAATGCCATGGCACCACATGGCATGAGCTGAAGTGCAGGGAAATGGACCAAAGCTTGCCAAATTGATCCTCACAGGAATCGCAAGATTTCATTTCCTTTCATGAAATGAAATTCTTCATTTCATTTCATGAAAGGAAATGAAATCCCAGATTCAGAGAAGAACTGTAACAAGCCCTTGGGACAGGAGATATGATCAAATGAAAGGTGAGTGGAGGAGAACCAGAAAATTAGCAAATGGAACAAACACAATGTAATGGGTTGTGATGAAATGAGGGGCAGTGAAAAGGACTGCAAGTTGCCCAGGTTTTCAGGATGGAATTTTTACAATGAGAAAAAAGAGAGAAAAGGGAAGACAGGAGAAGAAATGGAGAAAAGAAAAGGCTAAATCCAAAAAGGGCAAAATTCGACACCAAAGTCCAACAACCAAATATCAAGGCATGGCATGGAATGACCTGAAGTGCAGGGAAATGGACCAAAGCTTGCCAAATTGATCCTCACTGGAAACACAAGATTTCATTTCATGAAAGGAAATGAAATCCCCAATTCAGAGAAGAAGAGTAGAGGCACTTGGGACAGGAGACATGATCAAATAAGAGAAGAGAGAGAAAAGGCAAGACAGGAGAATAAATTGAGGAAAGGAAAGCCGAAATCCAAAAAGGGCAAAATTTGACACCAAAGTTCATACAAGCAAATGACTTGCCATGGCATTGCATGAGCTGAAATGCAAGGAAATGGACCAAAGCTTGCCAAATCAATCCTCACTGAGGTCGCAAGTTTTCATTCCATGAAAGGAAATTAAATTCTTCATTTCATTTCATGAAAGGAAATGAAATCCCAAATTCAGAGAAGAAGTGTAACAAGCACTTCGACAGGAGATATTATAAAAAAAAAATGCGAGTAGAACAAAACTGGAAAATTGGAGAATGGATAGAATACAACGCAAGGGGTTGGCATGAAATGGGGGGCAGTGAAAAGGACAGACAATTGCCGAAATTTTTGGGACTGAATTTTTGCAGTCAGAAAAGGCGTTGAAAAGACACGATAGGAGAAGACCGTGAGGAAAGGAAAGGCTAAAGCAGAAAAGTGAAAAATTCGGCACCGAATTGCAAACAAGCAAATGGCATGGCATGACAAGGCATGGCATGGCGTGAGCGGAAATGCAGGGAAATGGAACAAAGCTTTCCAAACTGATCCTCACTGGAATCACAAGATTTCATTTCCTTTTATGAAAGGAAATTCTTCACTTCCATTCATGAAAGGAAATGAAATCCGAAATTCAGAGAAGAAGTGTAACAAGCATTTGGGACAGGAGATATGATCAAACAGAAGTCGAGTGAAACCAAACCAGAAAATTGGAGAATGGAGTGAATACAACGCAATGGGTTGGGATGAAATGAGGACATGATATTGCCTGGAAATATTAATGCACCTTATATCCTTGTAGGTCCTTCTGGGGCACTTGTACCTATGTTGAATCTGTTTTGATCTGCTTGAGAGGAGAAATGGAATAGTTCATGTAGATAGTTACATATAGATCTCCTGGATAATGAACATAAAGTTTACATAAGCTTATACATTAAAAAAAAATTAATACCTGTATTTATTTACATTCCTCTAGATGCAGCACGCCTCAATATTTCATGGATACATAGGTACTTAAAAAACAGCAAGAATTTGCTTCTTGAAAGTCAAATAACTTTTTTAATAATTGTTAAAATCACAGTAAATAAGTAAATGGTGCATGCTTTAAAACTACTTGTATTAAGAATAGCCAGAATTTTGAGTTACAACTGTAGTGATACCCACAATGCACAATATCTCTTCCTACAGCAACTGAAAGGCAAAACATTGTAAAAATATGCAAAATAGCATAGACAGTGGAACTCAAATGAAAAAACTGACTGCCTAACAACATTTTTCAGATGGATATGCAATGAACTAAACCATCTCATCTGCCAGACTTGGGAAACATGGTAGTTAAGACCTATGCTAATCATGTGGGAGAAAACTGACTGCTTAACACGCACACAGCGCTTACACATACACACAGGCTGCTCTCTATAATATTCCACTGAGAAAACTGAGCTGTTGAAAAGATCCATTTTGTAGTGAATATTTACAACTCAAAATGGGGGTAGGGGGAGTTGTCTTAAGAATTTGATTGACTCCATTTGCACCATCAGAGGCTTTACAATCAATCTCGTGTTTCTTAGGGTTATTTTCACTTTACAAACCTCCAAACAGATCAAAATGTGACATTTACTTGAAACATTTAAGTGACTCTTCAATGAGTCATTCTGCAAATTACTTTTTCCTTCAGCCTCTCTAGGATACACAGCCCTAAGCTCCAGATGTGAAATACAAGGGAATAATCAGCTGCACTTCCCATCATTATGATGCTGAACTACATTGCACTTTCACAGAGAGGTCTGGCTCAGTGGTTCCAGCTCTGTTTTACTGAGCATTCACCCAGTGCAATACACTAAAATGTATTTCCTCTCATAAGAAATTAGTCCTTTTTTTGTTTTTCATTCCAAAACTATAGAATATTCAGTTACTTTTTTAGCACTTAATACTAGAACAAAGGGAAAACAAACATTACAGGGCTACCAAGGACTGAAGCGTTGCCATTCACTCAGGAAATACAGCGGATGTGCTCTGTTGTCATCCTTTGCCTTTTAAGACATACTCTCACTTATTCATTCACCAGAATTAAAGCCTCTTTATCTCTTTTTTTGCATTAACTTTATCTAACTGGATAAAAAGTGTACCTTTGAACACAGAATAAAATTTCGTCTCTGTGGTCAGAACCATGCAATTATATATATTTAATAGCTAATGTCTTAGAGTTGTGCTCATTTTTAATTCTCCAGAAAAGAGGATAAACATCTGAAACATTAATATCTGTCATCCACCTTAAAAACAAAAATTCTCATTTATTATATCCCTAGAAGCACAGACAGCAAATTGAAGATTCATTTAAAAAAATAAAAAAGCAGGTTTAAAGAAATAGTATTTTCTACTGTATTATTTTCTAGTACAAAAGACTCTCTATTTCCCAAATAACCATCTACAAATCCCACCTTCATCTTTTTGTCTTCTCTATTTTTATATCTGTCTCTTCTTCTTTCCAGTCCTTTCTCTTCTCCTTTGTCTTCTACTCTTTTGGGATAAATTTTACTGATCAGATTCTGCTCTGATTTAAGCTTCGGGTGGCCTTGCCACCTTTTAATCAGGACAGAGAGTGTGAACATCACAATTCAAAAAATCCTGCATGGAACAGCCTGCACTGCAAAGTGACTTGCACTGAGCAAAATCCAACTGCTGGGGAAGCTGTTGCAAAAATCATCCCTTTTCTTTTCTTCATGCAGCAATGGTAGATTTTACCCTGAAAATGAACAGCAAATATCTCCTTATGTCCTTTGGACTGGATCAGCAGCAATCATCCAGATATCTGCTTAACCCTAAGCACAGAGTTATCCAACTCTTTACCTAAATTGTCTCCCCACTGTCTTACTCTTGCATAAATAGTTACCTACTTGAGATGAATTCCAAGTGCATGTATCACTACTGCCTGCAATTCCACACACTTAACTTTTTGGGAACCATCATCACTTACCACAGTGTAACAGCAAAATTACAAAATGAAACAACTTGCCATTTTAAATTGCAACCTACGAATTAACACACTTTAATTATGGTTGCTTGAGGGTTTTTATTCATTCAAGTCAACACATACAGTCCTAATTGTTACACATATCTTTGAATATTTCATTTACTCATGGTTCAAATTAGCACTAAGACAAAGACTTCCTCAGTAATATGTGAATTTCAGAGTATTCATGGCAGAAATTACCTAAAGTGTTAAATGTGTCTTTGTTAAATCCTTCACGCATTGTGCCTTTGTGCATTGTGCTTGTAACTGACAAAACAGCATGATGCTTTTTCATGAGGGAGGTTTCAGTCAATTCCCATGTAGGAAAAAGAGGCAGTACCATAACACTTTCCATTCTTTCTCTCTCTGATGTATGGACAGAAAAAGACCTGGAGAGAAAGTAATGCATTCTGCCAGTTTTTGTCAGTATTGGATTAGATACTGAAAATGCTTTTATCTTCACAGCGAAATATCACCTTTGGTTTCCTCCCTAATATCCAGCAAGTATCACTCTGGCCTCCTAGGGATCAAATCAAGAAGCTTCTTTTTCCAGAAAGTCAGCTAAAGCTGGTTTTAGACTATACAAGGCTTAAAAATAGTCAGATAAAATAAGAATTTCAAAACGTCACGCCTAAAGTTTTTCTTGATCCTAGCTTTGCGTCAGCTTTGTCTGCTAGACCCTGTACATTTTGTTGCAAATCCTTCTATTTATTTTGATCCTAACCTCTCTCTATCCAGCTGGAAGTCAGAGCTCTATCTGACCTGGTGTTACAGTGAACAAGTCAAAAAAGAGAGCTCTGTTTCCCCAGGTAAAGTCCTGAGTCAAAATCTCAACTCTGGTGGAAGGTAGGATTACACCTCTAGAATGATTATCTTACCCTTGTCACAGAAGAAATCCTGTAAATGTTAATAATTCCATATCTTCAAGTCATTCCTAATATTTCAAACTGTGCACAAACATAGTTCCACTATTACCTTTTGTGTAACATTATTTCCAGTCAGTGACCAGAAATCTAGATGCATGCAATATGAAATCTTGCATTATTTAACATATATTTTATTAACAAGGCATAGTAGCACAGAGGTGTCCTCAAAGGTTAGGACTCTCTCCTCTCTATTTCAAAGTAGGGAGTGTAGTAGAAGGAATAAAATGGAGCAGAAAGCTGCTGAATCCAAAGTCTTAGAGAGTAGATGAGAGCAAGTATCTGATGCAACAAGGAAAAGTTCAGAGACCTTTGTGCTGTGAGCTATGCTGCTCCCAAAGTTCTAAGCTGCACTCACTTTGACACTGAACTGTGTGGCCAGTCCTGAAAGCAACTGCTCTGAAAAGTGTGAGGGTGGTCCAGACAATTTTAGATTTGCTAGGCTGAGTGGCTAACAGTCTTAGAATCTATTTTTCCTAAAATCTCCAGGTTATGGCTTCTCAAGACTGCTAAAGTAAAAGCTGTGAGGGTCACTTTTTCTTCTCTTTTGCTATGCCATAAGAAAAATTAAATATGCAATGAGACAGAATCTGGTACTCCATTTAAAATCCAGTAAAAGAGTCAATGTATTTTTTAACATTCACTTTTCCTCTCCAAAAAAGCTTTACTGTAAAACTAGTATTTAAAGCCCCACTCAAAAATAGAGCCATTCCTTATACACACTACTGCATTTGCTTGAGAAAATGCATCACTCACTCAGTCCCAACACAACCAGTCCAAATAGCAGCCCCTTTGAATCCCTGGTATAGCAGTTGAGACAGCCTGAGTCCAATTAAATAGGAGTTTTAGAAAAGGTAGCTCCTCTGCTCTTAACGCTTCAGTTGTGCCTGTGAGGTATGAAATAAATCTGAAGCCATTTCACCAGACTATGAACAGAATCAGGATTTTCAGGATTAACACAAGATTTACTTTCTTTCACACAGAGCAAGTGAAAATTCTTGTTAAAAAATAAAATGCTTTCTTTCTGTTCAAATATTAACTAAAGGTTTCACAAATTACAAAACTTGATATTATACTGAATGCATGATTCCCAGGGAAATTAAATTGGTCATAAAAGAGATCTGAAGCAGATGACACAGTTTAAAGTGAATGCATCTATAAAGTGTGTGAGAAATAGCACCAAGTTTCTTTCACTGAAAAAATATTATTTGAGACCTTTAGAACAAGATTCACTCAGTTTCATCAGAAAAACTTATAAATTCTACAGATTTAGGTGTTTAAATGCCTGTAGGAATGTTTATAAATTTAATAATACTGAATATAAAAAGCAAGCAGGAATATCATAAGCCATATACACCATAGGACAGAAGAAATCTTACCCTAAATTCCTTCCCTGTTTATTTTCAATAACTCTCTAAGCTTAATTCATTAGACTAGAACACTTGCACAAAAGCCAAAGGGGGATAATGACATAACAAAATACCTAAGTGCAGTGCTGTTATCTATTCAAGCTCAGAGATAAGAGCACAAAGCGCATAGAAGGTCAGGGCACAAGCAAGAGCCTTAATCAAATTTTCCAACTCCTCCCTGTAATAAGCATTTTTAGGTAGCATACACTTGAGGTGACAGAGACAGCCCTACTCCGATGATTGTCTAATGATATGGGAGCACTTCCAAGAAGATCAGATCTCTGCTCCTCTCTGTGCTGTGAAAGGTCAGCAGCTTCTCTCAGCAACTTATCTTTTTGGCTCCCTTATTTAGTGAAAAATGGACAGCAGGAAGATGAAACATATTTGATTCACCAAATAAACTTGCTGTGAAGTTTGACCTGAACAATCTTTTAAGTTGGTTCATCTGCCAAGGGATAAAAACAATTATTCAGACAGCTTTACTTGTCACCCTAATGCATGAATAACTTTCCAAAAATAAAAAGGAAGTACTTTTTCCCTTGGTTCTGAAGACCTGGCATAACCTCCACATTTCATGAGAAACATGCGTGTCTTTGAATCGTGAATGGTTCCCAGGATAATAAGTTACATCTGTTTTACACTGTGACTAAGCCCTATAAATAACAGTTTCAGCCCAGTAAAGCAACCAAAGTAACAGTCAGTTACCACAACAATCTTCAGACAATAGTCACCACTAATGATAAAAGCTCTTGCGCTGAGATAAACAACTCATAACACCACTGAGGAATGTAGAGAGATAAGTGAAGATCCTGCTTACTTGGGCAGGTAGTAGAGAATGTTCTGCTTTGCAGGCATCTGTACAGGAAAATTTAGCACTATGAATATGCACCCCACTGCCAAATAAGCACAAAAAGAAAACAAAGAGAGCAAGGACACTGTTGTATCAGGACTATGCTGAATCCAGGCTAATTAGTCTTACTATGAGCAGAGCTAATTTACTCTGGAAGAACACTAAATTGCTTCTGGACCCCACTGGAGCTTTTGCAGCACACTTGGCAGCCCATGGCAGCACCTCGACATGCCAGCTTATACAGACCCTGGCTCAGGGATCACTTACAGAAACACAGCTCTCAGCCCTCTTCTGGGACACAGCACATCTTTCATAAGTCATTCTGTTAACCACTTTACAGCCCCAAAGGTAGAGTAGAGAAGACAGGATGATACCCTGCAGAGAGAAGCAGTGGCCTCACAAAAGGGAAAGGTGAACTACACTTCAACATTTCCCTTTCCTTGGTGTGAGTCCTGAGCGGTTCAACAAAGCATCAGCTACTTTTATAATCACAAGACTTTATGTTTGAGTTCACTCCAGCTGGAATTTTTTGCTTAATGTGTATGGATTGTCTCAGCCATGTCTGAAGTGGTCTGACCCTCCAGGTCAAGAGTCCATGACATCCGTTTCATTTTTGCAATACAGAAAGGCTGGTTTTCAGACAGGAAAGAGAAGGGTAATTCTTCAAAAGAAACTGGAAGTAAAAGGTATATGAGGAGAATGTAAATGTTGCCCTGGTTGAAATATAGCTCAAGCTCGCAGTTCAAGCTGGTATCTGTAATTTTCAAATATGTGCCAGAATAACTACAAACAATGGTGATCCTTACTGTGCTTCCTTGGCCTTTGAACATCCATCAGCAGAGTATATTTATAGAGGAGAGAAGTATATTAGATATTAGGAAGAAATTCTTTTCTCAGAGGGTAGTGAAGCAGTGGCAGAGGCTGCCCAGAGAAGTTGTGGGTGCCCCATCCCTGGAAGTGTTCAAGGCCAGGCTGGATGGGGTTTTGAGCAATGTGGGCTAGGGGAAGGTGCCCCTGCACATTCCAGGGGGATTGGACTAGGTGATCTTTAAGGTCCCTTCCAACCCAAAACATTCTATATTTTTATGATTGCAGATGCAAACAGAAAAATAAGCATTCAAGTGATTGTGGAAACTTGCCAATGTGGACTTGAAGCAAGATTTGGATGGCATTTTCAAAATGTCAGGTGTTTCCTACACTAGAAAGTATACCATGAGATGCTCTAAAAAATACAATCAGGTGTTTCTTTCTTTTAACTTAGACTTTGTACAAGCACAATTGCATCTAATCATGATACATTAATAAATGCCATCAATATTTTCAACATATTTAATTTCAGCAAAAAATATAATATTTTTTCAATGGTTTCATTTGCCCAGTGGCCTGAAGAAAATAAAACTGAACTCAAATTTCAGGAAAACCTACTTCATGATATACCTAATGAAAACACCATAATATTAATAAGAAATATTTTCAGTCTGAAAATAAAGAACATCTGAAAATCATCCTTGTTTTATGCTTGTTTACTTTCTATCTTACTGGACTAACTGTAGAACACAGAAGCAAAAGCCCTTCAATGCAAAGTCTGGGAGAGATACCAGGTACCCTAATTTGATTAAAATCTCTCCGGGTACTTAGTCTTAGAGATTTTTTTCTTTGAACTCCTCATGTGCTTATAAATTCAATAGGTAGCCTCAAAACAAAATTTGATCTATAGCTGTTAAAGTGTCTGAAATATGATTCCCTTCTACAGATTGCCACAACCCCATTTGCTGTCTCTACCACACTTAAAAAAGCCTTCATGAGGAACTCTTGATGCACTGAACATTAATGAAATTGAAAATGGAATTATCCAAACTGATCAAAAATGTTGATAGGACATTATAATGAAGATGCATAACCAACACTGAACAAAACAGCAGATCTGTTATTTACAGAACTGATCATAGCATCTGAAACACATATTTCAGTTAAGTGCCAGCAACTGATTTTAGTATTGATAGTTTGTTGCACATGCTTATAACACATTTTTATTGTTTATTAAAAAAATACCTAAAAAAATACGAGTTATTTCATTTTCTGAAAAAGAAACCAATAGGTGTCGCTGCCCACTCGACTGCCCGGATGGTCAGCACACGACGGGAAGATTCATGCCTCGGTGGAGACCGCTTTTTGTGTCCCATGTAAGCCAGTGGCTGGCTCCTGCTCACAAGCCTGGAGCCGTTTGCAGAGACCCCAGCTGGGTCTGGCAGCAGGTGATAACACTGCAGCGATGCTGCAGAGGTAAAGGAGACAGGAAGGGTTTGGTTACCATGGAGACCAAGCCTTTATTCCCCAACAGGAGAACAACGACACGATGGGGGGCAAAAGAACAAAGAGACTACCTTGCAGAGGGTTTTAAGGGGAGCAGAATAAGGAAGTCCAAGGGGAGGAACAACAGATTAACCAACGGGAAGGATTACATAACCACAAGTGTCCAATAAAACGAAACAAGGGGAGGGGTATATTTAAATGAACCAATGGGCGTACAGGGAGACAGAACTTTCCAGAGCATATGAATATTAAAACAACCTCATACATAAGGAAATTAACAGGAGGGGAAAGGGGTGCAAAATAGAAGAAGAAAGGGGTGTAACCACAGCTTTGAAGGACAATTTAAGAGGCGGGAAATGTGGGGAATTCCCCAGCCTCACCTTCCCCTTCCCGCTCAGGCTCACTGTCCTGAGGGGGAAAATCCGCCCAACAGATCCCATTGATCTTCATAGAGAAAGCAGATTGAGTCACTGCCACAAATAGGTGTGTACAAATGAAAAACTTGTCCATTTATCCTCTAAATTCCTCTTCACTTCCCTCTCATCTACATAGAAATAATTTATTTTACTATAGAATCACCCACGTACCATACTCTAGAAACTCACTTGCATTGTTTGTTCCTGCAATCTTCCGTAAGGAAATGTAACTGCACCTCTCAATAAGATAACCACCACATAATTTTTATCTCATCAAAAGGCCTTTTCCCCATCCAGCTGGCCTTAAAATGTTTTGCTATGCTGTAACTAGAGATGAATAAAACAAGAATAAAAGTGATAAGAATTTGTGAAGTGAGCTCAACACATGGAAAACCCACGTCAGACACAGATTGCTTTAAACATGGAGGAATGTCCCTAATATGAGGTCAAATTTGACAGATAAACTGAGTCCATTTATAATGACTAGTTATCCTGTAACACTTAGCACTACTAGAGAATTTTTGTTCTTAACAGCATACTTACTCAATACTTTCCATTAAATTCATAGGATATAATCTAGATTTTTGCTTGAATAAATGAAACGTGTTATATGTCATGTAAATTAACCTTTTACACTGAATCAAAACCTACACCCAAAAATAGGCTGTTTTAATGCCACACACAAGTGTGAGTAATAAGGTACTGAATGCAATTAATTGAAAAGTAAATGTCTCACTATCAGGCACACCTGAGTAATTTTGCTTGGGGTATTCCTTGTATTCAAACAAAGCATTTAGAAAACATGAGTTATCTCTCTGTAACCTTGTCTGCCCTAAAGTATTGTACATGACCATCACAGCATTGTAAGTGCACCCGTCAAGCACTGCACCGTCAAACACTCCATCAATCAAAGCACAGATACAGCAGCTGAAAATATTGCTATAATTTCTGCCATGGTTTAAACCCAGATGGAAATTAAGCCCCACAGAGCCATTACCCTCCCCTCAGCCCCCTCGAGTGAGATATTTAGTGGAAACAGCAATGAGATCCAATAATTAACAGTAACATCAAAAATATTAATTGCTAAAGTATAACAAAAAAAGCGTGATTTCCATGCAAAAAATGCTCACCAGGTCCAATGCAAGACCTTAGCTAGCACCTCCCCACTCCTTCCTCCACCACATTTTTTTTTCCAAACCCGAGACAATGAAAAACAATGATGGACAAACCATCTGGTTGGGACCAGTGCCACCCCACCACTCCACTCACCACCTGCTCCCCTGGAAAAGGACAGTATGTGGAGGGTCTGCATGGCCCATTTCTCTTCTACCTGAAGCCTCCTTCCTTCTCAGAAATGAGAATCCCTTACTTCCCCACCCAGCAGTGATGGGTGGTATAGAAGAACCACCTACACTAGAATAACAAACATGGTTCCAGGCTCCACCCCCTCACAGCTACCACCAGAAAACTAGCTCTGTCCTGGCCGAAAAGAGGACAATTTCCTAATGATAAAACAATAGCAGTAGTAGTAGTAGTAACACTTACTTCAGAAACTTCCATAAGTCATGCCAGAGCACAGAAGTGCAGAGAGGGATCATAAGTGATAGTCTCAGAATGACAAAAGAGGAAGTGGCGTGCTCCAAATAATCACCTCTGTCAAATCCCAGTTTAAAGTATGAGATTACCCTACCCATCTCCTTTCCACAGTGTGCTTCTCCCTGGGTAATTTCATCTATATCTGTAGGTCTGGATAGTGTTGATACAAGGTTCACTTCTGGAATGGAAAAGCAGCACGAAGTTGTGGCATATCCCCTGTCTACTGAGGCTACTGTCAGGTTTGGAGTGCTTCAGCAGTACATGCTGACCTTTGAGGAACTAGTGACAGCAATCTAAATATCTTTTTTAAGTCTGTGCTATAGATAAAAGGGAATGCAAGAAGTTCAGGTCAGGTTTGCTCTATCTAAGTTCTAGTGGAACATTTGGCTTACATTTTTAGTTCAGATTTACCCTTCATCTTGTCTGGAGGTTTACATAGTATTGCCAGAGCCATACACGTGACAGCTGTGAGTCAGATTTTTGAAAATAATGAAAAAACTTAAATATCAGGAGGATTTGTGTTCACAAAAAACTGTTTACAGATACTAATGGGAGCTTGTAAGCCTCTAGAATGGCCATAGGTTATGTTTTTCAGCTTTTTTCCCTGCTGCCACAAGAGACAGAAATGTACTTTCTATGTATAAATGTGACCTTCCCACAGTCCTATAAACCTCACTGCTGCAGCTTTAAAAGGAATATCAAATACAGAACATTGTGTAGAAATTAAAAAATAATCAATACCAACTGAGTAAAAAGTCTTTACATGTCAGTATCAACTGTATCTATGAGGACACTATAAATTATTTATTTTTACCAGTGTTTTCTCATTAGGTAGTGCCTGGAGGCTAACCAAGATGAGCTTCTGTTGTATTATGCAGAGTAACATAAGAGTTCAGAAGCAACAGAAAGAGTAGCAAAGGGAATGATTTTCTTGTTTTCCAATCAACAGATGACAATACTCCAAACTGAAGTTCTGCTACTGCCTTGAGAAGGTTTTCTACTTTTCCCTTGAATGCCTCAATAACCTAAAGTAAATCTCCATTTACTTTATGTTCCACTGAAAAAATCTTCATTTGGGCAAAAGGGAATGCACCACACGTGCAGGTTCAAAATGTATTGCCAGTCCAGCTAATGTTTTAATAGCTTAATAACCCATATTGTCCAAGTAACATGGAAAATTTTCATTAATAATACAGAAAAAATTGCTTTAGAAAGAAAATAGCCCTTCCAAATACATACCTCTTTTCTCTGGTGTGTGCTTGCCCTTCCTATGTTCCCTTGGGTCCAGGGGGTGATGGTTTCAGGCTTCCTTGTGAGGTTTTTGGTGGATGGAGGGATGTTTTACATACAGTCACTATGACATACTCAGTCCTTCACTGAGAGAAGCATGATGTTGATGCTGGGTGTCCCAAAGATCCTCTTGAAATTATCTTTTTATGCATTTTATCATGGTGCATTTTTCATTGCTTCCCAGTCAGGTTTGAATGCCGCCCAGCTCTGATACCCCAGTGCACTGTTTGTTTCACAGTGGTTCTCTTTGGCCTTTACCACACACAGTTTCCCATCGGTCAAGCTAAAAACAGGCCAGGCAGCAGTCACTGACCAATGCACAGTGTTAAACCAAGCCCCAGCCAGCTCAGGCGGAAGTGCTGGATCCCTGCACAACCAAGTCAGTGCAAAGCCTGGTGTTTTCTCATGCTAGTGGAAAAAACCACATTGAACAGAACAGCACAATTAACTCATGTCCTTATATTAGGAATGTTTAGGCCTATTTTATCTTCTCATTTGTCTTATTCCTTTCACTTTATTATGATTTTATATGGACTTGGGTCTTCTAAACAAAAACATCTCTTGAAGCAGGGAGAAGACTAAGCCCATAATAAAAAATCCTCTTCTCAGGAGAATGAAAGGACTGAACCAGTCAGAGAATGGGCAAGCAAAACAAACAGACAAATATTCAAAAATACATATGTATTATAGGGGGAAAGAAACCAAAAACATGATTTTGTTTTGCTGTTCATGATCATAGGCAGCAGCTGGAAGGTCCACAGTCCACCACCACCATACTAAATACTTCCAGTATGGAACTTCCACAATATCTTCAACTGCCCCCTACCCACTGCTTCACTCTCTTTACCCCAAACAGTTTTTCCCAGCATCCTTCTTGACAGAACTTGAAGTCACTTCTTCTTTAATCCACAAATAACTCTAAATCTTTGTTTTGTTCACTGATGCATGGAAAGGACATCTCTTTCCTCCTGCCTGAGTGGTCTAAGTTTTACTGAGATCAACAGCCACTTTGAAATTATAGAGCTGCAGTAGAACAGCAAGATATTATTTATTCTTTTGCTCAAGAAATTGTAGCACCTGGGACATTGTTCTGCATGGTTCCCTTTGGTTGCATTCAGAGCTAATGCTGGAGAATAACAATTCAGATTATCATCACCTCCCAATATAGTACTTCCCAATACTTCCCAATTTATACATTTCAGATAATATCACAATAGATTTTTCCAGATATGAAAGTCTGACAAAGGAATTTTTAACAGATGGGTATGGTTTTGGAGGTTAGAACAAGTCATATATTATTTGCTTTGAGCTTATAAGGCACAGTAGTGTGTGAGGGCAAGGCTAACACATAGCTCCCCAAGCTAGTTCCCCCAAATCTGTCTTCCAAGCTCCCTGATTCAGGGACAGACAACTACATTAAGCCCAGCTGAACTCAAGCCAAGCCACCCCAGAGAGAGCAGATTTGCTCAGGGCCACCACTGTATCTTTCAGTGGTTTTATGCCTCTTTAGTAACATGTGAAACACTGTGGGGTTCCACAGGCGGAGAGCTGTATAGCTTTTGTTTAGCTTGATTTTGTCAGCCTTCATGTCCTACTGTCTCTTAATATCCCTGTGCCATGAAGAAATGTGAAGCTAAACATATCTGCTGCCTTTGAATTCTCCAAGTTTTACAGATGAATATGGCAATTTAATTATTTATTATTACTTACCAGCTATAGGAATAAAAACATCCCTTTAGATGTTCATTTTCTCACCAAAGCCATTAAACACAAGACAAATTAAAGCTAAAGCGCCACCTAGTGACAAGATATTGAAAGATATTTTAGAATACATTAAAAGGTTTCTCTTTTTCCCTGGAAATTTAGTGAAAGTTAAAGAAATCAGAGGTTTACTGAGAGCCATAAAAAACCTTTCCATCAATAAGCACAATAAATTCACTGGGAATAAATATACTACCTCTTTATTCCATTTCTTTCCTGTGTTTATAGTAATTCTACTGCTCATACCAGTCCATTCTGCCAGTCTTGAAGATTTAGACTCTTTGAAGTCCAAAGTTTTGGATTATGTGGACTTATTCAGTATTAATCATGTACATGTTTTATTAACTGTTCAGCCCAGTTCTTCCAACAACAGAGTTCAGAAAACTAGTTGCATTTAATCAATACTACACCATCAAGTCATCTGTCAAAACAGCCAAATCCCAGGAAGCCCAGAAGAGAGAAGCAGCTCCTTTATCCTTCCCCTTCTACACTTTCACCCTGTCCCCCATGAGATTACACTGCTCCTCCCTCCTTCCCCAGTCACATTGGGTGATATGTTGAGCATGACTCGTTCCCTACACAACATGTTGAGCACTTCAAAACCAAAATACTCATGCCTAAAGTTCTCAAATAGTGAACCATCCACAGGAAAAGGGAATCACAGCACAGAAACATGGAAGCTTCAGACATGGTATTGATGGTGTTTCCTTAAGAAGCTCCTTTCCATTAGCAGCACTCAACCAACAGAAATCATTCAAAAAATGATGCTGTACTAGGGACATACAATACAGTAAGTTTCAGGGACGCTACATCACCCAATTAACAGCCTGGAAGAGATATTTTTTCAGATCTCCTATGATAATTAAAACCATACTATTCTCCAAATCACGCTAAGTGGCTTCAGGGGACAAAAATAAGCAAAGGGGTTATTGGGAGACAAATCTACCGGATGGTAGTCGGTGGAAATGGGAATAGAAGTACAGCTATGAGGCTGACAATTGAATCTGGTATATTAATGTGGAGCAGCAAAGCACAGCAGAGTTTTGTGATGATAAGCTCAGGTCTGAGCACAGCACAGTCATGTTAGGGCAGTGCTGCACTTCAGATGATTCTACAGCTTCCTAACCCAGAAAGAATTCCGGTACCGTGCATGATTTAATCTTCAGGTTCCAGTTTTGGGCACCTGGAAAGGATGTCTAGGTGTTTAATCATATTTTCAGTTTCAGGTACCTGGATGCATATCTACTCTTTAGGCTGCTCTTTCTTCAAGTTGCACTGATTCTTGTTTTGTTTGTTCCAACTCACTTTAACTTCACTTTAGTTCCCATCCACTCCCCTTAATCTCTTGCATGCCCTGTACACACAGTCCTCTTCCTTTGGTATCAGTGTTCCCCCACACACACTTTTCTAATCTCTACAAATAAACCAGCTAACAAAAATATGGAAACTGACTCAACACTGGCTAACATCACATTGTGATGGGAAAAGAGTATCAAAAATATAAAAAGTAACTGCAGAATTTTTTTTTTTTAAAAACCCCAACCAACCAACCAACCAAAAACAAAACAAAACAAAATCCATCATAATATCAAGGAAACCCCAAACTCCACTGCATAACACATGAAAAAATTTCTTGTAGCATGCAACAATCCACAGTAATTCTAACACATCTATACATATCTATAATGTGATTTACAACACAAAGACCACAGGAAAAACAATCAATTTACTACTCTAGGAAATGCTTCACTATAAATATTGCATGTAGTATTGCATATCTGCTATTATTGTTCAGAGGCAAAACAATTTTGCCTCCTATTTGAAGTGGAAATGCAATTCGAATGTATTATAATGCAGATATTTCACTATAAAGAAGCATCAAGCAATACTTTTTCAAAGAATCCTCCATCTGGAAATTAGGCAGAGAATAACAATTGACAGTTTTCCTACTATGAGAAGTGCCATTGTGAATTATTTTAATCACATCTAGTTTGCTATTTTTCAGCATCTGAGATGCATTTTTCATTACAGCTGAATAATATTTTTTCACAGAACAAATTAAACTTTCACTAAAACCTTATACCAAATTGTTCCACTCCCCTCTGCTGGGAAAGCAAAGGAAATGGACTTACTTGGTGATCGCTACAAGGATTTTGAATTCTTGCAGCAAGAAGAGATAAGAGACTTTGTGTCTTCTTGTTCACAGCTCAGGTCACTTTCAAGAAGTCAGACTTCAACCTCAGACATCAGGCAAGCACCAGCAGTGGTAGGAAACACTGCCTTACCAGTTTAATGGGAAACTGTGTTTCTTTGATTTACAATTCTATTAGAATGTCTACAGAGAAGGTTATTACAAGTTAATGAGTCTACTTGAACAGCAAAAGAATATGCCTTAATGATGAACTAACTGTACTCCATACTGTCACAGCATATATAAAATGTTTCATCTGTGCCTGAACAAGCCTGTAAATTTCTGTGATCGGGGATCTTATTTGTACAAAAAAATCAGGCCAGACTAATACTGCCATTCAGTATATCAATAGTGGCCCTTGCCCCTACCAAAATTTCTACCTTTCTGTTGTAAGATTATGAGATTTATTGACTTTCAGAATGACCAGAGACAGTTGCCATTCATCAAAATAACAGCTAAAACACTGATGTTTATGTTCTGTTCCAATGTAAACAGGGGAAGATTTAAAGTATAAGGCCAGGCTTTTCTTTAATGAAATTGAGATAGGTTTTTTGGTTGTTGGCTTTTCAAAAATTACCGTTCCCCAGGGAGGTAGAGGAGAGGGGAGAATAAATAAATGTCATAAACTGCCTCTCATTTAGTGCAAGTTACCTATTAATACCAGAAAGCCCAAGCAATACAATGCTTAATAACACCAATACATTTCTATCCATGAGTCTAAAGGTCTCAATGAATTATATATCACACTGGTGTATAAACACACTAAAAGGTCAGATATTCCCTCATGCAGTTCATCTCAAACATAGTCATAAGGACTCCATTGAGCCACCATGAACTCCTACATTCTCCATGTACCTGTTCCTGGTACTCACTGTTAGCTATCAGGAATTTATTACAGATTGACCAACAACTAATGCAAAACATCATTTTGAAGAATATCTGCTCTAGGTGAAAACATATTGGAATAAGGTGTTTTATCTGGTCAACAGCTGCTCATGAAGGGTATCTGTAGCTGTGGAGATCCCTTATCCTTTCCATAGGAACAGCTAAGTTTCCTTTGGTACATTGTTGTCACTTGGTATAGTTCTGAGAAAAAAAACATGGAGCTCCAGGGGTCTACAGAGCACTGCTGAGCTGCCATTCCTCTTTTTTACTCCAATAGTTACAGCCTGAAATGTTGTAACAGAAAACAAACAAGCAAGCAAACAAACAAACAAAATGGGGGGAGGAAAAAAGAAAAGAAAAACAATAATAACACATCGATTTTTTTCCATGTTTTTTTTTGTGTGTACTATTATGCATTTGAAAAAGAAGCTGATGACAGCATTATTATGATAAAGTATTAAAGGTTGTCAGATTGACATTGCATATGCTCTTTAGCATACACAGTTTGAGTATTGGCAGACAAGTATTTTGGATGGTCTCCTGATGATTCTTATTTAGAGAGTTTCAGCCTCTGTTTTTGTACTGAAACAATTCCTTTTTTCCTTCAGCAACTCTTTTCCAGCTGTCTTCATTCCTTTCCCATGAGGACAGAACCACACTTGAATGCCAAGAATCTTGCTTTTTTTTTCCCTCCTGTTTTCTATTTTTTTCTTTCTCAGTCCCTTATTTAAGTCTCTAGGTTTTTGACAGCATGTCTGGGGTTTGCTGTTATTTTAAATCAGCTGCGGATTAAACAGAGCGTGAAAAGGACATCAGCCCCCACCTTTATCTCCTGTTTCTGCTTCTGCAGTGTTGGCAAAAATCCCAGCACAGTGATATGCCTTCCCTCTCACCCTTGATCCAAATCTCCCAATGCACATCACTTTGCCTGTTGGTTCTCTGAACATCCACATCCTGCACTCGGGACTTGCAGTGCATGAGACCTTTGGCACTGAGCCCCCTCAGTGGCTCCAGCCCCTGTTACCAGAAGCACACTACGGGGAGGAGGGAAGGCAGCACTTCTCTTGCCCCAGATGTGCCTGCAACAGCAGCATCACCTCTCCCCTCCTATTAAGTTTGGACTGTTTTCATCCCTTCTCTGAATTCCGATTCTTTAAAAATAAACAAACTAAATCAAGTCCCCAGCCTTTGAATACAGCTTTGGGATTTCAGGTTTATTGACTGCAGGCAGCTTAGCTCTGCACACCCAGACTCCAGACACAGATAGGAGTATAAGCTTATAGTGTGGAATTACATTTTTTTTTCTCAGTATAATTTACTCATAAAGCCTAAAAAAATTAAATGCAAAAGTAATTTTCTGCAGTTTGATTCTTTTCTCCCATAAATTTTATGTTTAATTTCTAAGTTTCATGACCTCATTTACTTGCATAGCCACTCCTGCTGTTTACCTCCCAGTGGGGTGTATGGCAATTATGAGTAGCACTCTGGAACATATTTTCAGCAATTATGGTAATGTACCTGATTAGGAAACAAGCTCATAAAGTTTGGCAAAGACAGTGCTAGTACTCTGCTCTGCTTTCTGATGCAGTGTGAAATGCTGCTTCTTACTATGGGAAAGTAATTAATTTTTGACTGCTGTTTCTCATACTAGTATTAATTTTAGCCATGAAATATGTTTGCTACCTGACACAAAGGAACAAGAAATTATAAAAGGAAATAAGGAGAAATAGGAAAAGAAAAAAGTTGTTTCTTTAATCAAGGAGAGTTAGGTATTTGGAAAATAAAAATATATTGTGTTAAAGACCACTGACATGATGTCTCTAAAGGGGGGATCCTTTAATTGATTTTCTGGATATTCTTCCTCAAGAGAAGTAGATGAAGACCCTCATTATCATTCTTATCACAAACTTTTCCACAGAAATTAGAATAATATAAGTGAAAAGTTTCACATTGGGAGAAACGAGTTAAAAGTGAAAGACTGTTGGGAATTATAACCACAATCAAGTGGCCTTGCTGCTGGGAATGCAAAAAGTCTGGAGAGTAGCAATGTAGAAAAATATATACTTTATGCCTTCTGCTGTTTACCTTCTCTGTGCCTTAAGAACATCTGTGTATAGATAACACAGGGGTTTGGTAACTTGGAGACACCCTGAGGGACAGGCTTGAGCTACCTGCCTTGGTCATGAGAAGATCAAAGCCCGGGGAAGATCCCTGCACAATGGTAAACCACGCCTGTGCAAACCCTTGGCAGACCTCTGGGAACAGCAGGATGGGATCATCCAGCATGAACTGGGTTTGGCAGTGTCTGCATCCATGTGTGACCCTCAGCCCGGGGCCACTCCAGGGACCCCCAGCCAGTGGGATGAGTTTACCCTTTGCATTTCAGCTGCAGGTCAGTGGCTGCTCCCTCTGCCTGTGGGTGCCAGCTCACACACAGCACTGTTGCCATACTTGCAAAACTGTTGATGAAGAACTTGCCAAGACATCGGGGTTTGTTTTCTTGGTTAGTACTGACACTTTTTTGGTCAATTCCCTAAGGAAACTAGGTTTATGCAACTGTGTAGGTATCTCCATGCCTCAGCTTCTCTTTCCCCAGCCCTTTAGTAAGCTTGTAAGGGGTCCACCTGTTATAACCACGTTCAGACAAGGGAGGGAAATTTCCATTGCTGTGTCACAACCTCCTAAGTCAGAAGTAGCTCCCAGCTCCTGGGTCCATACATGTCCTGCAACCTCCTCCGCTCCCGTTTTATTCTAGCAAGGACAGAAAAATCCATGGCTCAGCCATATTTTTTTTCTGCCAAATCAGTGACCACAGAATTTATTATTATTACTGCTTTCTATTTAACAATAGGAAAATTCATTCATTCCTGCTTTTCTTGGTTTTAAAACAAGTCTTTTACATTCCAGACTAACAAAAAACACCATTTAAAAAACAGTAATACGCTTTATCACATTGCTTTTAGGGTTGCTATTCCAAACCATCACTTTGAGTAAGTCAGTAATGCTCATGCTGCGTGGTTTTTTCTAGAATCCAGTCTGAATACTCAGCAACTTTGGTGTAGACTCCCGGCTGCCTGGGGCGAGCACACCCTTCGCCCCAGCTGGTGATGCCCACCAGATACCACACCTCCTCGTGCCTGCATGACAGTGGCCCTCCTGAATCTCCCTGTGTCACAGGAGAGAAAGAGAGAGCATGCAAGGAAGAGGCCTCATCAGTATTTATGTCACAAAGGAAGCCTTAAATAAGATCAGCATCATTCAATGTCACTACCTGCATAACAGCCTAGATTTCTATCACTTTCACTTCAGGCTAATTAAGAGAGGACTGAAACAGGTTTTCGTATTTTTTAGTAAATTAATTCCTAAATCATCATTTCTGTGGCAAACAATTACCACTTCCCATGAAAGTTCAAAACTACTGGCTTTATTTTCTTTTTATTTTTTAATTATTAACTTATCTACATTCAGTGATTTAAAACCCAATGAAAACTATATGTGCAAGTAGGAAAAATAGCCAATTCAACAGTGTTTTTTCTTATGTTTTTAGTACCTCAGTTCTCTGCATGGCTTATCTTGAGTGACTCTGTCCCCCTCAAGATAAAATACCTTTCTGTTTTCTTTTCCTATTCCTAACCAACATAAGGTTCTTTAGAGTAGCTGTTATGAGTTGTTAAGACAATAGCAAGTGTGTCATTTTCTAAAAGAGCATCTCCATGTTCTGTTATACTGTATCAGATAAAAAAAGTTTAATTGGCACAGAGAAAAAGTTACTTCCCAGCTCCAAATATTTTTATTCCTAAACAATCATAGCAACAGTAACATTTCAACATAAAAATATTAACTGTTAAATGTTTGCAGTGAAAACTGTATTTGGTAGAGAATTAAGTATTAATAATCAGATTAATTTCTTCTTGCAGAAATTAACTCAATATTTAAACTGATGAAAGTGCCTGAGTTTACACTTGAACAGAGAATTTGGCTCACAGAACTCACGCTGTTGTGACATTTTCAATTCTAATTATGAACAGAGCAGTTTGCACAGTTTTTAGCCTTCTATTCCCCGTGCATTTTAATAGCATTGTTAGCACTCTCCCTTCTGGTTTGTACACAGTGGATGCTTTAAAATAAGCTTTTATGTACTGTATTTCATGCCAAGAAATAATAAAAAAAGAAACCACATAGGAAGTCTGCTTTTATTGGAGAAGTGTTTCAAGATACTACACTTGCTGTCTTTGGAATTCTGATAGTCTGAAGGAATACTGTTTTATTCCCTAAATGGATATCTATATATCCACAGTCAGAGCTTCCTATCCATGGAATTTATCCCTAAATATTTCAATGTCATATAAGAAATATTTTCCATATACATTGTTTTTCAGTGCTTTTGACAACAAAAAGTGACAAGTTAATCAGGAACTCTATTGATGATCATAATTTTCTAATAGCAATTAAAAATAATTACAGTATTCACTTATATATTTAGAATCTATAGCTATACACTACAGTTTGTCATTACCTTACAAGCATCCCTTCCACCTTCATCATAGCCAGCACAGATCACTTTGTCACCTATTCTGTGCTTCCGGTACCTTGCTTGGCATTCCTCTTTTGACATGAAGGGAACGGGAGCCTTCTGAAGAATATCTTGGACCCGACCTATATAAAAGGTGGTATGAGCAGAGAAATGTTTGATTCTAGCAAAATAAAGGTTAAAATTCAACTCTAGAAGTCCCCATACACTGATACTACAGAGGGGGAGGCCACTGTTTCCAGAGTGTTAATAGATGTTTGTGACACCGATTGTCCTTTCTTTGTGTTAGTAAACAATGTGAATTGTTTTCTAATTTAAATGTTTTTTATAAGGTAATTTTCTTTCTCATGACTGGAAAAGCTTCAAAACTCCCTTCTGATTTGCATTGAATGCTCATATGTGAATGGCTCTCAGGACATTGGCCCTTGGAGCATTGCAGTTTGCATTGCTTTGCGTTAGTAACTATTATTTCCTAGTAAAGTGTTGCAAGAAGTTTGGGGTCTCCCCGCTGCCAAATCTGTGCTGCTTTCTATCATAGTAGTGTTCAAGAAGGAGAAATTTGCACATAGACTAAACAAAAGTAGCCTTTTCTCTAGTAATTAACAAAAGAAATTTGTCTATAGAGTATGTGCCTAAATTTTTCAGATTTTACATTGAACTATAATTTTCAGATAGGCAGGTGTTTAAAGGAAAAAGTACTCTTCAAATAGGTGCATATACATGTATATAAACATATAAAAATTGCACATAAAAATATAAATAAATAGGTGTAAAATCATAGTTTTGTAATTAAGAGGTTTTTTTCTATATCCATATAAAATCAGTGTTCAAATCTCATCTACTATCAAAACACAAGTCAATGACATTTTTTATAATCAATCTTCAGAATAATAAAAGCAACATACTTCAATTTTCAGTTTCTAAAATCATACTAATATAATCACATTTAAAAAAATCATGGGTTATGTGCAGACTCCAATTCAAAAGAGCTCAGTGGTAAGGTTTTTGCCTTTTTTTTTGGCTAGGAAAATAAAAAGGAGGATGCAAAAACCAAATATATACTGGAGTTTGCCAGTAGATTAAGCTAGAATCTAAGGAAGAGTATTTGAGTATTGTATAGGATATATTTAAGGTTGAATTCTCACATATTTCAAATTATTGAATCAATTAATAAAATTATTGTGTCAGAGCATAGAGCTATTTAATGATCACTTTATACATCTTTAATATGTTTTACGATGTCTTAACAGAAATACATTTTAATAAATAATTATATTAAAGTACTGTCTACAAGGAATAATGGTAGCTAAGAACAAAGCAGAATTTTCTTTTTTTAGCAAAGGGCAGTTGTTTGTTGTCAAACATATTAATTTTAAAAATACAGGAATTCACTGTTTAAAAGTATTTGTCTGTACCTTTTTCTTTTCTGTAACCCCATCCAATTACCCAACAGTCAGTATAAAACACGTTAGCATCTTCTTTTGATGGCAGGCAAATAGGTAGTTGAAGATCTAAAATACAATAAAAAATATTAGTTTGACCAGCAGAGACAACTGCAACAGTAAGGTTTTGTGGGCACCTTCACGACCCCTGATGACAGCCTCCATGTTATACTTTGTCCCTTACAGTATGTATCATTGCCATTACATAAATTAAAACCACCCATTTTCCTTTCCAAGCCAACAGAACAGATCCTCCTCAAACCCCAGTAACTGCATACTAAAGGACACCAGCCCAGGTGTCATGCACTGGTATAGCAATGCCAGCCCGGTGTCATCCTGCGCATTATCAGAATTCCTTTGCAATACACTACATACCAGTAAAATTCATAGGTTTCGCAATTTTCATTAAAGCAATGTCATATCCAGTCTGTGCATATCTATATTGAGAGTGAACAATAATTTCTTCCACTTTGAAGAAGGGCGTATCCTCATTTATTTCTGATTGTCTTAAAATACCAGCATAAACACGCCAAATGTTGGGGTTGTCAAGACTGAGAGAAAAAGACAAAGAGTCAGCCTGTGACTAAATAGCCTAATGCAGTATTACAGTAAGAAAAAGCTTGTATCTCCTGAGAATGTCTAGGGTTCAGGAGGTATCTGTTGTCTGCTTTAGAATTTAATCTTCTAGATTCATTAAAGAAATTTAGCATCAGCAGTACAATACTATGCTACAAAGGGACAAAGTATGAAGTTCCAGTTACATTAAGAAACTGAATAGTCTACCTGAAAATTTCAGTTTTGGTTATATTAAAACAGTGCATATAATTCTAGTGCCCATTTTTATTATCCTGAAAGGAGGTAGATCTCAATTTATCTCGCATACTGGATTAAAGTTTGGGACTTATTTGTACATTTAGGCCTCACCTCGCGACACAGTGAGCAGCAGTGAGAATCCACTGGTTGCTGATGATGGAGCCCCCACAGAGGTGTCTCTGGCGCGACAACTTTGCATGCAAGCTGACCTGCCACGGCCATTCACCAGGGGAAGAGGCTGTCCCACCAACGATCCTAATAGTTCTTGCAGAATGCTGCATACACACTACAGAAATAATTTAAGACCCACCTTAACGACAACTTGCACTGAAAAATGAAGGTGAGACTACTGCTGATCACTAAATAGGCATCGCCTGCTTCGAAGAAGGTAATACATGATACAGTCTTCATGATTTATGATCATAAAGTGTATTAAAACCAAATTCACAGTGCTGTTCTGGTGTTTACAATGTGAAAACCTCACCAACTTCATTTTTCCAGAATACTCTAATATATACTCTATAATCCAGAATACTTTACAAGGTGACCCACTGGGACAATGCAACCACTTTTAAAAAACATGGTTTGGCCTCCTATACTGAAATCAGTGAAGTCCTGGCTCTTTTTCATGAAAGAAATTTTACTTACCAGTACTGGCTTTTTTTTTACATAATCTTAATGAGTATCCAGAGATACATCCTGGCCCGTGCACTATTTTCACTGGAGATCCATTTGAGGACATTCTTAGGTGACACTCACACTTTCTGCCAATTAATTAATGCAAACATTTAGTTTGTTTTTTTTTATTGAAGAACACATACATTACTCCCTCACCACATCTGTGGAATGATTATTTCAACCACTTTTGAACATTTACAAAAATGTATCTCACCTTTCCTCACTGCATGAACCTTGGCGGAGAGAATAGGAAAAGAATTGGCAGCGGATCATGTCTGTGCAAGCCTGCTGACAGGCTCTGTGTCCTTTAGTATAAGTGACATTAAGTTCATTTCCAAAAAAATCCATACCCATGTAAGTGTGAGAACTGCAGGCTGTAAGAATGATTGCATTCCAAGCATCAGAAAGTTATTAATTAGACTAATTCAAAATCAGGATTTTTATTGTAATTTACTGTTTACCAGGAAAAGCTCTTCTGCAGTTTAGGAGGCCAAAACCTGATACAGCATTTTCTTGTGATACGAGACCCTCTGGAATTCCACTTGTTGATGTCTTCAGAAGGCAAAGATTTCTAAAATTAAATATTTTTTACAATAACTAAATCTGTTCTCACATCCTAAAAGTAATTGTTTAAGTACTGGTAAGAAAAGGTTCTTTCCTAAATACACTCTCTTCTCCCAAGTCTCAATCTGCAGAAGCATTTCATATGAAAATGCAGACACTAAGTCCACTAGTTCACACTAAATTGAGGCAGTTTTTGTAGTGCTGTGAAATGCCACACAACTGTACTACTAAAGGTTGTGCAGTATTTATACATGTATAGAAGAGATGACTTTGAATTATGCATAGCATCTCAGCTTTGCTTCTCCCTAAAATTCCTTTGAAACTTCATTCCTCTGGTTTGTGTGGAATGCTGATGTCTAACTATACTCACTACTGAGCATGAAAGAAGGAAGCCAAATAGAAATATTTTTAAACCCATTAACTTAATTGAAAAATCTTTTCAAGTAAATAAGTTCACCCTGCCAGGAAACCAGATAGCTCTTTTGATAATGTCATAAAATACAGCTCTAAGTCTTTAAAACAATGTGGAGGCTCACTGTATTTCTGACATGTAAAACTCTTTTCAGATTAAGACCAGATACACAACCTCAATACAAAAGCCTTGATTACATTGAAAAACAGCTGAAATGCCCATAGGAAATTATAGTTCTATGGAAAAAACTTTAAAAGGCTGTGCTTTATTGAAAATAGCCCTCTAACATAAATTTACATAGGAAATTAGTGTTTAAAAAAAAGACTGTGTTTAAAAAATAATTTTTTTTAAATGTACATAGATAATTACATTTAATTGTCATATTCACCTTTGAGATTCTATTTGCCATTGCTTGGTAAAAAATGTAAAGAACAAGCACTTTGGAAAATATGTACAAATAGTTTGGCAGACAGAAGTATCAGGAGTGAAAAAACTTGTTATATTAATTCCTGAAAACTCATGATCTTCAAAAATATCCATTTGACAATCTGTATAAAACAAGAACAAAATGTCAAAATTCCAAAGACTTTAGTATGATATCAGAATATTGAGATTTACAGGTTATTCATTTCTATCTTTATTCCCATTTTCCTTCCATGACTGATAAACTGGAAAGATAACAAAACATTTTAACCAAAAAATATTTCTCAAGAGCATTTTTGAACAAGTAAAGTCATGGAGAGCACTACTGAACAGGGATAAGGTTCATATAGAGCAAAAGAGAAATTACATGTTACAACAGAGACTTGCTAATCTAATAGGGAAAGCTTTAAATTAATTTTTGATGAGTATATCAGGTTCATGGGAAGAAAGAAAAAAAGTAATGGGATGATCTTCTTAACACTTCTTTTACTATTTGAAAAGCAGGCAGAATAAAAATGAGTTCCGTACAGTCTGCCCTCTGACATGGCCAAATAACACAACAGAGGCTTGGCAGGATAGTTCACATAACCCGACTATGGATATAGGGTTTATAGGAAGTACTAGCATGTTTAGAAAGAGATTAATGAGTTTCCTTCTCCAACGATATATTTAAAGTCCCTGTTAGAGTTCTAGTGCAAGAATTAAAAAAGAAAAAAAGGAAGCATCAGCACAGATGATGTTTCTTGAAACTATCAAGTCACAGAGATACTAAAAATAGTGAAATGACCCAAAAGACAAGATTTGGTGGCAGCAGAGAATTTCAGCTGTTGAGAAAGCACAGCAGCCAAGTCAATACTGCCCAGTGTGTTATAGAAACATACTAGGAACATCTTATTACAGAAAGGGAAAAAAAGAAAAAAGAAGTAGATGTCAATGTGTTTCCTGTTAATTTCATGAGGTTTTCAAAAAACCTAGGCAGGAAAGGACAACAATTGGCAGTAATTATTTACTAAGAACAGAAAAAAATATAATCAGAAATCTAGAAAATAAGACTAAATTAACTCTGACAATTAGTAGGTAAGACCCTATGTTAAGGGGAAATAGCATTTGGGATAATGGATAGTTTCTAAAGGAAATCACATTTAAAGCATAAATGTGGATCTGAAACTTTAGGGAAGCTAACTCGTGATCTCAAGGATCATGTTCAGTGGTCATTTGCTCAATATGCAGTGACTTCAAGGAAGGTACCTTGAAAAAGGCAAAAAAGATTACTATGGATGTGTAATAGAATGTGTGTATAAGGATCAAGTCAGAAAGGCAAAGACACAAAATGAAAGGCCACATTAAAAGGAATAATCTAAATAAAGTCAGAAAAAAAGCTCAAACAAATATTCAAATAAACCCATTTCAGATGTTGACAAAACAAGGCAGAAGATGTTACTGAGTTTTTATAACTACATTCTACAAATCTCTGTCTAGACAGGTACAGCTGATCTGTCTCAGATTAGGACAGTTGACCTCTTTAGATGACCTCTTGATCCACTAATGCTGTCAAGGCTTCTATGATCTTACAATTTATTTCTCTTTCTCTCTTGCCTCTCTCAAAAGACACAGAAAGGAGGGAAAGACAGGCAAGACCAACAAGGCTGATTTTCACATGCTGTCATGGTTTAACCCCAGCCAACAACCAAGCCCCACACAGCCACTCACTCACTCCCCCACCAGTAACACCAGGAAGAGAATCAGAAGGGTAAAATCCAGAGAACTAGAGGTTTGAGGTAAAGCCAGTTTCATAGCAAAAGCCCATTCCAGGCACTGAAAAGGACTGTGGTGGGTTGACCTTGGCTGGATGCCAGGTGCCCAGCAACTTGCTCTATCATTTTCCCTTCCCAGCTGGATGAGGGAAGGAAAATGAAATAGACAATGATTTATAGGTTGAAATAAAGCATTTTGCTAAATCCAAAGCAAAAGTTTGTGCACACACAAGCAAAGAGGAAAAAGCTAATAATTTTATTCTCTACTTTCCAGCAGCAAGTGATATCCGGCCACTTTCTGGGAAGCCAAACTTCAGCAGGCATAGAAGTTGCTCCAGAAGGCAAAGATTTTAAATAAATTCTCCCCCTTCCACCTCCTTTCCTTTGTTTTTACAGCTGAGCTGACATCATGTGATACAGAATGTCCCTGTGGGTAATTTGGGTCAGCTGACCTCGTTGTTTTCCCTCACAGGATCTTGCCCAACCCTGGCCTATTGATGGGGGGCATGTTGGGCAGAGAGCAGTGGTGCTGTGCCAGTGCTGCTCAGCAGTAGCCAAAGCACTGATTTTAGAAAACATATATTGATATAGCTCTACAAAATGTGACTTATACAGGAAAACTAGATTAGCTGTGAGATAAGACTATCTGAAAGCAGAATAACATCATCATTAAGAAGGGAAAATATCACATAGTAAGACAAAGTGGACATAGATTTAAAATTAAAAATAAAAAAAAATAGGAAAATATTGAAAGATGTTTCAATTGAGAATAAGAAGGTTTAATACACACTGCTTGATTTTAGACTTTTGAGACTTTTGTCTGAGTAAGGATTGCAGGAACAAGCACAGACTTTTTGCTTTTATCACAAATCACCCACAAAATGCATAATATATCCTTTCCTATTAACCAGCTGTATTAGAAAGCTGCAGGTTTTCATTAAAAATTTTCAAGTGCATACACAGTATACAAATAGAATGTAGAAGGCTTTATATTTCCCCTGATCTTTGAATTTGATGGGATTTTATCTTTCATTTTTGTATCCATGAAACAAAGACAACACACAATTTCATCAAGCTAGTCTTACAAAAGAATTCTTTTAAACTTTAAAGAAGGAAACTGCTTCTGTAAGACATGATAATGTGAAAAAAATGAGATGAACGTCCTTTGTGTCTGAGTGTACTAACTATATTTTAAGAATAAGATTATATTAAGAGTTATTCTACATAATGAAATATTTGTACATGTCAGTGATAAGACTGAATTTCAGGATATACAATCCTTAAAACTAAACTGAATCAGAGATTTTGAATAGTTACCTGATTCAGAAAGCTGGCATGGCTTTAAAGAGAATCCAGACACAACCTCATCAAGCACCTTTATGTTGGTTGGAGTTCCTACACTGGTATGTTTCAAGAAGCATTTTTTACTGAATGGCAAAGAATAAAGAAAGTGGTAAGAAAACAGGCCTTCTTCCTTAGACTAAATCACCCTCCTGAACCCACAATTCCTACCACGGTGCATGGGCTGGCCATGGGCCAGAACAATCTCCACCCTCCAAAACAGACTTCAAATGATGAACAGAGCTAGCTAAACAATGTCTAACTTGCAAAATTGAGCAGATTAAGAGCTCAAAAATAGGCCTCATAAAAATGAAATAATTTCTCTTGCTGCTCTGATGATGCTATTTTCAGAACAATAGGCAGAGCAAGACTGAACAGAGCAAACATGCAGCTCAGCTACCAATATAATTTGCATTTCAGTATCTTCAGAGGTTTTTAGGTTTAGTCAGGTCTATAATAATTATATGTCTTTGTCACCAATAGACAAATGAAAGCAAATTTACTATTGATATTTTCCTACCTGTAAGTGGGAACAAACACTGCAAGGAGAATAAACTGAATGTCCTTGAGTAAATTCTTGCACCTTAGACTGCTCTAAGATTTACTCTACTACAGCACAGGGCTGTCCTGGGAAATGAATCCAACCTGTATTTACCAAAAGCTTGCATTGTGAAATGTTTCAGAGGCATATGTAAAAAAATGACAACGGTTGTCATTGGTACATCTTTTTTGACACTCTTGATAGCTGTCAGCCGTAGTAATATCAAAAATATTCCCTTCCATATCCAGTCCTACATGGACATCTGGGCTGCAAGCTGTGAAGAGAAAGAGACCAAATTCTGAAAATGTACTTCTATTCTTTTCCCCAACCCATGCCCTAAATTGCCTAAAAGATAGCAGTTTGTCTGACACAGCCCTCATAATCCAGATGCCACGTCCCATGCTCACTTAAATTACATCATTCTTTATACATAGATCTAGCACCTAATCAGAAATGTAGGTTTAGTGTAGTACCTCATGGCAAGGGGAAAAACTTACAGACTTTGACAGTGCCTCTGCCTACATGAGAGAGGGGCTCTAACCACTGTGGCAGACTGAGACCACAATGACATTCACCAAAGCAAGAACTCAGGATCAATACTAAAACATATTTTCCCAATTCCAAATTCATAGGGCACTTTAAATGGCAAATTCTGTCCTCATAAGCAACAGACATCTCCCATTTGAGTCAGAATATTTAATTTACACTCCACAGAGGAAGGATTGTAACTGTGGGGTTTGAAATGCAGGCCATTGAGGGTCTCCACAGAACAAGAATCAGACAATGATTGGAGGCATTTTTAAATATATATGGATAGATTTTCATTTTTCATTTTAGTTTGATTCTAGAGTCATTCTGGTATTAATTAGTCTAAATAGCATAAAGAATAACATGCCAGTGAAATCTCTTTTTCCAAGGCAAGATACTCAGAAATATAAGCATGGCAGGAAAGAGCATTTAAATGACCTGGCTGGTCTGAAAGGCAAGCGGCAAGAAAAATCATCCCAAATTTACTTCATAATAGCTACAATGGAGAACTTGCACAAAAACCCATTTAGTCCTGCCATATTGAGGTGCTACACCAATACAACCAAAGATCAAGCCTGACATCCATAAGTCATTATTTGTCCTCAAAGGCAGGAAGTGAATTAAGTCTGTTATTCTAAAGTACCATGCTATGCTTAAATTTGATCTCCTTTTACTGACATCATTATGACAGTGCAAGCTTAAACCTATATAAAATAACACATTTATATGTTAATAACACATTTATATGTTAATAACACATTAATATGCCTGGTGATAACTTGCAGGTATGGCATGCTGACATTATTGCTTCATGTATAGCACACATACCCTGAAATATGCAGCTGCTAAAAAATTATTACTCAGAATCACAAAGGTACTAGCATCACTTTGTGACAATGCAGTTCTGCCTTGCTGAGCATCTGCCTCTCAGAGTTATAAAGCAGGGTCACATATGCCATATAGCAGCTTTCTGGAGTAGAATTGTAGCAGTAAATTAATCTTTAGAACTGGAATCAGCACTTAAAGTACAGGCTCGCATCTGCCTCTAGCAAAAGAAACAGTGACTGCAGGAGCATGATTTCCCTGTTACCTCACTGGGGAGCCTGGATGGTGGATAGTTGGGCCTGAAAGGTAAAACCAGGTGAAGTTTTGTCATCTGAGTTTGAAAGCAGACTGGTAAAGAACATTCAAATCACTGCTTGGCTGCTTCCTTGATTCCATTCATATTTTCAAAATGTTAATTTTTTAACAGCTGCTACCCAATACAGAACATAAAACACATGCATGTGAATAACCATTTCTTACCACTAATTTGGATGTTACACTGTTTTAAGGAATGTCCAGAGATAGCTCCTTCCATATCCACTTTTGGCAGCATTTCTGTATCACTGTCTTTTAAATAGCAGGAGAACCTGTTTTTTTACAATGCAGCAATTCACAACTTTTGCAGTACAACATAGACTTTCATAATTGTTTTTCAAGTGAAATGCAGACTCTCCAATGTCCCTCAACATGAAAATTTTGACAAGGGCAATTGGAAGAAAAATAGGGTACAGTCTTACACGCCGTTGGCGCTGGGGGCAGATGAGAATACTTTGTATTTGTGGGAACTCCAAGAGGTGTCAAGAAAATGAGATGCAGAGCCCAGGGTTTGGAGGATAGAAATGCACTGGGCATAGAGAGGAAAGACAACCTCATTCTCTCAGGCTACTGAAATTCTTAATTGTGAGAAAAATATGCTAAATGGAAAGGATGAGGAACAGCTGAGGGGATCATTTGAGATGTGAAATAATTCACATTGTCCCTCAAAAATAAGTATGTGGCATAGAGAAGGGAGTGCAGAGTCAGTTCTCTTTCCTTGAAAGGGCTGGTGTGTGAGTGTGCAAAATTGGGCATTGTCAAGTTTAACCTTCTGAATTCAAGCAATTACTCTTAGGTCACCAGTTTTAGAGATATATGACATTGTTTTCCATGGCAACCCTGCACCTTTCCCTGCGTGCCTGTGTTCTGTCAAAATGTTACCAGGTTTCTAAATTACACAAGAGACCAGCACAAGACACACGTATATGAACATTCTACCTTTTTGCAGGATCCTTAGTCCATGTTGCTGGCAAGTAGGTGAAGAGCAGACAGGTAGGATGGTAAGTACACACTACTTGGCAGTAATTGGCAGTCGGTGTAAAAAATGTAGTGAGGTCTCCTCCTTGGAAGAACGTATTTTCATAGATCTGAGTCACACATTCTGATGCAGAATAACAAAATGTGACAATTATTAGAGAAGGGAGCACCCAGTTCACCAGGAAAGGGTGAAGCCACCACTACTCTTTATCATTAACCTTGCTTTTAAAACAGTCTTTTGTTAGGAAAAGCAGGGAAGAGGGGTGAGTAGCACAGTTCGTCTGAGAGTCTCATCTTTGCTCTCCAGCAGAAATAATACTCCCTGGGGTGTCTCCCTCTGTTCCCTGCCTCATACCCGATGCTGGAGCAGGGCAGCTTGAGCCAAGGCAGAAACCCAAGAAGCAGGATCAGCCATAAGGAAGATTTGCATGGCAGAAGAGCCTTTTCATGGCAGATCTCAGGAACAGCAGAAGCCTCTTCTGAGAGAAACCAATACAGAGCATCGTTACAAGGAAAACCAGGAGGAGGAAGTGGAGAACAAAAGTGTTGGAGTGGTTTCTACCATCTTAGAAAATCCGAGAAGTCCCAAGCCAGCAGAAGCACGCTGGTGGGACAGTTAAAAGCCCCTGGATGTTTCTTGTATGGTTTGTCACAAAACCACGGTAACCTTTGTATGTTAATCCCTCTGTGTTTGTTGGTTTCAACATGATCCCTCGCTACTCCCCTCCCTTCTCCCCATTGGATTGTTGTATTTCCCTGCACTCTCTCCAACTCTATGGGCCCAAAAGGCTATATCCGTGTGTCCTCAGCCTCCCCACTTCCTCTTTCACCTCTGGACTTGTTGGAGAATAAAACCATTGGAATTCTTTGCGATTGAGCCCTCTGTGATTCATTATCCTGAGGACACGTGAGCTATCTGGCTCTCGGATATGTGTGTTTGTGCTTCCCAACAGCACGTGTGAGAAAAAAGGTCTCCTTGCACGGTACCAGACTGTACTGGCCGGAGTGATCCAATATCAGAGACCCGCCAGGAATACACAGGGACCTATTCCACCCCAGCGTTGCCCGAACACGGCAAAAAAGGAGTTAGAAAGTTTATGTAAAGACAGTCCTATTTTGTTTAGGGATGCTCTGAGGTCAGAGTCACAGATGGTGCCACTGTGCACAGCCTCAATGGCTCCTAGCATTTCATAGACCTTAAGCTCCCTCACACGCCACCTTGAAGCCCCCAAACTTCCTTTATAATTAAGAAAATACTGTTACAGCAATAATGCCTCAAGTACTGTCTAGAAATAAAATGAGCTCTATTACTACCTTGCATCTGCAGGAATTCTGAACTCTGAACAACATACTGAACTCTGTCATGACAACCACCCACAACTGCAGAGCTGCACAGCAAAGGTACCTAAGCAGCAGCCTGCTCCCATCTTTCAAAATTAAGGCACTTGTAAGATCACAGAATCACAGAATAAACTGAGTTGGAAAGGATCCATAAGGATCATTGAGTCCAACTCCTGGCCCTGCACAGCACCATCCCCAAGAGTTACACCATGTGCCTAAGAGTGTTGATCAAATGCTTTTTGAACTCTGCCAGGCTGGTGCTGTGACCAGTTCCCTGGAAATATTTTCCTGTGCCTGACCACCCTCTGGGTGAAAAACCTCTTTCTAATATCCAACCTAAGCCTCTCCTGACACAACTTCAGGCCAGTCTCTCTGGTCCTGTCAGTTTCAAGACTCTCAGGAGTCTTGAACATCCATTGTAGTGGAGAAGCAGGGTAGTTTTTCAAAGGACTCTGTTTTAAAACACACAAGAGAGCTGTCTTTGCACAGGAGACCACTTTCTTCTTTCATCTGCCCTTCAAAAGCAGTAACAAACCAGCAAAATGCTGAATTTTATTCCTGTACCTACATAAGTGCTTTTTCTTGGATAAAAGATAAAGAGAAAATAATGTATTTTTACAGACTGGGAGGAAACCTGACTGAAAACATTTTATCTAATGGCTTAATCTGTTACTATAGAGTGATCATACTGTATCAAATGCTATTGAAAATGAAAACAAATGGAACTATCATATTGGATTTGATAGTTTTAAAATATTCCAAGTGGATTTTATTTGTTAATATGACAAACTATACTTTGGCAGTTCAGTGTTTCCTGCACACAGGTAAAATATATAATATTTTAAAAAAATGTTTTAAATAAAGAAGAAAAAGAGGAAAAAGTAGGGAAATATTAGATATATGTGCTACATATGCTAATGTCTTTCAAAGGTTAATTCCTTATTAGTAAAACATTAGGTTTTATAAACATGCAAGTTCTCTGATGTATCTGTACTTTCAAGATCTTTCTCTAAAAAAGGACATTTATTATTCTCAATAGAGTTTCTTTGTCCAACTTTAACAAAAAAGCATTTTGTATTCTTAGAATAATCCAAGTGCATTCTAAAGCTAAAAGAAAAGAATATTGCAATTATTTGCTGTATCATATAGTCTGGCTCTTATTTTCTTCTAGCATAAATGAACACACCAAAAAAAAAATTTGTGCTATAAAACTATGTACCATGTAAAACTATGTGAGTTCTGCACCCTTTCATTTAATAAAAATGTTTTCTAGGCCTCCAAAATTTTCCAAGATTTTAGTTGTGCTGGGATTTAAAACCAGGTAAAAGTTTTTCTTAAATAATATATTTATATATTATATTTTGCCAAAAATCTGTTACCTCATTTTTCCCTGAAAAAACAATTAATACATTACTGAACTTATACCCATGTTGGGTCTTAGTTATAATTTACCAGCAAAGGGAATTTCAGACAAGTGCAATGCAGTTTTTGTAGTTACACTTTCACTAACGGAACAAGTAAATCATTAACACATTACCCCCTGCAGCCCCAAAGGTACTGCTTAGGCTATGAATCTTGCCTTGGGCACAGAACATGGAGCATTGCACCAGCTTCACAGTTCCAATACGGATGCAGTCTCAGTCCTACAGAGCAAACTGCCCATGATATGGTCCCATGTGTGCTGGAGGAGGTGACATTATGGCAGATGGCAGGACAGTGTGAGTAAACCCCCGTTAGAAAGTTCTGTGTCATACAATAGGGTTATGCCAGTTACCCAAACTTAAATAAGCTCAACCCAGCAGAATAAACAGCTCTCCCATGAACAGACTACAGTTACTAATCTTCCATTTTACAAGAGTTGCTTTACACTGTGAGTAAATCTCAGGAATTATATATTCACTTACCACTGTAAACGGAAGCAAGTAAGAAAATGAAACAAAATGTCCGATAAATCCAAAACATCCTAAAAACCACAAAATCATTCTTTAGGATATGTTTAATAAAGGGTGTATAATTAGTTTTATAAAGAACTGCTAAGCCTAGCACTGATTCACACTTGTATTGTTTCACTATTAATCAAAAATTACATTGAACATTACAATTGTAGCTGCAATATGCTGTTTTGGCATCTCTTTTAACAGCAGAATATCCATTCTTGCTTAGACTGGGAACAATATTCCACTGAAATGACATTACTAATACTGACTCTCCAGATAGTTTAGTAGATACTGTTGTCAAGTTAGCAAATAAATGACTCACACTCATTGCTCTGTATGCTGTATGAATTTTAAACTCTTTTTTCACATGCAACAACTTAAGCAGTGAAATAAATAAATTAACCATACAACACAAGGCATAAATACTCCAACCTACACTGTCTTGTTGCTATAAAAACCTTTCACTGAATACCAGCTGCAATAATGATTACATACCTGAACACATAGTAGATCTGGATGCATGGATAAGGCTTGCGCTTTACTAAAAAAAAAAAAAAAGTCAACACTTTTTGTTAAATATTACTGCCTGCAATGCTAACTTGTCTTTAATATTTACTTTGAACAGGTACTCTTTTTGTCAATATTGTTACTGACCTTGGGACACATTTTCAGAACATCCATTATCCACACTGCACTGAAATTGATCGTATATAATCACAAGTATGCAACACAATCTCTCTTTTCTCCCCTATAAAAATGAAGATAACATTTTAAATCCCTGGAAAAATTTTTACGTTTATATCAAATTACAGAATTTTCATCGTTCCTGAAAGCAATCACAAAACCAACTCATATGTGAATATTTACAAACAAAACAAGCTGAACTCACCATTTTTTGTGTTGCTTGACATGTACTAGTATTCAATTTAAATAGCTATTATTCCTTTGTGAGTGTGTGTGTATGTGTGCATGAGTGTTTCAGCTGGTGGCACAAAGGGATTAGAAGTTTTCTCCAAGGACTTGGTTTCTTCACTTCTCATTTCTCATCTGGGCTTCCTATTTCAGATATTGGACAGTTATTCCAGTATTTTACTGTCTTATTAAAACACAAGCAAACAAAAAAAAGTCCCAAATATCTCCAAACATACACTTTTGGAAAAATAAGGTATACAGTTCAAATAAGCAGAAAAACAGAGTAGACTGATTATAAATTTTACCAAGATCATGCACGTGATTCATGCAACATGTAGTCATACCCAGAAGAAGAACCATCAGAAGCTTCTGTTGGACTCTGTTTTATTTTGACTTGGTAGTTAGGAAAAACAAAACCTGCTTCAGCCTAAGCAAGTTCTTTAAGATGATATCTTCCTGGCAGTGCAATTGCCTACTTGCTTGATACTGCATTCTGCTGATTTCGGTTGTGATCCATGCACACATCCTATTCATCTGCAAAGGTGGAAGGAATTACTGAACTCTGGAAATTAATTACTGGATTCTAACCTGATTTAGGTCTAATTCTGCCTGGCAGAACAAAATCCCACATTTTTTATGGCAATCCTATTCAAAAAACAGCTTCAACATGGAAGAGCATCTACTCTTGTGATAAGACAACACCCACTGGTTATGACTTGGAGCAAGAGGAGAAGTATCTCAGAGGAAATGAGGGAAGGCACCACTATGGTGGGAACAACACAGGCTCTCATTTTGATATGGCTTTGAATTCCATCTGAAGGAGGGTACTGTAACAATTTCATGAACCTGAATGCTCCATGAGGGAAAAAAACAACCAACCAACAAATATGCTGAAGTACTTCTGCCTATCATTATATATACAACAAAGGACAGAGAGAAATACCAAATGCTTCTAAAATAAGTTCTAAAAGCTAAATCTTGATCTTTTCTTATCACAATCAACACCTGACTTGATACAACCTAAAATGGCTGCAAAAAAATGGATAGAATAATTTACTGATTTGTGGAAAGTGAGTTTTTATCAAAAAAAAACAGTTTAGTAGCTCCATATACTGCAATTACATGACAATAATAGTCTTCCTGGAAACAGAGTCCAGAAAAAACTGCAAATCAGATGTCAAATAAGAAATCAATGCTGACCAAATTCAGGATCATATAAAAAAAACAGAAGACAATTGCAAATATTAAACAACAGTTGTTTTTGTTATTTAAGAGGCCTTGCTTTTTTTTTTTCGTATTTGCCACTTTTTTTTAAAATGGAGATTCATATAACTACCCATAGCCTTACTTCTTGCAGTCAAAGCACCTGATGCTGGTTATCATTAGATATTAGAGAAGACAATGTTTCAACGTACACTGAAGGGTCGCAGTGTCTTGACCAAGGCCTGCAAACTGTCAAACAGTAACTCTTGAGCAAGCTGTACGTGTCCCTCAACTAGTCACCTGGAGCCAGGTCATTTGGGCATATGCCAAATGCTAACTGAGTCTTTTGCTAACTGATAACTTTTGCCTTTCTTTACTCAAAATATTTTGCAATTTCAATGAACATTTTATATCCCCAAAAGTTATACTCCAGGCATCTAAAAGAGTCCATTTGTTGAACAAAAGATGGAATTATACTTAGCAGAGTACTCCCCTTTTCAGAAGAATCTCAGATGTATGTATTTGTTTGGTTTAGAGAGTGAGTTAATTTAATTTTTTAATCCATGCAGACCATAAAGGTCATCTTCTAAATATGACCTGACTACAAATTGAGGTAATTATACTGGAAGGTTTGCCAGGGAGTGACACAAATACCCTTTTAGCAAAAAAATTGGGGTAGGATTCTCCAAGGGCTCTTTGAGTCTTCTAGCTGCTGGAAGAGGAGACGACGTGTGAGATAAAACATGGCAAAATTATCTGTTTGTGGCAGCGTACTAACATCTATATATGAGGTTTTGTCTTTTATATCATGAAGATTACATTCAGGAAGGCAGGTGGACATCTAGTAAGCACCACTATTGCACCTCCTGCACTTCCTCCAAACATGCAGCTTGCAGAGGCCAAAGGGCACTTTGTGCCAAAGTGGCTGGAAACATCTACAGCCTCTGACACGCAAGCAGATACTCTCAAGCAGAACCTCCCAACACAGGGAGGTCACACAAAGTTTGTTGTCAGTGTTCCCTCATAACAGCTGTAAACCACGGTCCAGAAAAATTCACACACTCCATTTCTGTTGACCCAGTAGAAAGTTGTGTCCTTTCTAACACCATACAAAAAGAATCTTTATAAAAGGTGTAGTATTTCAGTTTTGAGTCAGCTGTTACCATCAGCAGATACCTAGAGCTCGGGAAAAAAATCACAAGCAGCTACTATGCCCATGCAGGTTTTATTACACAACATTTTATTGTCCCGTTATCAAGACAAGGTTGGGAAGGTTGTTCTGCATTCCTAAGTCCTATAGGAACCCCACCCCACACCCCTCCCCCCCCCAAAAAAAACAAATACAAACGAAAAACAACACAAAAGTAACAAACAAACCCCCACACCCAGAGGGTTGTTGCTGACCACTACCAACACACACCACATGATTTAGGCTAATAAAGGCACACACTCTATGCAACACAAGGTATTTAACATCTACCCTGCAGGCATGAAGTTCCCTGTATGTTCAGCACTGTTTTCCTCAATATTTATTTCCTTAGCAGCCTCAGATTGCTTCAGAACCAGTTTTCACAAGAGAAGGTAAGAGATCACTGCCATTTCAGAATAGTTCAGAACACAAAGATTACAGGATTACATTAGTGCTCATCTTGGCAAAGATACTTTGTGCATCACTGAATAGGGATTTTGCACATTGGCAACCCCGTGCCAGCATTTGAGCCAATGCACTTTTCATAATAGGTTTCTTATTATAGTTTTATCCAGTTTTTTTCTCAATTATTTTCTTGTTCATTTTGGAAAATATAAGGAAATTATAGGAGATATACATGCATTATATGAGAACATGGTACAAAAGCAAAGTGAAGAAAAAATATTGGTCAGCGTAGATAGAAGTTACAAAAATTATCTTATGGCAAGAATTGTTATGATTTTGTCTATCTTACAAACTGTTTCCACAAAACAGATCCCACAGAAGAAAAGGAAGTAATACTAGTTTTCATTTGTGTTGGAAGTCCTCCACTTGAGGACATAGCTGAAGACATAAGGTACCTCTCCAGGTTACAACTACATACCAAATGTCCTCTGAAAACATATTCTGGATGCAAATCTTGTTTACCTTGAAAATTCACACTGCCAAGTACCCAAAAGCATGAAATAGTTCCTTAACTTAGAGTTTCTTTGAAAAAGTGTAATTTGTATTATGTGCATTAATATATGAAAGTGGTCTCAAAAGTTATCTCATTGTACAGAAGACAATGTTTACATTCAACCCTGGAAACTGAAATTCTTGTTATTACACAGCAATGAAACCTATCTTTGAAAAAGAAGGCTGAAGAATGCAAGTATTACTATTGTTAAAGACTTTTCTTCTTAATGGCAAAATAAATGTAGCAACTATAGGCTATTTGTCAAGGCCTGTGATTTCATTTATGTAAACTAATAAGTTAAATACTTTCTTTTTAGGAGATCCTCAGAAAATGGTAAAAACTAGGCTTATCAGAATATAAAGAATTTGGCAGGTTCAAGGACACCTCTAATTTACTTGGAAAAAATATGAATTATTTTCTCTTTATTATATTATAAAATGGCACATGGAAACAGACAAAAGAAAGGATCTGTAAATGTCAACAAAATGAGTAAGGACAGATTACTCCTTTCTTATTTTATAACACATTAATCATTAGAGTGGAAAGTCCGTATCAGTTGTATCAGCTCACACCTCCAGCTTCTCATCAAGTTCCTCTCTGCAGGTTGCCCACAGTGCAAGAACAACCTCAAGGCAGCAACACAGCAAAAGCTCTTACTGCCAAATGGCAAGAACAGCTAAAGACAGAAGTGTGGTTATGGGTGGGTACCTCTCTTGTATGGTGCCAGGCATTGGGCTGTAGCAACACGCACCAGCAAAAAGAAGCCCCAAGCACAGGGCACAAGTAAAGGCCAGACCAGCTAGAAGACCTCAGAGCTTGGTTTAGCACCAGCTTTTTCTTCAGAGCTTGCAAAAATGATGGAGAGTCTGTCCTCCAGCTATATGGCCTGTAGCAGATTTTGACCTGTCCTGAAGGTAAAATCAGTCAGAAACTTTCACAGGCACTTCATTCCATCACTGTAATTCCTCTTCAACATCAATTAGCAAAAAACTCTGTATGCTGCCTTCAGGCACCTAGAAGGCAAGAACACACTGGCTCATTGTTTCAGCTTTGACTTGCACAGTAAAACCTAGTTGACTGATCACCCTAGAAGAACTGATGCTAAGAAATAATTATCCATCAGTAATTTACCTGTACCCAGGCATGCAATTTCAGCGGATGCAATTTCAGTCCATATTGAAGCATAGGACAAGTTTATTCTCAGAGTTTGTAATAATACAGTGTTTCTGTCATTATGAAATCCTGTGTGTAATTTGCGCACTATCTAGTTCCTGCTATGGTTATACAGATTAATGCTTGTGGTACAGTTTGCTAAAAAATAATTCAGAGCACTCACTGCTTAAGAACTACTTCAAATGTTTACCAAGGAGGAGTGAAATTATCAGCGATTTTTGCTTGGTCTTTGCAGATGCAGTCATCACCAAAAAAGACAAAATATTGTGCCAAGAGGAAGAATTATCGCTTATATCTTTCAGAAAGAAAGAAACCTGAAGACTACACAAATACTTGACACTTCCAGTTACCTGGAAAATGCTGTGATGCGTAAGCTGATCACTTCATCACAGGCATTGCAGTTGTTATCACCACAGTTTAAGTTTTTGTGGCACTGTGGCAATTAGAATGGTTTCATCTGAGCAGATATGGCACTAAAATTGGAGGTTTAAATACTTGCATTTCAAAGATGACATGAAGTTCACATGCATTACAAAGGTAGAGCAGCTAGGGCTATTACTACATCTTCTTTAATGAAGCAGTAACAACAAGTCATTGGACTGACATCAAAATACTTGATTTTAAAATATGTCTCAGCCTAAATAGATTAAAAAATTTTGGAAGTAAATGCTTGAAATTCCTTTCATATTGATCCAGCATTTGTTCTCCTCTTCAGTTTAATCCAGATGCCATTATCTGGACGAAGAATCAATTCTCCAGATATACCAAGCTCTTCTGGCTTTTGACATGACTCTACCCAAAAACGACGCAGGATGAGGGCTAGAATAGTTTTCTCCTCCATTTGTGCAAAGCGCTGACCTATGAGTTACAGGGCAGAAACAATAACAAAACAGTTATTGTCAGGTTTTATCAACAGTTGCTGCACTTGCATGCTCACAGCAATATAAGACAGCAAGGACTCTGCATCTTCCTTGAGAACAGAGCTAGCTTTAGGCCAAAATCGAGTTCATGTGGATACAACTAACATTAGCACTTCTCTCTGCATGAAAACTCTGGCCTGCCTCGGACAATCCACAGTACACCCTCCTTCCTATAATACACATTATTCAAACAGCAATGTAGAAACAGTCAACACTTTATATGGAACTACTACAAAACACAGCCTTGTCATGTCTCTTGGATGGACTAGGCAGAGGGCATGGATGGCACGCCAGAGCAGAAGATGCAGCACACGGACTGTGGGGACAGAAAAATCTCATGGTTCCATATATGTGGAGAGGAGCAAAGGAGATGCAACTGCAATGGAAAAACAGACAGTGCTTCCTTCAATGGTCATTAAGCCTCACATACACTGATGATTTGGTAGCACAGAGGGCCATGTTCAATTTACACTTCAGAGAAAGGGGAAGAAGAAAACATGAGAAAAGAGAAATGTGAGGGAAACCAAACCAAGTGCTACAAATCAGGTGGTTCACAAAAACTAAAAAATGGAGATGGGACACAAAATGCAGTGCTCAGAACTTTTTATGTTCTCCCCTCTGTATCATGTACACAGATAGATGTCCATATACATGTACACACTAGGCATTTCTGCAATGATACTAGTGAACCACCTCTCCTGTACATGTTCCTGCACACTCAGGAACCAGCTAGACATGTTATATTAAATTAGATTGCTCTTTGAAATGTGGAAAGACCTAGTTTACTGCTCTTATGGAAAAGGGTACCTACTACCAATGAGAAAAATCAAAACAAATCAATCCCATCTCCCAAAACCAGAAACCAAATGAACAAAACCAAAAAACCCAAAAGAAGTCATAGTTCCCATTCTCGTAAATGAGATGAGAACTTTAGGATGTTCCTGATATGCACTTGAAAACAGTCCAGGGAAGTCTTTTCACATGTTCTACGATATAAACAACACCTCTACTTGGAGCACAGATAAATACTGAGTGTCTCAGTGGTATCTGAAGTGCTAATGAGTTCTGGGATGACAGTGAAAATACCAAACCAACTACAGTGTCAGAAGGCGGGAAAGAATACATCAACTGCAGGTTGCATGATTGGCACATCCAGCTCAGATCAAGAGAGAGAGAGATGAGGTGTTTCCAGAGCAAAACAGGTGCAGGACATGTGTCTTCTCTCATCCTTTGTTGCTGACACTGAGGACCAGAAATTTGGAAGCCATCATGTCCTAACACAGGAGCTCAATAACATGCTGCCAGGCTGCACAGGCAGTGAGGATGAAACATCAGCATGACAGACACTGGGTCCCTAGGAAGAAAAGAAATCCTTTGGAAGAAAAAAAATGTAGCAGCTCAAGGGCTAAGCTTGGAGGGCACATAGTGCCCAGAATTCAGGGGTGGAGAGTGAGGAAGAACACTATACAAACAGTACTTGTTGCTGTCTCAGCTACCACATCCAAAAGCAGAACTTCAAGTGCTTCCTCTTCAGATACCTACCAATGCAGTTCCTGGGACCAGCTGAGAAGGGCACATAAGAGTATGGGTGCCTTCCCTTACTATTTTCAGGGAAGAATCGCTCAGGCCTGAACTCCTCTGGGTCAGGGAACATCTCAGGGTCTCTATGCAGGGCATAAGTTAAAACAAGAACATTTGCACCTTTTGGCACCTGATATCCCACTAAAGAGAAGAGAAAAAGGGAGAATAAGGGTCAAAAAAACAGCAAACAAGTGACTTCTTATACACAACAGAACAGTAAAATATAAAACAGCATTGCCCTTTACTTGGGAAACACCTCCACTGCAGAAATGCTGACAAGCAGGAAAGTGGCAAACACAGCATTACTTACTGATACAGCAATCCTCTCTCAAGGTACGGGCAAACATGGGAACTGAAGGGAAAAGACGAAGGGCTTCTTTCACAACACATTCAAGGTATCGAAGGTTCTTCAAATCATCCATTGTAACAGAACGCTCAGTGTTGTCTGTCCAAAAACAAATAAAGGGATGAGCAAGACCACAACTCCCCATTTTTGGCTAAACAAACTCATCCTGGATCCCACCAGAAACTTTCATCATGCATCAACACTACATACAAGAAGGTGTTACAAATACACTGAACACGCATCTCTTGCCCCAAAGACATGAGGTTGGTTGTACGCCCCTACAGACTTTCCTGCACCCATCCCAACCTCCTCTAGCTGCTGAAAGCTCCAGAAAGGACACAAGGCATGATACCAACTCCCCTTCTGCTTCTAGGCTTTTAACACATTTCCACTCACAAATGTAGCAAAACCCCAATGATGGGGGGAATGGAAACTTACCAAACACCTCGTCCAATTCCTTATGAACCTTCTTCTGAACTTCAGGATTACGTCCAAGCAAGTACAGGACCCAGTTCATAGCAGCTGCTGTGGTATCATGGCCCTACAGGTCCAGATTGACAAAGACATTCACTTCAACTCTATTCCCATGCACCAGTGGGCTTTGTAAATACTTAGGTGTGCAGGTACTATGAAAAGTGCAACTTATTAGTTCCATGATCATGAGAAAAAACAAGAATCAAGAGTGAATAACTCTATTCAACACAATATCAAGATAAAAGGTGATCCACAATTGTGCCAGGTGCTGAAAACTGACCAAAAGGGAAAAGTAGTGAAATAACTCAAGCAAAATCCCTCTCTTCTGATTCTCAGAAGCTGCATGAACTATCAGTATCTACACAATGAATCAGATGTATGTTCATATTTTTGGTTACTGTCCAGTCAACACCTGGGGGCCAGATGACTATGCAGGAGAGATACAATGGACACAACTTGTAACCTTTACAATATCTAAAAATGGTCTAATGAGACACCGTACAGTACGCATAGGAGAAAATACTTGATTTTCTACGAGAAGGGAATCAGCTACTAGTTCCCAGCACTGTGGGAATGAGAGGAAAGGAAAGGGGAAATGAAAGGTGAAACAAAGAAGGGGAAAAAAAAAAACATAAAAAGGGGGGGAACAAAAAATGGAAAAGTTGACCACAAAAGGATTTTGATACTAAAAAAGCACACTTGTGGTGAGGTTCAGGTTGCTGCTCTAATACAGAAATGGCAAGACGGGAAGAGAGTTTCTCTAGGTTGCAACAGTATTAATATGATTCCATGAATGAAGCTTTTCTGAGATAGAATTCAGGTGCATCTAATAGAAGTGTGAGGAAAACTTGTGAAAATCTTCTTCAGATGCTTCGTTAGAGAGGGAATCAGACAAGAAGAAGGGCCTTGAAGATAACCAGAGGGATGGAAGCACCTCTCCTGTGAAGACAGGCTGAGCAAGCTGGGGTTGCTCAGCCTGGAGAAGAGAAGGCTCAGGGAAGACCTCAGTGTGGCCTTTCAGTGCTTTCACAGGGGTTATAAAAAAAAAAAAAAAAAAGAGGGAGTGTGACATTTTATGTGGGCATATAGTGATAGGACAAGAGGGAATAATTTTCAACCAAAAGAGAAGAGATTTAGATTAGATATTACAAAGAAATTCTTTACTCAGAGAGCAGTAAGGAACAGATTGTCCAGAGAAGTTTTGAATGTCCTGTCTCTCAATGCGTCCAGGGCCAGGAGTGCTGGAACTACATGATCTTTAAGGCCCCTTCCAACCCAAGGCGTTCTGTGCTAAGATTCTACAAGAAGACAAGGCACTAATGCACAGTGGACAACAGAACCAGGAGATTGCAGCCAAGGGAAAAATGTGAGGAGACATGATAAAATGCAAGTCAAAACTGTTTAGAGCTCTCTTCAGTGTTAATGAGGTTTGCAACACAAGCCAAGAGCCCATGGTCCATGTCAGCTATTAAGCTTTTATTTCTCACCTGCTTTCATGAGTAGAGTCTGCTCATATAGGCAGAGCCTACCATATAGGCATTGTCCAGCATTTTGCTAGGTCACATCAAGGTTTCTATCCCACCTCTGTAGGATAGAAACATTGAGATTTCCTCTTAGGCATCCAGAGCTAAAATAAAATCATGCTAAAAGCAACCTCTTGAACTAAGATAAGAGTCACTACCTGCAAATTCTGAACCTCAGGTTTGGGTGAAAAAACTAACTAAAAAACCCATCAAACAAAACCATCTAGAACAAACAAACAAACAAACAAACACACACACAAAACAAACAAAAAAACCAACAAACCAGAGATTCAGTGATTCCTTGGTTACCTCAAACATGAAAGTATCCACTTCCTCACGAATGTCCCTGTAGCTCAGCTTGTTCCCTTCATCATCTGTTGCATTCAGCAGCATGTCCAGGAATGCTTTTCTCTTTTTGGAACCATTTTCTTCACCGTTGCCATCACTATCATGTTTCTTTTGCTTGGCGCTTTTAAGTTCTTCAGCTTTTTCTGAAATGACCTGACATTAGAAGCATTACATTAGATATGATGAATTCAGCACAAGCACACAGTCTGCATCATGCAGTCTTGTCCCAGCTTATCAAAACAACATCCATCTGTAGCAGTCTACATCAGCTAGTTAGCACAGCTGTCAGCATTATATAATGAAATTTAACTGACTTTTTGTATTAGTAGAGAAATATTACCAACCTCTCTTGCCCCAAGCAATAGAATCAACCTTGAACAGCCTTTGTGTGATCAAGAAAATGACATCCAAACCACATAAATAACTTTGGGATCATCAAAAAGTGTAAACATACCCAAAGTATCTGGAATAAGCCAATCATGAATGCCAACAATAGCAACAGCAAATAAATAAAAAATCACCACTGTGTGAACACACTAATTACCAATAAGATCTTCTCTATCCTATCGGATAGCTAAGGAAAGACCTCACTTCCAAACTCGGAAAAACCCAGGAAACTGAAGAGAAGCCAGGGCATCCCAGAACCCTGTGGTCAAGGCTACACATAGTATTGCTGAACCCACCACACTAAAAATTTCCCAAATTTTCTTTAATATGAGAGAAATGGCTGAATTTCCTTTTTTAGGTCAAAGTACATGCCCAGTAACAGACATAAATTTCTTGTTGTTGCCACTGTTGTTGCAAAACCAAAACAGAACCCTTCAATAAAGTCACATTGCTCTTAAAAACAACAAAATCATTAAAATGAAAGGGTATAGAGTAGGCAATTCTGTTCAGAACAACCACTGAATGGAAGAAAAAAATACAGTTCTATATACACACATTGTTTTCCTCACTGAACATGCGTGTCACATATTGACCCATCCTTCACCTCAGTGTTTGCTGTCAGCACCTACATCAGGTGACATTATTATTTACTGTCCTTTGTCATCTTCTAAGATTTGGCTTCTTATATTCAGTGCACCAGCTCAGAATGGGAAGAGTGCAAATATTACCCTAGGTCCTCTTAAGAGCCTCTCTCATGCCTTAATGCTGCAACTTCCAATAAAAGGAAGCAAAACATGAAGTACTTAAAAACACAGTCAACATGGCTGATAATATGTAGTCAAAGTTCAGAGATTTCCTTGGTCATAGACAATGATACAATGACATCATGGGGTACGCGCATAGGGAAAGCGGCCTCTCTGATAATATGCCAGTAGATGTGGGAGGACAAACTTTGGCAAGAATAGCATAGGAATTATTTGGTGAGACAAAAGTTTGTTACTTCCACAGTATAACAAGGTGAGAGAACACTTCGTTTTATGCCGAGCAAGAGATGCATGCTTAATTATCTCTGTGTCAAAGTGTCTTACTGCTGACATGGGGACCTGCATTTGTTTGCTCATCTCAGCAGTTCTGCTCTGAATAGGGGAAAATGAATACAGGCTTCAGTTTCTGAGGGCTGGACCAAATGGCACTACCATGTAGAGCCCTAATGCTTACTGCTCCAAACTTGGCAGTGAGCTGCTGCAGATGTGCTTCTGGGGCAGAACAAGAACTCAATGAATTTCTGTTGCTTGTTTCAGTTGTCAAGGACCTGCAAGTTTTGGCACTCCCTTAGAGTAGTCTACTTGCTTGTTTAAATTCAACAGAGATCCTGAAAGGGAAGTCAGCTCTTGTCTTCTTTTCATGGAATTCCTCAGCACCCTAATAAAGAGAGAGCATAACAAGAAGCCTGAACCTCACCACCATTTGGAAACTGAGTGCAAAACTTTGCTCCAACAATGAAAATTATCATTATAAATATTTTTTTTTAAAAAGGACTCTATACCATATCAGTAAAATTGTGAAGGATGTTGAGGTTCCTCTTGTGCTCTCTTCCTTCTTTGAACAGTATATACAAAAGATCAGGCCAAAGCCAAGGGCTCATCTGTCGCTGTTGGATTAGATCACTCATCCTAGGGGCAAAACAATCATATCATTAAACAACACTTGTCAAAAGAAACCAAATTATAGCACACTTTCAAGAATCAAAATAAGACTTCTATGTACCCTGATGAAGTAGAACTTAACATATTGTGTAGGTTTAAACCCATTATTTGAAAGGAAGGTTGTCCATATTTCTTTCTTGATTTTATACTATCTCAAAATTTCTGTTATTGGTCCCAGCACCACCATGTTTTATATCTTTAAGCATTGATCTCTGAGAAGGACAGCATATTCTCATTTAGTTGGAATCTTCTTGAAACAGGCCTATTAAGTCATCCAGTCCAGTCACACCCCACTTCAGTAAAGCATTGACCGTGTTGAAAACACTACTCATGACAGGCTTCCAAAATATCTGCCCCAAGAACGCAAACAGTTTCTGAGAGCATTCCATTCCTACTTGAATGTCCAGATATCAGACTGCATGTAAAAGTATTTAAAATGTATTTAAAATGAACAGTATGAGACTACAAGTGTGCTCAAACACAACTGAGTATATTCGGAAGGGCTGATTATCATTACTATTCAGCTCTTGCACATGCTTTAGCTTTGTGTAATTATTACCAACTTCAAGCACATTTGTGGTGCAATTTGGAAAAGGCCAAGGAACTGATGATAACCAAACCCTCAAGGTCTACTCCTTTTCTGTCTCTACATACCTGTCTCAACAAGCTCCATCAAAAAGGTAAGAGTAAGATCATAGAATCATAGATTCATTTAGGTTGGAAAAGACCTTTTAGATCATTGGATCCAACTGTTACCCCAGCACAGTCAATTGCTACACCATGACCCTAAGTGCCATAGGTACATACCTTTCAAACATCTCCAGGGTATTTAGCAACTCAGGGTTAGTCTTTTCCAATGCTCTACACACCTCCCTCGCTGACCCCCTGGCCTTCCCTCCTGACACCAACAGCACCCATTCCAGCTCAACGACAAAGTAACTAAGGGAAATGTGCATTTACCTGTAGATAGCAGAAACATAGTCAGAATCCTTATTCTTCTGAGCACCCACATTCCTGCCCATTGCTGTTTCTAGAAGGAGGAAAACATCAACATTGGAAAGCGAAAAAACATTACAAGTACAAAGTGAAATGCCGTGTGCACAGTAAGTTACTACTGCTCCCAGCTTCTGACTATCACCACACCATCCCTTTGATACACGAATACACATATCCCTTTGCAGGGAATGAGCTTTCTTTGGATTTCCATGCCCAGGAATCCTGCTCCTCAAGACAACCTCACTTCAGATTGCTACCTCTGTCCTGCCAATCCCACAAACTCACCTGCTCAAGTACACATAGCAAACCTTGGGAAAAAGGATGGGGAGGATGGAAATGCATTTAGAAAATATGCTGGGACATTTCTCTTCAATCATCTCACACAAACTGGCACAGCTGAACTCATGATCTTCTGCATCATTCACAGTCCCACCACAATAACTGACCAGGACTTACCACAGATGATATCAAGGGCACACAGAGTGATGTCCATAAAGACATCAAATGGTTCCTTGTCAACATGCTTTTCCAGCTTCTTCACCAAAATATTTCCTTGTTCATTCATGACCTCTAGAAAGTCATTCAAGATTGCGAAGTGAAATGTGGGAGTTATCATCTTCCTCCGTGACCGCCACTTGTCTCCAGTGCTGCAAAAATTAATGGGGAGAAGGAAGGCTAAAAAACTACAAGTCAAAAATAAAAGCCTCACCATTACAGGAAGTAAGCAGTAAATACTGCAGCCTGGAAGAGGTGGACACACTGTAGATGTCTCTTCAAGTTGTTCACAGCAGTCCACAGAAGGAGCAAATGAAAATATTTCTTGCTTCAGATCTCTTGGAAGCAGAAGCCGCCATCTCTCTAGCTGGTCTCGACAAACAGAGATGCCAACAAGCCTCCCGCCAATACATCCTTTTTGGTCAGTGCACAGGCTCAGAGGGACCAAGCAGAAGCCAGCCAGAGGCCAAACCAGCTATTCAGCATCAAGGCCTCAACTCAACCCACCATCTCTGTGAATCAACAGTTGTGCTTGCCTTCATCTGCTGACCATGAAATGAGTGAGGCTTGCAGTGAACTAGGGCCTGGGGACATTATGAAAATTACTGCCTCAAGGCCTAGTTGCAATCTGCTTCCCTGGAGACAGGCTATCACTTCCCACATGCCAATGACAAGCATGGAGCCATAGTGAGTGACACCAGCTTCTTGTTCACTTTTTCTAAATCACATGCCCCACAGGCACACAGGTGGCACCTCAGTTTACAGGGTGAAACCACCACACCACTGCTCCACTTAACTTGCTGTTGGGGCACTTCACAGGCCAGCTGATCTGCTTGCTGTCTGATACTGCTGCCCCAATCAGCAGAGACTAGAACATTCTCCTCCGTTACATTTTCGCAAGCACAAGGAAGTCAAAATGCCTCTGTAAGTCTATGGGAGACAAAACAGTTAGGAAGAGTAGCGAGGATACACCATGCCTGATGCCTAATGGACCCCACGTTGCTACTGATTATTATTGCCTTCCTAAAACTCATGAACAAAACTCAGGATAAAACACATAACTCATCTTCTCACATGAACTTGCACTTCCTACACCACATGATCACAGCTGGCTTTTACAGTACCATGGTCCCACTATAAAGCATGAGGAGTCCACCTCTGAGGGCTCCAAACAAGCAAGAAGGTTTCACTACAAACAAGGGGACCTTGACCTTTTTGCAAAAACTCAGAAGAGGCCCAAAGGCACCAAAGCCACTCTATACTCACCTTGCTCTGACTCTTGAATATCTGCTCCATCCAAACAAAATCTTCCTTTATCATTCCAAGACTGGAGGACACCAAACCCTTACATCACTGTTCCTCCCTCTCTCCACTCCTGACTTACGCTCTTACCCACGCTCACTTCTCATGATCCTTCACTTCATGAATGAAATGAAGGAAAGGGTGCAGATACTCTCCTATCCTACCCCAAAGCATCACCAACCTCAGGCCCATCCTACTGCTCTGCACCATGACCAGCTGAGATAAGAAACGCACACAATCTGTTTGTTCAGAGACACACAGCATTCCTGCCACCAAGAACCCTTCATACCATATTCCCTGAAAATTTTCAAAAAGACAGCAGTGCACCTGCATTTCCTTATACATTATACCTTGTCAGAAGTCCAGTGCCCAGCCATGGATGCAGGAAATCGTACAGGTATGATTTTTCTATATGTTTTGAACTGTTCAGAATAACCTGTCAGAAAAAAGAACAGAAAGGAAAAAATATCACTTGTTAGATGGAGAGAGATTTCTTCACTATTCCTTCAATATGCACTCCAACAGAGAAAAAACGCTGTCTTCTTAGTTCAAGGACAATCACTGTCAGCAGCAAAACCAATGAGTACATTTCATGGCATCAAAACAGACCCACCAACTTCTAATGTAGAAGTCTATCAAAGAGACACAAGCATTGCAACCTGAATTTCATAATGTTCTATCCTTATTTCAGTGGCCCCATCTTGGCTTGTTTGTTCTGATCTTGGGAGCAGAAACTTTCACACGTGAAAACAAAGCTAAAGGAATGTTTCTTTGGTGCTTTCGTTTGCTGGTCATCTTCAGTGTTCCCCCCAATCCCCTTAGACTAGGCCTTTTTAATTCCTTTGCTTTACACCTTTCTTTAGCACTAACTCAGAGGACCATCCCAAAGCAAACCAGTCCAAGCCCTTTTTAACAAAAAATACATTGAGATAGTAGAAACTAACAGGTTGGATGGACACTGCTCTGCATGACACTAGAATAGACAGGAGACCAGCACACTCACCTCCACACTCTCAGGGTGATACAAAATCATGACAGGCAATGGTCCTATCCAAAGTTTGAACAACGGCTGATTTCTGAACTCTTCAGTATAAAATTGTAGCTGTTTAAAAAAGGCTGCAATGAAAAATCAGAACAGAGGTTCAACAAGGGAGATTTACTGAATAAGCAAGGCTTCTGTAATGAGCTCTTTTACAGCATATGCCCAGCAATTTTGGTTTTGTTGTAGTTTTAACCTGCTGCAATGACCAAGCAGCATATTTTGCACCTGTGTATTTTACAATTCAAGTGTGCTAATCTCTTAGGGCACAGACTCACAACATAATTTATGCCACAAATCAACCTGAAAGATACTGCTACTGTCCAGCTGCCAGATGGACTTCAGACCAGTGAGCTCAGCAACCCAGTGAACTCTCCTGCTGTATATATTATTATACACTTATCCAGTCCATGTCTTGTCAGTTTAGCCATACAGAAAGCATGGGAGATAGCCAAATCTGTTGGCAAGGGAAGAGCAGTAGATGGTGCTTTATTTGATTCAAAAAGGTCTTTGATACTATCTCATCACAGAGGACAATCAGGTTCATTCTGCAGTATTAAAGGTGAGGGCCACTCTCAGAAGATTCAAGGATTAAATACTTCTTTGCCCTTTCAGAAACAAGCTTAAACAACAAATGACACCTTTACAGGCCTCTGCAGAGTAGAAAATTCAAAGGTTCCCAAATCAAAGAAAAAAAAGAAAGAAAAAAAAAGTTTACTAATAGATGCCCAAATTCAGCTTTCCCTAGTCTTAGTAAAAGTTCTAATGACACCTCATCTAACAGGATTAAGAATGTCAGATTATTTTGCTATTTTTAAAATGTTTTCCCTAACACTGCCATGATTAAAATAGAATGTTTTCCAGCAATTGTCTACCAATACCAATAAAAAAAAATCACCATCATATGAAAAGTTATTTTCCTTTCTACTACAAAACCTTACCCTTTTTAAAAGTTTTTTTTGGTCATATTTTTAATGGAAATTATTATAAACCACAGAATTCAGTCATTTTTACATAAATAAACAAGAACAAAGATGGATGGACATGGGAGCTATGTGGTTCCTGCTAACAAATAGCAGACTAGAGACTACACAGAACATCAGAGTTTCCATCAAATTACTCTCTGGAGATAGAAGCAATGTTCGGGTTTGGTTTGGGGTTTTTTTAATAATATTTTTTTAAAAAGAGGATAAGAAAGAAAATAAAATAAAAAAATAAAAAAAAAAGATTCATCTCTCAGTCTGCCTTATAAAAATATCCTATGATCCTCTTACTGCTTCCCCAAAGCCAACTTTGTGGAAGGCTGCTTGCCCTTGCATCTGCCACAGATCACTCATATTTGTACTTAGATATGGGATTGGATCCAAAGGAAAGATACGACAGTGTACCTTGTGAACAGAGGCACAGTGTCTCAGTATGGGTCAGCACTGGGAAATTCGTGTTCCAATGTTGTATTCACACTTGGTTTCACCATGCTCCCATGACCCATTAATTTCTCTTCTGGCAGCATATACAGCAGCACAGCCAGCAACACATGTGTACAGAGAAGAACTGGCATACACAGGAATCACAAACACACACGGAAGAGTGTGGGCCACCGACAGCAGGCCCAGCAACAACTGGGCCAACAAACCTTAAGAAATATGTTTCTGTTAAAAAATGAGTACCAAATGGAAGGGGAACATCTAGCACATTAGTGCTCTCTCAAGCCCCTGGCAAAAAGAAGGTCCCATTAATCAGTGCAAGAACAAAAAGGTTTGCTTTTGAGGGATGTACTGTAAATACTCAGCAAGTTCTTTTGCAGCTAACACATAAATCTAAGTCACAGATGATTCTGAAATTGAGCCTGGGTAAAAGAAGCTTGGCATGCTAAAGTGCCTTGCACATGCTGGCTTGGGGAAAGGTAATTGTTTCAAGTTTTGTTTAGATCACAGCAAAAGTCATTAGGACACAGTGTTTACCATTGTGAAACAGCACTTCCTGCAAGAGGCCCCAGTAAATCTCCCTCTCACAAAAACACATTCCACAGTGTTCATGCTCCACTCTACCAAACACTTTACGGTCTGAGCCCAGCATCAGCTGCTGTCAGATTTAACCTCCAGTTAAATCTGACAGACAGATAATAATGCCACATTTATGCAATTCCTCTCCTTTCCTCTTCACTTCCCCTCTGCAGATTGCCCACAGGCCCAAGAGACCTAAAGGCAACAGCACATTCTCTGACACCCCACTCCCCTTCCCCAGCCAGCCACAGCTCAACCACACAAGCACCTCACCACCCTGGCCCCTCCAGCAAACCCCACGCAGTGCAGGGACCTCACAGCTGAGGTCAGTATGAGCTACCATTACCTTGTCCTTCCCGCTCTAAGAGCAGGGTATTTCCCAGCACAGGATAGCAGGGGCTGATACCCGGGATCGGCGTCAGCATCCGCCATCGCCTCCAGTATTCCTTCAGGGAGGGCAGGGAGCACACAGTCACAATTGTCAACAGCACAGCAACGACCCCAGCTCCCAGGGGCGGCAGCTGGGGTCTCCCTGGGAATCCTTCTATGACCTCCATCATCACTTCCTAGCCTCTTGAGAGATGCCGGCTCCGAGCCTTGATCCCTGCTGCGAAACTGGACTTGCCTCTACCCCGCACTGCAGCTGCCGTACGCCAACTGCACGAAAGAGTTGGCCGAAAGAGCAGGAGGCGGAGCTACTACACAGGCCACTTGCGTAGCTTATCGCCAGAAAATAATCAAATACTCACATGGAGAGGCTGCCTGCTAGCATTTCCTGATGGCAGGCCAGCCAGAGGGAATAGTGCTACTTTCCTGCCCTCACTTGGCTCCTCTGAGACCAGTGAAGAGTGAGAAACTTCTTTGCAGGCCCATGCAATACCCCAGAAGGAGAAAACAAAGCCCTGTCAAGAGAAAAAGCACCTTTTTGCTGATTTGGGAAATATGGCTTTTTTCAGTATCTTTCTCAATCTGTTTTCAGGTGCTCAAGGAACACCATTTTGCTATAGAGAACTGTTCCAGTGCTGTCCAATGCAATGACTGAAGGGCCAGATGGAGAATGCCTTTTTTCAGTTGGGTTGATGGCTTCAGCAGTTACAAAAAACAGAGCCCATACAGAGCCCTGATTGACAGCAGCACTGCAAAGCACACTGATGCTTCTCAGCTCAAATGGCCTTTACTGATCTCACTGTTGAAAACTCAGGCACAAAGGGTGCCAGTAACACAACTGGCAGCACCAGCACCTGTGCCCCAGCTTGCAAAGTGCTTGGGTGGACACAGTACCAAAGCCACCACTGCTGCCCTTCCTGCCTCAGGAGGATCCAGCGTCTCTTCTCACTGCTGCAGGGCTACTGAGTATCTATTTCTCAAAGCAGGTGCTCAGAAACTTTTTGGTCAAATAGAATTTTGGTAGAGGCAGTACGGTTCACAGCCAATTCACAAAACTTTGCCCCCTGAATAAAGCACAAAAGGTATTTATGGCCATAGTCACATTTATCCTGTTTGCATTGTACCAAAAATGATTGCACTGACTGGACAAGCAATTTTAGTAAAATCAACAAACAGCATAAACAAAACAACTAAGATAAAAAATGCAAACAGAAAGCTCAGAACATCAGAAGTTAAGTAAGGTTTTTGTGACCCTTGGCAGCAGGGAGGGGTAAATTTTGGCATTTTTTTCCTGCAATCTCCCAGAAAACACTTTATCATACATGCTGACTGTTGTATCTTTCTGCACAGTAAACAGCTGGAAATGAACTTTGCTACTCTTGCTGTCGTTTGTAATGGTTTGTGACAGAAAGCATCAGATATATACCCAGTCTTGCAAACACATAGGCAAGTTACACAATCATCAGTCCCCTCTTTTATTCAGGTGACATCCTATGATGGAAGCAAGCGCACAGGATGAAGAGGCTCACCTTTTGCCTTTTTAACATGGAGATCAGCAAAATAATTATACTCTTACTTACAAAAAATCTTGCAATTTGTTGCCTTCATCGGACCAATAATTAGGTGAAATGAATATTTGTGATTCTGGGTCAAAAATCTGTACTTCTAACTGCTGATAAGTCCTTCTACAGGAAAATTAAAAAAAAACAACCAAGCACCAAAAACAACAACAGAAACACCCAAAAAAAAAAAAAAAAACCAAAAATAAAACAAAATAAATTATGAAACAGCAGGAAGAAGGTGAAAAGCCATAGGGAAAGCAGTAGGGAACACAGCAAAACAAACATTGCAACATTCTGCCAGCAGCTGGCAATGGTGACAATGCTAACAAAAGGCAGCAGAAACTTTGGAATGAGACAAAAATATATACACCCAAGAAAGAAGCAATGTGAGGTCTGGCATCTTTGAGGCCTAGTTATGTCACTGAGACTTGGAATTATAACAAACCTTGGAGTATGTTCTGTAGGAAATGAGTTTTTTACCAGATTGTGGTTGGCATTTCCTTTTCACTCAGACAGCTATTTGTTCAGTGTTGGATTTCTGTGAGCACTCCACTGGTTAGTGAATCTTTGCTCTTATAAATGCTCGTAACCGTGCAAACCTGCTTTTATTCAGCCTTGTACCTAAGGAGAAGCCTATCTGCCTGTGCTGACAGAAGACCCACGACCTGTTTGGCAGCTGTGTCAGACTAGAGATACAACAACAACACAGCTTCCTGCTAGTCCCTAGAATGCAGCCTGGATTCCTCAATAAGAAAAACTAATAAAATCACCATTAACAGCAAGGGGAAAAAAAACAAAAAACGAACCAAAACCAAAGCAAGGCTAAAGTGGGTCTGATACAATAGAAGGACAACAGAGAAGTACACAACTCATTCTGATAAATGTTTTTTTCTTAAGAAAGGGAAAAGCTTTTGCTAAGAAAAGCCTTTCTCAACACATACCATCACAACATGATTAACCTTTATGCAGAAAGGTACTCTGCTTCTGAAAAAAACAAGCTCTTTGTAGTCCACAACAGTCATCACCTACAAAGAAAATATAACAGAGTATGTCTCAATTTTAAAATATATCATCAGTGCTGGACAGCTCAGAGATCTCCCTGGTCCTCAGAAAGGAATTTTAGGGCCTGATGCTAAATTTCATGCCCAAACTAGGCTAAAATCTAGGCTTCCAAGACCAAACCCTGAGGAAGACTCCAGCTTCAAATCCATCTGTGCACCCTTTCTCACACAGGTAAAGGAGATTAACAGCATTTTTGAGACAGAAACCACAGCTATGTTTTTCAGAGACAGACTGATTGCTTTGATGTTGCTCTATCAAGCATATCTTGCTTTGTTTTTGCAACCTAGTGTTTGCTGTACAGCAACAACTGCTTTATTCCATAGCCATCCCACCTGAGATCCTTCATTATGAGACATTTTGCATGAATTACTTATCCCCAATGGAATAGAGAAGCCTGCCTCCTGTCTAAGAAAGGAAAAAATCTTACCTACCAGGATAACAACATGTCTTACAGTAATGGAGACCACCACCTACCCCACAGAACAGACTGCTGTTGTGAACCAATCCTGATAAGGTGTCAGTAATGTTGTCATAACTCTTAGACATTAACACTAACTAGCTACCAAAGCACCACACCCACATTTATTTATCAATGCATCAAGGGAAATGCACACTCCCAAGCTGGATGATCACAACTCCTCCAAGGTCACAAGTGAAGATTCCACCCACTGCTCTGTGATTTGGCTAGATCTTACAGGGCCTCCTCCTTGCTAAACTCCAGCAATTTTAAAGAAAGCATCTATCAGCATGCAACACATTACATGAAGTGAGCCAGAGGTCATGAAAAATAAATAAACATGGCAGTTTAAGATCAAGAAAAACTTGTGGGTCACAGAAGCACAGCACTGCAAATCTGCTACCTGCATTCTTGCAGCATGGAAAATTTGGCATCAATATTTGCTCTAGGAAGTTTCTTGTCCACATTTGATATGCCTGCATATTACACAGTCATAGCTGTACAGCCTGTCAGAAGATGTGGTGGGACAGCCTTGGCCAGCAGTCAGACACCCACCCATTCACTCCCCTCCCTCAAGAGGACACAAAAGCTTACAGGTCAAAATAAAGACTAGAAGATTGCTTATTGGTTGGCATCATGGGCAAAACAGTCAACTTCAGAAATTTAATTTATCGACAATTAAAAACAGATAATGAGGAAGTTAGAAAAAAAGAGAAAAGTCCCTCTCTGCTGCTCCCTCCTCACACTTCTCTTGTGCTCCATCACAGGTCCCCTCCATGGGCTGCAGGTCTTGAGGATAATCCTGCTCTGGCATGGTTTCTCCACAGGCTGCTGTGGAGCACTGCCTTCTTCTCCTTCACTGACCTTGGTGTTCGCACTGCTGTTTCCCTCTCTTTTCCCTCCCCACACTCCTCTGTATGTTAAGCATTTTTTTGGTGCACTTGTAAATACTTTTTCACAGAGATGCCAGTGGCTTGGCTGCTGGGCTCAGCTATGTCTTGCAGTGGATCCATTATGGAGCTAGCAAGAACTGTGTTCTCCTTTCTGGCCTTTTCTCAGAGAGGCCACCACAGCAGCCCCGCTGCTGATACCATGACACCCACACTCAGCTGATAAGCCTACCATGAAACAATTGCAGGACTGTGAAAGTATTGGCCGGTCGCGTGGGCTGGACCAGCTGACCACCAGGGATGATCAGCAGCTCGTCAGCGGTGTCTGCTAGTGTCCCTGAGCGTCAGGTTCACTGCAGTCGGGGACCGTCTACCCCAGCCGGGAGCCACGCCTCCCTATGACGGCAGCCACGCTGTCCCAAAAAGCCGGAGTGCTGCACAGAGAGTGTTCCCTCGCCCGGACCCCAATCAGACACGCGGTCACATGGTGGTCAGGTGCTTGGGGTCAAGGGCGAGAGACCCTGGCCTCAGCCGGGCACCAGGCTTTATTCTGAGGGTAACAACCAATCTCGGAACGGCACGGGGGAGGAACAAAGGGACAGGGACCAATCGGGAAGGAGGAAGGGAGGAAAAGAGAGAGATACGAAAATACCGTTATGAACTGAGGGACAGGGGCAGCTGGACCCCTCTCTGGGGCAATCTACCTTCGACTCTACCCCAGGGGGGTTTTATTCTCTAGGTCTCCACAAATTCCTCAGGGGGGAATAAACTCTCTGGGCTTGAACCACCGCTACATGAAAGGAAAAATGTGGGTGAAATGTCCTTCACATCAGCCCCTAGTGAGACCAGAAATGTCAGTGACAAAGTGATGGATGCATGCAAACCATCAACAACATTATATATTTGGAAACCATACAGGTGCTTTTCCTTACAATGTTCAGGGAAGAACCACTCAGGCCTATATTCCTCCAGGTCAGGGAAAATCTTGGTAGGGCATAAATTATGACAAGAATATTTGTGCCATTCAATACTTCTTATCCTCCTGAGGAGTATATATCTATATATCTATATCTATATATCTATATATCTATATATCTATATATATATATATATATAAAGCCAACACTTGGGAAACCTTCTCAATATTCTCCACTGCAGACATTCCAGCACCCATCCCAACCACCTCTAGCTACTTAAAACTCTAGAATGGTCACACTGCATATTCCTATCTCCATTTCTTCAGTCTTGATAAAGGAATGGAAAACTTACCAAACACCTCATCCAGTTCTCTCTGAACTTTCTTCTCGGCTTCAGGATTAAGTCCAAGTAAGCACAAGGGCATTGCAAGGGTGTGCAGAGATGTAGTTAGAAAAGCAAAAGCTCAGCTCAAACAGATATTGGTCACAGATGTCAAAAACTACAAGAAAGGGTTCTTCAGGTACTATCATGGTTTAGCCCCAGACCACAACAAAGTACCATGCATACCCCCCGCTCTGGTGGAACAGAAAGTAGTGTCAGAACAAAGATAAAACCCACGGGTTAAGATGAGTTTAATGATTGAAATATAGTAAAATAAAATGAAGAATAAAACCCAAGAAACACAAGCAATTGCCCAATACAATTGCTTACCACCCACGGACGAAACCCCAGTCCCCCCACCCCGAGCAGCAATGGGCCCCTCCCAGTCCCCCAACCTCCACCCCGTCAGTTCAGATACTGAGCAGGGTCTCCTGTGGTATGGAATATCCCTTTGACCAGTTGGGGTCAGCTGTCCTGGCCATGCTCCCTTACAGCTTCTTGTGGACTTTCTCACTGACAGAGCATGGGACACTGAAAAGTCTTTGATGTAGGTCAAACACAGCTTAGCAAGAACTAAAACATTAGGGTGTAATCAGCATTATTCTCATACCAATTTAAAACACAGCACTGTGCCAACTACTAGAATGAAAATAAATTCTGTGCCAGCTGAAACCATGACAGGTATGTAAACAAGCAGAGACAGAAGGAAAGTATTTGGCTGCTGTTAAACAGCAGCGATGAATTAGTCACCAACAAGGCTGAAAAGGCAGAGGCACTCAACACTTACTTCACCTATGTCCTTTCACCAATACCAGGCCCTGGGAACAAAAACCCTGGCTGATGCAAACACAGGCCCACCATTAGTGAAGGAAGAGTTGGTAAGTGAACTATTAAAGGACCTTGACCCCTACAGACTGATGGGCTCTGACAGTATCCAGCCAAGGAGAGCTGGCTGATATAGCTGCAAGGCCACTCCCCATAATCTTCAAGTTGTGGAGTCTGGGGGACATCCAAGAAGACGGAAAGGCTATTGTCACTCCCATCTAGAGGAAGCACTTAAGGGAAGATCCAGAAAATTACAGGCCCATCAGTTTTACCTTGGTCCCTGGGGAACTTACGGAACAAATTCTCCTGGGGGCTGTCAAAAGTCAAATGAAGCCCATGATTAGGAAAAGCCAGCACAGATTGACCAAGGGCTTAACAAACCTGATTGCCTCTTATAACAAATGAACCTGCTTGGTTGATGTGGGGA
>VZTX01017510.1:51176-82228 GCA_013400915.1 Pardalotus punctatus | reverse complement strand
AAAAAAAAAAGAGAGAAAAAAAGTTTGTAGCTACTGAAGAACACTGAATAGAAAGAAATATATACATCAATAATTATTTGATAGATAACTGTCTGGAACTGTTCCTGGAATTTACTTTAAAATTGCGTGTGGCATATTACATATTATTTATTTCTGTGTTTTATACATTTCTTAAGGGTAGTATTCAGGAGCAGATTTTCAAAAGCATAGAAATACTTATAAACAACACATTTTCTGGAGCCTTTTGAAATGGTGTTATTTAAATCCTCCTGTGATTTAGGTATTTGTCCTTCACTGCAGGATTTAGATATCACGAACATCTGAGTTGTTGATAAAACATCTTCAAGCAATCAGTATTTAAAATTATTCAACAATGTATATTCATTTTTATAGCTGATAGACTTCAAACATTCAGAAAAAACAAGACTGAAGATTTCCAAGGTAATCAGCTTTTTCCACTTCTCAATTATTCTCAGACCTATTCATGGGCAACTCCACTAATATTGTTCTTTACTTGAAGAAACACTGAAAATCACCAGGCTGAAGACACCAAACTCCAGTTTTTGTAGCATTTGAACTCATTGTGCTGCTAGTACATATAAGATAAAATTGTCTTTACTTATTGCAAGAATCTGGGTGTGACTTTAAAGAGGGCTCAACCGGTTTAGCTCCAGGGAAAGCAGCTATTTTTAAAACAGAATTTACACATTGAATACTGAGCACTTAAATTCTGGCCAGTTCACAAGAGATGAACACCTTCAAACCTGCACATGGAGGTTAACAAGAAAATCTGGAATAGTGGAAAAAAACCACCACTCCAGTTAAGGAAACCGGGTCTTTATGAAATAATCAAGTGTTCCCTGGGTCACCTCTCTCCCATCACAGCCTCTGAAGAAGTTCTATTTCTGTCTCCCCCTCAAATCTCCCTGCTTGTCATGTAGTTTCAGAAGCACCTTTGATATGAGCCACAGGACAAATCTTCAGCAATTGTTGTTTCTTTTCCATAGCACCTGTTTAAGACTGCCCCAGCTTATTAAATTGAAAGGGGAAAACTTAAGGGGGGAATATTGCCTGTTTCCTTGTCCAGTTATGGAATTCCTAGAAAAACTGAGTTAGAATATAATAAATTTTCTCACTGCACAGAAAAGTGCTTGCTGCCCACTATACAAATGAGATTGTTCAAATAAAAGAAAAAAAGAGAGTTGCAAATAAATGATCTACTTACAAATTTCTTATCATTTGCTCCAGACTTTGATTACCCAGAGGACTGAAGCAACACACTCTATTTTACAACCATACCTGTAAAGCACCTGTAAAGAGAAGCAGAAAAAGATTTTTTTTTCTTCCGTTTTTCAACTGAGGAGCTCTCCAGAGGTTATGCAAAATGGAGGTTTAAAGTCCTGGATTTAAGAACTCTATAGGTGTAAAGTCTTGGATTTAAAAGCTGGATAGTGCGGGACTCTTCCCTACTGCAGGAAACCACAAATATTCTTTGTCTACTTAATAACATCCAGTTTTTAGAAAAGGTGGAGAGCAGAATATGATGAAGGCATAATAAAGTTTTATCTACAGTGAAATAATATGAAAGACTTTGATATTTTTAGGGCAGCTCTCTCCTCTCACCGTGAGAGACTGAAGCAGCTTGGAGGTTGAGCTTCCTTCACAGAAGATTTCAAAGCTTTGGAAAGTGATAAATGCTTACAGACAAAGCTAGCAGAAATGGCTTTCTTCTGAATTTATACTTTTAATAAGGGTGCACATGCTTGAAAAACTTACAACTCACACTTCATTGCTAGAAATGCCTCTGCAGGACTAATGCTTTCTGCATGACCTGTAGTTCTGACACCCCTCTGCACTGCAATAGTCTCTTTTAATTCCATTTTCCCCCACCACACCCCTCAGCTGCTGACTCAGGAAGACACCACTACTTCAATTACATGCTGGAGATATTTTCTCATCCCTTTTCTTTCACAGTGGTGAGAATAAGAAGAAAAAAAAGATAATTAAATGAAAGTTAAGGTTATAATATTTTACTGTAAGTCCAGGATGTTGGCCCTGGATGTATTTATGTTTTAAACCTTAGTCTGGACATCCCCTTGCCTCCCTCCTCCCATGAGATATGTATTAGTGTGCTATATGCTTCATTTGTGAGCAGGAAAGAAAATACCAATTCTGCCAACGTGGTACTATCCAAGGCATGCAAGATATTCATTTTTTTATATAGCAGCCATCCAACTTATCTCCACTTCCCAGCCAGCCCAGGACGCTATCAGCAACCTTCATGAGCCTCTTGTCTTAAAACAAAAATGTCTTTTTCCCCCAGTTTGCCTGGGTATTTTTTATACTTCTCCCTTGGACCATTTCCCAGGCTCACGCATTCTCTCTGCATTGCTCCAGTTAATTACTTCTATTTGATGGCCACCTCGGCGAGCCCTGTTACTTACTGCCACTTGTGAACCGCTGTAACGTGGGGTGTTTGTCACTTCCACCAAGGTCACAGCCAGCCCTGTTATCCTGTGCTCGCATTCCCTACCTGGCAATATTGATGAAGGGGTGGTGTGAAGCATTTTCAGCTCACACTGACCCCGTGCAAGCGAGCGACGCACGTTCACCTTAGGTTGCTTCTGCTGAGTAAGCCTTTCGTTCTCAGCAGCCACTGCAGCAAATGTTAACTGTAAGTCATTGTGGGGAGCTGGGAAGCAACATAAAAATTCAGTTCCTGCAGCTTTTGTGGCTTGAAAGGTGACATTGGTCATTTTTCCCCTCGAGCTTTTGCTGCTCGCTGCTGATCTTTTCTGTCCGCTGGTCCTTGCAAGTGGGAGTAAAAATAATGTGTCTCATTCTTTAATGACAAGCATGACACTTTTTTTTTATATTTAGAGGGACATTGTTAACTTTTATATTCTAGACATTAACCTTCTTAAATTTTCAGGATCGTGATTACCAGTATTCCACTTCAATTTATCAATAATATTTACAGCTCTATTAAAAGTTCATAGGAAACATGTCAGGATATCTGACTCCAAATGGACTTACATACTTCCACCTGCTTTCATGCTATCCTGATGCTGTGTTTTAGCAAAGCCCTTATTTACCCTTTACATGTGTTTTTTTCTACAGCTATCTGTATTTCACACTATCCCCCCCTTCCTAAAATTAGCATACTCCAGCTGTCTGTAAAGCTTCTTGCTTTTATCATACACCGTCTCTTTCTCGAGGATGATGAGTGTATAAGGCTATGTATTTTTATTGTTTCTTGACACTAGCAAGCCAGCAGGCTGAGTAAGATCATTAATAATCTCTCTGAACAAAGAATGAGAGGAGTCAACCTTCATTCAAGCTGCAAACACTTCTCAGCTCCAAAGCATTCTGGCCAAGCAGACACCTTGTCTGGAGTGCAGCACCTCTGTCGCTGCTGTCACCAGGGGCTGACACGGCCAGTGGCCCTGGGCCGGCCACCAGGCTTCCTCCAGGCTCAGTCTTCCCATCTGAAAATGGAAAAATAGCCCAACTGAATTCCTGCTTTGACATTTTTTGGTCTATGCTTAGGAGAAAATTAAAAAAAAAAAAAAAACAAACAAAAAAACAAAAAACCCACCAAACCAAATCACCCCCACAAATGGTTTCCATAGAAAGTTGTAGCTTAGAAAATTGTGACCTCAGACAGCTTCCCTTTTCTCTAAGGTGCAAGACCTTTTAATGAGGAAAACACTTGAATTTGTTTCAGGAGCCATTAGTGCAGTAGTAAAGAAAAAACAAAATAAAATTAAGAATCCACACCCCTAAGAAAAAGATTTCAGGCTATACAGATAAGAAAATGCACCTTGACATCTTTAAGCAAGGTTACGGGAAAAATGTCAAAAAATATCAAAAAACCAAAGACAGATAAGAAATCAGGTTTTTCTAAATTGCAATCTTATGCACAGATCAGTGGGTTATAACTTTTATCTAAAAATTCATACCTTTTGATCCATAGTCCAGGAGAGATTATGGCACAAAATGTACAAAGTGAACTCAAATCAAGAGTACACACTTTATTTAAAAAGCAATATTGGAAAGTTCACCAGCATAAACAGCCTAAAATGATATTAAATGTGTCTATGGTGATTCAGAAAATCCCAACACGCCTGAAGACAGGCCTTAGAAAGTGCTACTAAAAATACATTATTAAAAGCCAGTTTAAAATTTATCTGGTACAGTGCTCTCCCCAAAATTCAATCACTGTTTAATTTAATACTCCACTTAGTTTGACTAGAAGCTCAAAAGCAAAGTTGCTTATATTAAAAATATCATTTACTCATTATTCTGATCACTACAGCCAGGTATTGTTGGACAATTTAATCTGTAGTGGTAAAAAGTGTCCATTTAATTATGAAAGAAGGGAGAGCAAAAAGACGAGAAAAGATATGTACTAGTGAGCAAAGTAGGTCCAGGAATGAATAAATCCTCATCATTTAGACTTAGAGTGGTAGCAGGTAGGGAGGATTTGGGATCAACCTCTGAAGGACACAGCCTTGGACACTCTGTACCCCTGTATCCATTCAGAAAAAAGATTAGTCACTGCAGCAGCAATATAAATTGACTTTATAATTAGCAAACAGACAGAGGATGTTGGCAGATAGAGTGTACAGCCACATCTGTGCCATAAAGAAAATGGTCTTGAAAATTTTGTTTTAAGTCAAACCTCAATCTTTTAAATAACTTGGAAAATGCATGGCATTCTCTACTATGTTATTTCCTGCATATGTAATCAAGCAGACAAAAGGCAAAGTTTAGAATAATTCAGGCTGATTTAGAGCAGCCTTGTCCACCTTGTGCAGCTCTGGCTGCACAGTGAGCAGCGTGCAAATAAATACTGTTGCACATAACCCAGAATGTCATCTGGGCAAACCTTATAATTGAGAGGAAATTCTAATTTACCTCCACAAGGAAGAATACTAACTGCTAAATAGCAAGGTTGTAATTCTAAAAGTTAGCTAATTTGTGTTTTCCAATAACTACTTCTAATTAAATATTACTTCTTTTTATAAATAACAATAACGTACTAAAATATTTTCAGACATTAGGCAGAGAGGAGAAATAGGAATGGAGCTCAGTCCAAAAACAATATAACACTATCTTTCTACAGCATGTTTACCTTTATTAAGAGAACAGTTAATTAATGTCTGATAACATGCTTGATTTTAAACCTCTAGTTAATCTTAGTCTTATTCATAAAAACATTTAGATTTAGCATCTCAAACACCTAAAATGATCACAAATATGTGCTGGCAAATCTCCAATACCACATTACTTTCTCATCATCTGCAAGAATAAAAAAGGCACATTCCAGTCCCCATTCCTTTTATTAGATATTAAATAATCTAATAATATGGAAATATTAAGAGTGACAGGGGTAAGGTAATTTTGGAAATAACCAAAAATTCATAGAAGTTGTTGTATGTGGACATTTGAAGGTCTGTTTGTTAACATGAGTTTTTTTTCCTTTGGCTTAATTCTCTCACTGTATTCTGTTTCCTCAAGTGACGTAAAGATGCAGGCATTCCCCCAGAACTCCCAGCAGTGAGTTTGAATGAATTCTAACACATTCTTGAGGTTATGCTGAGCTTGCCCTCTTTGTAATTTGTTTTCCTACCTTGTCAATTATGCATAAATTCTATCTGAATCTTCAACCACGGACAAGTGTGCTTGGTTAAATAGAATTATTATTTAATGAACTTTTTTATGTTTGCTCCTTTACCTAATGAGACACGAGGTTATGAATTTAGTCCTTGCTATTTTCCTCTTACAAGATGACATAAGCAGAATATAATTGACCAGATCTTTAACCAGTATAAATTAACTCCATTAAATCAAAACCAGTTTACACGACCTACGTCAAGACTCTTAACATGAAAGGAATTTATCTATAGCAAGATGAGACATTTAATTAGCCATACTATAATTGTATGTGTATTATCACATAAAATTAAGATTATTGCTCACTCAAGTAGAAGAAAAATTCTATAAACTGTTTTGCAGCATTAGATTTCATCCTATTTCTGATAAAGTAGTAACTCCTGTTGGCTAATTTGATGCATGAGTCACTGTCTGGAACTCGTCCTTTTAAAGAGAATCATCAACACTAGCATAGAGAACCATCTCAATCAGTGTTTCCTTCCTCAAATTAAAGATAGCCAGCTTGGCAAATGCTTAGAGTTGGCTGTCAAAAGGTTTGACAGACTTAATAGAGCTACAAACTGAGTGCCAAGACAAAAATGGGTTGGAAGATTACAGCAATCTCACTAACAAGAGTGGGACCAGACCAGTCGTATATCCTAGAGATATGTTACAGAAACTAAAAATCATTTAAAACAGGCAGTTGGAGGGAAAGCTATGAACAATATAAAACCCTTAAAAAACCAAACAAAAAAAAAAAAAAAAACTTCTTAAGAAGTTTAGTCTATCATTACAGAAATAAAAGAACATATCTTACAGTTTTGAACACAACCATAAAAAAGAATCTGCAGGAGCAGCAGGCCAGCACAGTCCATTTTCTCTACAATTTCCCTTCTCACACAGAGCTGTTCTGTCTGGCCCTTATTAATGAACAAAATTTTCATTAATATAACATGCTCATTTAATTTAACATAATTTTCAATATAGCACACACTGCTAGGAATGTTGCTCGGGTACTATTCAGGTAGCTGAACTCAGAACCCATGAAACATGGTGACCTACTCGGTTCTGCCAAAACAGCATTGGTTTTGTGATGGACATAAATAAAATTAGATTCTTAGGACAATTCACCTTAAAAAAAAAAATAAAAAAAATTCTTCAAGACTGTGGGAGCTGAAGGACTAGAAATTCCAAAACTCACAATACTGAAATTAAGCCCTACATTTTGCCTCTATGCATTTTCAGGCAACTGTGTCCTTTTTGTAGGATTGTTGGGGAAATTTGGATTTCCTAAATGTGGATAAGCATTTTGGGTTTCACTGCCCTTATCTGACTAGGATTACTAAATGATTATGTTAAGATTTTGGCTGCCTACATAGAGTTACAAATTTATTAAACAAATTTTGTGTTCTAGAACACGCTCACAAAATGGCTTCCTAAATTCACCATTTTTAAAGCAAAGCAATCTTAGCTGTACCGAATTTTTGCTATCTGATTTTGAGTGGGGCAAGCCTCAAAGTGCAACAATAAATGTAGCAGACTGATGATTCCCAGGCTGTATCATAGAATCTGGTTCAATCACATTTTAATATCTTATTTAGGATAATGATCTGTGTTAGAGACAGATTCTCACTCAAGCTAAGATCTACAGAAAAAGTCTTTATCAGGACAAGAAAATAGCCTTTCAGGTACACAAATTCTTCAGATTTGAAAGAGGAAATTTCAAAGCTGCATGCATATTGCAAACAGTTAATTAAGTCTAACTATATATTGGTCGCACCATCTGAAATAAAGAGGTTTTCTAACTGGAGAGCAGAAAGCACTGCAGAAGAGAAAAAGGTTTTTTATCTTTCAGAGGGGAAATCCATACTGTCCATAACCATCAAACAGCAATTAAAGTAGCAAACAAAAGAAAAGAGATAGTAATCACGAAATGGAAAGAATACATCAATGAGGCTGACAACAGCTCTGAGATTATTCACTACAACAAAATTTTAAAATAGTGTTATATCTCTATCGCTCCTGTGTACCTGTGGTTCTATACTCAAACTGTCATTCTAAAGACATTAAAAAAAAAAAGAGGACGGTGAGGCGTTCTGAGCCTCTTTTAGGACTCTTGTCCCCTCTACATGACAAACTCTAACAGAAAATAGTCAAGTTTCCTCAGAATAATTACCTCCAACAATACAGCCATCTTTCCAACCAGATGAAAAAGCATTTAACAAATATATTATGAACAAAGAACTTGTTGATATTATTACTATAAAAGTAGCAATATTCATTGTTCTAATCGGAAACCATAAATTCATTTTAACAATACAGATAAAAAACATAAGTATAAGANACCATCCAAAGCACCAGGAGCACTCCACAAACCCAGAGGTGTATGTCCAAAAAGGAGACAGAGGAGTCCTCTAACTTTATTCATGAATAAAGGGAGAGCTCATGGGCATTTCCCATGGGGTCTCTCTCAGATTGATAGAGGACGCAGCCTCTTTTAATTCCCAACCGCAGGTTCCCTCTCTCTTTCCACATTGGCTGAGGTACTCGAGAGGTACAGATTTTCCAGAACACCTAATTAATATACATCCCCCCATAATACAGATATCCCCAATACACATTCCCCTTTTCTTGTGTCTCTGTTCTTGTAGTTTATTAACGCAGTTTCAGGTAATCTAATTAGGGAAATTCCTATGGAAATCCTACCCATGGTTTCCTCTATCTCTCAGTATCAAAGTTACCTTACCAGCAGACTCGGGTCTTATCCTTACCAGCCATTTGTTTGTAAAGACACTCCCTGATTCCTTTCAGCCATCCAAAGCACCAGCAGTGCCCTCGGACAGCTCGCAGGGACCAGCAGCCTCAGGGACCTTGCAGACAGGGGATGAAGGGCACAGGCATCCCGGGAAGGGCATTTCTCATGAGTCAGCTCCAACTCCCTTCTCCTCCCCACCAGGGAGGCTCCCCAAAAGCCTGTAAAAGATGAAATAATTCCCACACAAAGTGGAATTCGTAACACTGGAGGAGACTCACAGTGAGGAGCTCAACAGAAGCAGTGCCTTTATGGAGCACTGCAGTTTCCCTCTGTTAGCCAACAAGATCCCACATACAAAGGAAAATTCACCACCTCCTTATCGTAAGTCAGTAAAAATGGCAAAGACGTGATTAACACCTCCTTACAGATGCCGATTATCTATCGTTCCATGCTAATTAAGTTAGAATAATTGTTTTCAACTGGTATTTAAAGATTGCTGTTTCTCTTTCAGACAGGAAGAGCACAAAGCCCTACAAGCTACAGATTTTCCTCCAGACTACACTGGTTCATCTAAAATGCTACTTCCAGCTAAAATCTTGTGGACTATAACAGATACTGTGGCGCTGCTGTTGCAACCAAGTGCCACAGAAATTTCAGAAACCTAATTGACCTGAAGATGTTAAACTTCAAAACACACGGCAGTAAAAGAGGCACCCATGAAAGTAATTTTAAACCAAATGGGAAAGTAAATATAAACTGTGAGTCATAGCTACTATGCTGGTGTGCTAACAGACTTGGAAGAATCAGATGGAAATGGAAGAGAAGGTAAAAAGAGAGAGCAAAATCAATTTCTTAAAATAGAAAAGATACATCAGTTAAAAGTAAACTGTTCAAGTGAAAAGCTCTACCAGAATTTAGAAGGGAAAAAAAAGATGAAATAGGAGCTAATCAAAAGATAGAACTAGAGGACACAAGAAACCAAAAGCCCACATAACTAATTTTTATTTCACTATGCCCCTACATTTTGTTGCATCTGTGGTAGAAAATTAAAATGAAAGCCATTACCTTAATTAAGGCAAAATATTTATTAAGTTTGTCTCTTAGGCCCCAGAGATTTAGAGTGCTGATGTTTAATAAAAGAAAATTCTCTCTGGTTCCTGAAAATATGCAGGTCCCCTCAAAAAAGCCTCACCAGCAATGCTTACATTTGTTAATATTGCTTTCCTTGTTGCTCCCTTTGTCCCTTTTCAAACCATTACATGCACTGGTAATTTTGTCAGCACCAGTTCTGCAGCGTTATAAGAAGAATTCTCAGGACAATCAATTTCTAAGCAGGACAGATTTAACCTAAATGAAGACAGTTCCACACTCCCCTCACTCAGACCACTACACCCATTAAGATCTCATTAGTCAGCCAATTGCCTCATCCTACTTAAGATATTAAAGGAATGAGTGGGTCATAAAACCCTCATCACCTTGCCTTTGCATCAGTATATCTTTGCAATGGTGTAGTTCCCACCCTCCGATGAATAACAGCTCAAACTTCACCGGGCATGTTGAGGAGAACTCCATTAAATCAAGGTCATTTTGGTTCAAAATTATAATTTTGGTGTCCGTCAAACTGGGTTATATAATATCTCCGGACCTTTCAGGTAACAGCCTGTATCCATGGAAACAAAAACATGCAATAGGAGGACAAGGGTAAAATGTCTCCAAACCCCAGCAATCTACCTTTATGCATAAATAATCGCAGAGCAGGCTCAGCACAAATCCCTCTGTATTACTGGCCATGAGAAGTCTTAAATAACTCACCAAAGCCCCCAAAACCTCAAACCTCACAAATTTAATATCTCATTTTCACTCCTCCTTTCCTTCTTCCCTTATGTCTTCCTTATTTCAGGAAAATTCTGAGCTTTAAAGCCAAAACTTTCAGTCTCAATCAAAGACCACCCTGTATCTCGCACCTTGACTGCTGATCTGCTTTTTATAAAGGTGCATATACCCGAAAACTTGCACACTAACAAAGTAATGATATGCTGAAAAGGGCTGAGTTTTATCTATTTCAAATAGAATCGCTGATGAAAATTAATTCCCTGCCTGTATTTTAGGCAGAGTAGAATTTCACCTACTTTACCAGCCTGACCTTAGCATTAATCTACTCCAGATACTTCAGAAGGAATAAGAGTCCTAACACACACAATGGATTAGTAGCACAGTGAAAAAGGCAAAGTAGAGGCAGGATAAAAAAAAAAAAAATAAACAGCAAGATGAATCACACTGAGGAAAAAATGAAAGAGAAAAAATAAAAATGGAGTGGCAGCTTTTAAAAGCAGAGATAAGTACATTGAAATCCCTTTTTTAGAACTAAAAGGTCCCTTCTGGGAGCTTCTTTATACCTTTCTGCAAGTACTTCAGAAAGCCAATTTAGCATAAAAATAGGCACTCCAACAAAAACAATGAAATGTTAAGATTGCTTTTTATGCAGACGAAAACTGCACTATTATTAACATTCTAAAATTATTGAAAGGCATTCAATTTTTATCTAAAAAACCCCACATAGATTAAAATGGAAAGAGAAAGCCATAGTTACCATAACAGAAATATTCTGGCCATCAAAAAAACAAACAATGGGGGGAGTTCTTTTTAGTCAAAAAGGATTTTAAGCAAATATCAGATCTTTCAAATCCCTCTTAAGAGTGAGAGGGTTTTTTTTTTGTGAGCCTTCATTTTTTAATTTTTTTTTTTTTTACACACAACAAGGTCAACATCACAATAACCCTTCAGGATAAAAATATTTAAAGAACTGCTCTTTAACAGTCTGAAAGTGTCACTAACGTGTGATGGCTCAGCAGCAAAGGGCATTAACACCTTCCAAAAGTGCCAGCAGATGCTTCAGAACATTCCCAGCACCTGCTGTTCTGCAGGGCAGGAGGCTCCAGGACAGAAATAAAACCAGTTATTCCACAGATTGTGGAGAGACATAGAAATAAAACCAGTTATTCCGCAGATTATGGAGGGACGTTCACATTCCAGGAAGATCATACACATCACACATTTTTCCCAGGTTTTAGCCTTTTTAAAAAAAACCACAGAACAACAAAACAAAACCAGAAGATCAACCTACCCAACAGTATATTTCTAACTTCAGAAATAATTAGTTCAAAACCTAAGTCACGTTCTGTTTTCCGCTGGGATAGAGTTAATTTTCTCCCTGGTAGCTGGTACAGAGCTGGGTTTTGGATTCAGCATGGGAATAACGCTGGTAACACACGGATGTTTTGGTTGTTCATGGGCAGTGTTTGCCCAAAGTCAAGGATTGCTCAGTGTCCCACGCTCTGCTGGTAGGAAAGGCACAAGAAACTGGGAGGGAGCAGGGCCAGAGCTGACCTGGACTGGCCAAAGGGAAATTCCACACCAGAAAATATCACATCCAGTACAGACTGGGGAGAACTGGCCATGGAGGGGAAATCACTGCTCAGCCATCAGTCAGTGGGTGCTGAGGAAATGTATGTGCATCGCTTGTATTTCTTGCATTTTGTCTTTCTCCACCTCTCCTTTTTATTACTATTATTATTCTTAGTATTTTTATTAAATTGTTCTTATTTCAACCAACAAATGTTTTTTGCTTTGGGCTTTTTCTGGTTGTTTTTTCTCCCTGATTCTCTTCCTGATCTCAGCAAGAGGAAGGATTGATGGAGAGAGCAAGTAGCTCTGTGGTATTTCATTGCTGGCTGGAGTTAAACCACAACAAGGCCTTACTTCTGTCTTCTATGATTTTAAGTTTTAATTAGATAAGAATCAAGATTATAATTTAGCAACAGACATTTTTAAAGCTGAAAGCAGTACAGAGTTAACAAAACCTGATGGCTTTCAGCAAACATAGATTTTTCTGTTAAGAGTCTGTTATAGATCTAAATGGTTTACAAAGCCCCAGCAAATAAGTTTGAGTTTATCCTTTTTTTTTTTCTTAACCTGATCAATAGCAATTCAAATGTCATCCTTCCAAGAATAAAAATGCCAAGCTTGGTTCTCTATTTATTTCATGAGATAACCAATTTTCAGTTTTAATCTGCAAAGCAATCACGTTTGTTTTTTTCAGATTTTAGAACCACACAAAGAACAGAGATAAAAAGTGTGTACAGGAGAGAGCAAGAAGAAAAGAAGCCCTGAATTTAAACTGTGAATCCACTCAAACAAAGCAAGTCAAGCCTGACCTGTTTAAAGACATGATTTACAATTCAAAACCATTACAAAATGAATTTTTTTTTTAAAAATTATACCAACCAGATAGATAAAGCTCACTATACTAAGCATTTCCTCAAAAAATTGTTTTAACTGGTAATAAAACTTTAATAAGACCAAAGAAGGACTAAACAGTTGTAGGATATATGTCAGAGAATGCCACATAATCCTTACCTAATATCCTTTTCCTAGTGTACCTGGAAAGGAGAGAGCTCATAGAAATGTTTGAATTAACATTGGAATGGGAAGTGTATCTCAGAATTTAACCATATTGCTGATAATGCTGTGATCTGGTTAATAAAGGCCAAGGTCTCATAAACATGAGATTTATCTCCAGTCCTGCCTTTGATGACCTAAAAAAAAAAAATAAAAATAATGGAATTGCTCTTCCATTCAGATTCCCAGCAGATTAAAATAATACTTTCTATAAATTTTTCTGAGACTTCTGGTAAAAGCTAGGTAGAAGTTGCTAATTAATACTGCACACATAAGAATGACGAGGGGTTGTACTAAATGAATTGAGCCAGTATGAATTTCCATATTTTCACCTTTACACTAGCAAGCACTTATTCTTCCCAACTCAACATGTGGGGCGACTTTTATTCCTGAGCTTCTTGAAGCACACAGGCCACAGCCAGAAGGCAACTCAGAGGTAAGATTTTCCAGAAATGCCCTAAACCATGGATGATTCCAAAGCAAGGAGAGGTCACGAAAGCTTTTCCAAGCTTTTTCAAGGGCAGGGACACTTTCCACTAGACCAGGTTTCTCAGAGACCCATCCAACCCAGCCTGGCCTTGAGCACTTGCAGCAATGGGACATCCACCAGCTGCTCAGGGAAAGTTGCTCCAGCATCCATCCTGCACACAGAAAATGAGGGAAATCATGTTTGCCTTCTAAGCCATCAACCAATTTTTCACCTCATTCATGACTTTTTTGTATGAATTTTGCATTCCTCTGCCTTGGAGCAACAAGGAGAAGAGACGTGGCCCTCACACTTTTCTTCTTCCTGCCCTCACCTTCACCCCTCAACTCGTGGCATCATCTGATTAAAAAAGGACCGAGAAACCCAACACGCCCATCTGGGTGGGTGCTGCACTCTCCGATTCCTGCCACGAAGATGACACTTGGCAGCTCTGCTCTGTATTTTGCGTTTTCCTCTCAAACACTTCCCAGCGCCACAGAAATGCGAGAGGGCTGTTGTTGCCACGGGGGTGGATGGATGGAGGGATGGCAGGAATAACACAGATTCACTTCGACAGCCGAGCTAACACAACGGGCAGGCAGAAATCTTCCTTAAAAGCATCATTCCCTCGGTTTAACAAACAGGGGAGCAGAGATAATTGTCATTATCCAAATCTCACAGAGTAAAAAACACAAATTCTTGAGATCAAATGTTTTGGTTTTGCAGGTGTTTTATGGGCAGTTTTGCCATGCAGTGCTGTAGCTTGTTCTGCTGCAATCTTGTGGGCCACGTTAAAATAATTTATACACATCAGTCAGAAAAAATCTAATGTCATTACTGCAGCTGAAACAGAGAAATCAAAGGTACTTTTGGTGGCCCATCCGATACTCCATTAACATTTACAAGTCCTAAATTTTAAAGCAGTCCAAGCACTCTTATGTTGAAATATTCTTTCCTCTTTTCAGCCCAAATACTATTATATTTATTTTGTCTCATAAAAATGTAAAATTAATGTGAAAATCATAGTAATTATTATATTTGAAGTACAAGAAAATAATAAATATTCAGCTGCAACAAAATATATTTTGAAATCTTAACATTAAATATGTTATATCAACTTACTATTTCTACTCAAGTCTCTAAACTAGTTTTCTTGCAAAAAGCAATTGTATATGACAAATAGAATTTTTTTTTGTGTATTTACAACATTTATATATTGAGACTATTACAATACAATAACACAGTGAAAAACCTTCAAATCAATAATTGCAATCGTCTCACTGATTTGTCTGTTGTCCAAAGCAGGAAACAATTCAGTTCAGTACATTTTGACTCTTAGTAAGCCTATACATAACATACGTGGAAAACAGTGTTTCCTGAAATATTTTTAATGGTTTCACCAAGAATGGTAACATTTAGGAATTTGCAGAGAGATGTCTGGATACCAAGAACTGATATTACCAACTGGTTCTCAATTTGACTTATGTATACCATTAAAAAAAGTTTCTATGAGCTGATAAAACATTTCTCTCCAGAAAAAAAACCCAGCACCAAGCAAAATCCCTGCAAAATAACATGTTGTCCATGTTTAAATACCACCTTTCAAAAGAAATAATTATATAGCCTCCAAGGTAGTACAGTGATTTATTGATAATTTTTAGATTTAAATTTTATTTTTAAGTAGAAGAGACAAAGCGACATTGAACATATTTGCATGTAGGTCAAAAGGTTATGCAGAAACTCCTGATAAATTTCTAAAATAATCAAAAAGGTCTTTATGATAATTGCCCAATATCATACACATTCAAAACTCCACAAATATTAGAGACAAACCAAATGCCAAATTATTGACTAGGAGGGTCCCAACACTCAATTTTAAACCCATCTTTTTCAGGAGCTAGTAACCTTTATTAGAGCTGGTCAAAAGGCTACCACAAAATTAAAGCACGCAGCCCAATTTGGAATTAGAAAACACCATGGCTTTCACTAATGCCTTTTGTTGATAGTTTTCTTTTTCTTTATAGAAAAAAAAAAAACCTAGGAAATCTGGGCCACATTGTTACTTTCATATATGAATTTACATATTACATCTGGTGAAACCCAGGAAGAGGCTGCCCAGGGAGGCAGCAGATGCCTCATCCTTGGGCACATTCAGAGTCAGCTTGGATGAGTTTCTGAGCAACCTGACCCAGGTGGAGAAGTCCCTGCTCATTGCAGAGGCAGTCAGACTAAATGGCCTTTAATGACCCCTTCCAACCCAAACAATTCCATGTTTCTACGTTCCATTTTCCAGAAAGGGGAATTTCAAAGGTAAATTGTGACTGAGAGGGGAGGGGATCTTTAAAATGGAATTGATAACACTTTATATTTCTTAGCTCTAGAAACTTTTTAATTGCTAAAACTGCATTTCAGTCATTCTTCAACACTCTTCTGGATAAACAACATATATTAATATTCCAGGATATATGGAAACAAAACACACATTTTCTTAACAAAATAGAGATCCTAATAACAACCAACATGTTCTGTACCCAGCTACCTTCCCTTACTTCCTCAAAAGCAATATCCTAGGTGATTTGTTATCTCCTTAGTTTTCCTCTGTCCAACGAATTCAATGGATATTCCCAGTGCAAGCACTGCAGTTACAGATATAAAGAAAAATGAGAGATCCCTACAAAGGCTGTTCACATTTCTCAAAAAATCTTGGAGACACATGTGATATACTTAAAATAAAGGCAGCATGAAACTCTTGGGATTTGTTCCAGCTGACTGAGCACAAGATCACACTTAGTGACTCACTAGAACGGCAGTTTCTGTGAACTCACTGATAGTAAAACATCTGCTGCCACAACACCTGGAATTTGTTCTAGTTCACAACCAGAAAACTGACGCAGCACAGTCAATACCATGGCAGATTCCAAAAGAATTAATTGCACAATCAGACAGAAATTCTATACGTTTGACAGAATGTGATTAACATAGTGAAAATGTACTTGCACACAAATTTTGGCAGTTGTCATGAAATGCTGTGCTCCAAAACATTGCAAAACACGGTTTCCTTTTAATTATGATATCTAAAGAGTCACCCATTATTTCTTGTGAATAGCTTGTTTTAGTCTCCCCTCTCTCCAAATTTTCATTGGCATGTTATGATGAATGAAAAATATTTCATACTAGTGGAATGGATGCAGCCTTCCATTGTTCTTTTTTTTCTTTCTTTCTCTTATTTCTTTGAAACAGATGTTGTTTTCCTTAATAATTTCACCTCTAAGATTGAAAAAAAAACACTCTCTTATAAATCTAGAGGGGTTTTTAAAGTAGAATTTAAATATTTGTCTCAAACTAGGCCGTATGCAATTCATTCCTTTAAATAAGCTTATGTTGGCAATAAAAATCAAGAAAGAAACGTAAATGGTGGTGTAATGCCTGAGGGAATATTGAATTCAGTTGTGAAACAATAAAATTTCTTTTCCTTGTGAGTCCGAGATTAAAGGTTTGTGGTTTTTGTACAATAGCCATGGGTAATACATAGAAGTGACTTTTTTCCTGCATGAGATTCTCCTCATGCACATCTCTTATTTCTTCAAGAAAACTCAGACAATCAGCAAGTCAAAGACAACAGATCACATTGTTCTTAGTATTAAACAGATAATCAATACTCCAGGGCAATAAAATTAAATGTTTGAGCTTTATTAAACTTGGGAGACTGCTGGTGAGTAGCTGGAATACAAAACAACATTAAAAGTCAATTAGCATAACCATTATAGCAAAATATTTGCTCTTTGTTCCACTACAATACTGAATTATAAAATAAAATAAGTGAGCCTGTAAGCTCATTGTCACAGCCATGTGAGTATTATATATCTATTTGACACCGATAAGAATAAAAATTTGTAATGCAAATGCAGACTGAGGCAATCTACATGAAAATCCAATAGAAGTTTGGTCATAACAATGAACTGCATAAAACAAAGCCCAGCTCATTATGCTGCTTTGTTTCGGTTGTTCTTTCACGTTCCAGAATTTCTGAGGTGATTAGGGGTTGGTGTGTGCCATGCACTCCTGAGCCACCCAAGTTATTAAGGAATGCAATAGTCCATTAATGTATATTAATTGAAACTACTTAGTGTTCGCAAATAAACCGCGTGATTAAGCATTTTAATGGATCTGAGCAAAACATTTAATGCTACAGGTTTGAGTCTCAAAGCCTGCAGATCTCAGATAACTCTCAGATACATTGGTTAAGTTTCTTTTTATCGCTGTTTATTGAAAAATGTTAAAATCGCTGAAGTGAACAAGTCCTACTAGGTTTAAGATGGAAATTCAGGTTAAATTGGATCAACTGATGTAAAATTTTACGCAAAATAAATAAAGGCAACCAAAAAAGGCTTCACTCTATATATTTAAAGTACACTCAAGTACATATTAAATCTTTAATAAGCTTCAGTCTTCTCAAGTTTATTTCTGGTGTCTGTAAACTTGACAACTGAAGCTTGAGTGTGACAAAGATTAATCTGTTCTAGGCAAGATTAAATGTGAAGTCCTTGTACCAAATATGCTCCTGTTCCTTGTTTATAAATCTAGCTTTTCAAAATGTCTGGCTCTCCAAGGGAGACTTTTACCCATATCCAGCTATTGTGCAATGCTACATAAATAAAAATATACATAACCCACTTCAAAAATAGCAGCAGAGGACTCCAATGAGCACCCAAGAGATGGTGGATCTAGAGGATATTATACCCCAGCTGTGATTCAGCTGACTTGACAGCAGCTCTGTTGCAGCATTTTCAGCATGGAAAACAAACCCCAGAATCCCAGAATGGGTCAGATCAGAAGGGACCACAGTGGGTCACCCGGGCCAAGCCGCCTGCTCAAGGAGGGTCAAGATGCTGCTTTCTCATTCTAGATGTTATTGTTGACATGTGGTGCAAGAGATCAACCTCCCCACTGAAAACTGAAGCCAATTTTTTTCCTATATATCCATTAAAATTTAATTTTATAGAATAAAATGAAGTTTTAGGTTTCAATTAACACAAAGAAAACATATGTTCTGAGAAGTGATGTAAAACCAGCAAAACAAGTTTTGGTGCTGTTTCACCAAGCAATGGAAGCATCAGCATTGATAACAGTAACCTCCAGTTATACATCAAAATAGGAGAGCTGCTCTTGTAAAATTCATTGTAAAACTCTGAAAACCCAACTTTGCAGAAAGGTTTTCCCTCTACTGCCAAAATTTCTATTCAAATGGAGATTTCAGGTTCTATTGTAGACCTTTTTTAAGAGTTACTTCAAGGATTTCCCAGATGCTTTATTCATCAATCATTTCATCACCTCCAGCAACATTGACTCCATCCAATCTGTCTATCAAAAGCTTTTAAAATAGGCAGATATGGTTTTCCTTAAAACACTTTTACCTCAGTGCTGAAAGCACCAGTAAAATTCAAATTAGAAAACTTCTGAAAAAAGTTTTGCTAATTAAAATGTTAGCATTTGCAGTATTCCTCTTGTAATACTGGATATGCCAGTCGTTACATGTCTAATTTCTTTCTTTCTTTTCCATTTAAAGTATTTTAGTTTAGCTACCACAATTCTTGCATCCATGTTTAACTTCAGGCATAAGTGCTATAATGTCAAGGGTGGTATTAGTTATATATATCTGCCTTATTTTAGTTGACCTGCCTTCACTGGGTTTGTGTAGGTGGAGGAGGGAAGCGAGCTAATAGCAACTTTTCCCAGAGTACTCACTGAATAGATAACAAAAATCTTATTTTTCCATATTTATACAGACAGAAGATTTAAGTTCAGCATGTGTGTATATTACTCAAAAAAAAAAATTAAACCATATTGATCAAAATATTTCTATTAATATTTTTCCCTGAGGAGACTTTAGTAATTCAAGTTATGGTCATCCCACACACGACACAGTCCTTGAATATAACCTACTCCTCAGGCACTTCAGTTTTGTGATAATTCCCCATTTACTAACTTGCTGATCTGTCTCCAGACACAGAAAATTGTTACTTTTCCCCTCATATACAAAATACTCACTGCAGAAGCCATCATTATTAGGATTAATGTTTTCATCATTTGTTGTTTCTGCGGTTTTAAAAAGGAAACTTATTTGTGTCTCAAGTGTTACCATGGGCTTCACATCATGCTCCATTTCCTTCCTTGGTCTGGACATCCTCATTTCTTACCTCCTCAGACTCTGGGATTCAGCTTGTCAGCGCTCCCTCGCTGTTCAGTTTTCCTGCTGAAGCCCAGAGAGATCATGTTTGGCTCTCAGTAGCCATTATTCATCTCCCACCACAGCTCTCTCTCTTTCCAGACTAATGTTGTGATTTTATTTTTTCCCCTTGCTCTCTTGGTTTTTTTCCCCCCACCTATCACTCACTGCTTGGGATGCCTCCATTTCTTTCCTAAAAAATCATGGTCTGCTTTTAGTCACTTCCAAAACCAACTTGAAAATCACCTCCTATGCAAGTTGGAGTTTCAGTTCCTGACTTCCCAAGATCTTCCTGCACCTCCCCAAGCTGCCAAGTCTCTCATCATCAATCCAAGTAAAAACTGCCAGTTGGAAAAGCACACATCAGGGTTTTTTGAGTAGTGTCAGGGCTTAGTTCTCCTGTAACTCTTCACCGAGGGAAGAGTGGTGTATTTGACTCATGAACAGATGGGCACGTCCTTACTACAGAAAGATCTGCATGGGCAACACGAATTTTAGAGAAACAGAGGATGGGAGGTACTTCCATAGTTACAAAATCAGCTTGGTTCTGTGTTTCAGACAAGTTAACATGATGGAGCTTTCCAGAAGCATTCTAGGCAATGTATCTCTCTGCCTTTGTTTTTACATTTTAAAAAGACTAAAAGCNAGGCAATGTATCTCTCTGCCTTTGGATCTCTGTACTGCTCTACATCGTTGTTTTTACATTTAAAAAAGACTAAAAGTGGCAGTAAATGAAAGACGACAGAAAATGAATAATTGATTTTTCACTCAGATTGAGTTGCGTCTCATTTTTATGCTATTTGTCTTCTATTCCCACTAGAAACAAAAATGTAAGGTTCAAACTGAGTAAAAGAAAGCAAAGAGAAATTTATCTTCATTTTCTAGAGACTACCATGAGAGGAAGGAAGAAGAGAAGACATCAGAATAAGTGAATATATAGAGGTATAATGTGAAAACAGGAGTTTTTTCCTTTAAAATACCACTTGTTATTCATGTTCTGCCCATCGCCAAAAATCAGCCAAACAACCCTAATTATGAAGAAAAATTAAAAAAACCAATTATTGGTCTTCTACCAAGAAGCAACTGGTAACAATAGCTTCAAATTTTGGCAAGCTGGTAAAACAGATCTCTTGGACTCTATGACCTAATGTCTTCACATATCTGGGAAAGAGGGAGGCTTAAAAACCAGCATTTAATTGAAGAAAGAGGAGAAAACAGCAGTAGGAGAACCAACAGAATAATGTAGACATACACATGCATATTTTTAAAAGTCATCTTAAATCATATTTGTGTGCAGAATTTTGGGGTTTGTTACTGCTTGATATAACACTGAAATTAATATCTTGGCTCCGTATTATTGCCCTCCCAAAATTTGGTAAAAATACAAGAAACCTTTCTTCTTTTAGATTTATACCTAAAATTAGACAAAACTTTGAGAACCCATAGCCCCCATACAAACATGGGCTTCTCCATGTAGCCCAAATAAAGTCTGGCTTGTCTCACCAGAAGAATTAATTATTATTTAATGGACCAAATACAGCACCCAATAACATCTAATGATTCAGCAACCCTTGAGCACCAAGCACAGTCCAAACATTCGTACACAGTTGAGATATCAATATCAAAAGAGTAGAGAAACAGATGTGGAAAGGAGAATATAACTGTTTAATCCGATCACCTGACATAGATATAGAGACTGTTTACTGACTTCCAGTCAGTTTCTGATAAACTTAACTAAAAAAAAGCCAAAAAAATCTCAATTCTTGAGACTCCTTTAATAAAAAGCTGAAATGTAGAAAACAGCCAAAAATACAATTCCAAGTTTTGAAGAAATAGCATGTGAGTTTGTAACCACAGCTCGGCAAATGTGTTCCAGTGAAGGGGAGTACAACAAAACAAAACAAAACCACATAAGAGGAAAAAAAAATTAAAAAAAAAAATTTTAAAAAATACATCTATATATGTATATATATATATAAATTAAAAGCAAAAAACCCATTTCAGTGGGGCAATGGAAGATTTTTTGGGATGAAATTTAAGGTCATGGCTTAGGAATGGTTTGGCTGGTGACCAAACAATGCCAATTTGCTTTAAAATGCTTCAGGGAGGTCTTCTGAGACAAAGGATATTTCCCCCTGATGGCACAGAACCTCACCTTCAGAAAAGTTCCAAATCATGACTTTTTAAAAAGGACACAAATTTAATTCTTATCTTTAGTATTTCCTCATCATTTTGTTTTAAAGTAGATTTAAAATTTTCTAGAAAACATCACTTTCTCTAAGGTGTAAATCAGGGATGAAAATCAAGGGAGCATTAAAACATAGATTGGAAGGCCCCCACCAAATTTTCACTTCTAAAACAATGAAAAGGAAGGGCAAAAAAGTTAAATCTAAAAATCTAAAATCTAAGTGATTTTGAAATACAGCATTTTAGAAAAAAAGAAAAAAAAATCAAAACAAAGGGAAAAATTCTTAGAGCCACACAAGATATAACCTTCAAGCAGTCACTTTGCAAAGGCAAATACAAATATATAATTGCCCCCTATCAGATACTTGTTAAAAGATTTTTTGCAAAATAATGACAAATACATCAATTTAAGAAACCTTTTTGAGTTGTTTGGGGTTTTTTAGTGATTATTTCATCACCTAACAAGTCGAGTTCCTGGGAACCCTTCCAGATATTGTATCATTCATTTTCACCCCTTTAAAGCATATTCATAGCCCAGGTGAACATCTTGATTCCTTTCCTTGTCCTTTTTGTTTCCAGTTTTTATCCTTGCCTCCCACTACTTACATGGTGTTTTCATGCCTCAGAAATACCTGACAATAAAATCCATTTGCCAGTTTAATAGAACTCTTAGCATAAACTAGATTTAGCTAAGATAACTTCATCTCAACCAGAATGAGTTATCCCTTCCTCCACAAAGTAGCAAAGGATTCCTTCTTCAGAGTTCCCAGATTCAACAAACACTTCTTTATTACAGTAACATAAATTTAAAAAAAAAAACCAGCCTGTATTACACACATTCTTACCTGCACATGTTCTCAGCTACACCACTCCTTCCACAAACACTTTCCCACCATCCTCAGCCCCTCCTTCCCCCGGGTGTCCCTTAAGATTTCCCAAACAAAAAGGAAACACCTGTGCACATCAGCGGTGACTTAATCAGCATTTTCCCATCAGCGACTCATCCCAAGAGGCTGGTTAAGAACAAGGAAGACCCTTTACTAACTCCCAGCTCTGGATTCATTCTTCCTATAGGTCATATGGAGCAGCTAAAAATAAATTCCAGGTTTTGAAAGAAAGATAGTGTCACTTAAAAGTAGCTACAGCAATTTCCCATCCACACCCGTCTTCCACTGACTAGGATAATGTCCTCCTACCTGTAAAAAGTCTTCAAAAAATACTCAAACTACCAAAATCTTTCTCCTCTCTTACATGTACAGACCCTGGAGCTAATAACAATTTACTTTCCATTCCAAACTTTATATTTTTCCGTACATAAAGAATGTACAAGCCGTGGTTGAGCATTGGCTGAGAAACCAAGAACAAAATGATGCAGAAGCATTACAGCTGTACTAGGGAGATACGAAGGTAATGCTTCTGAATGTAAGAATTCAGTCAACTTTTTTACCTTTTCTAGAGTTTGCATGTTTAATAGGGAATTAATGTTTCCCTAAAAAATCTACCTTTTTGTTAGTTAGATACTCAATTCCCTCCCTAGAATATTGCCTTACCAAAACATTATTGACCAACAGCTGAACACATAAACTGGTAGAGAAAGAACTTCCCTCTAAATTTATCATAGTTTTAATAAAAGCCTTCCCATTCTTTCTCTACTTCTGATCAACAAGGATGTGAAACAAGATAGGACTTTTTTTATATCCAGCAGGAAACTTGCTGACATAATTACTTTTTATTCCAGCCCCTTGATACACCCACAGACAAACAAAAAAACAAATCACTTCACTAAGTTTTTAAGCGCTGTATTGAGTTCCTGACAAAATCCCTCCTGCCATACACATTTGGAGGCCTTTCAAACAGGATCAGGTGTGGCTGGGGTGAGTCATCCTTTACAAATCATTGATTCCCAGGGTGCACAAGTGCTAGTTCAGATCTCTGCAATAGCTGAAAATCTTATGTACACCTGAAGCCTTGTGCTATTATAGTAGATAATGTATGTGCTTTCTACATTGTTGGGTCAGTTTATATTGAAACCATCATTATCTACATCACATAAAAAAGAACTGCACTGTTGGAGTTTTGTATATTGACTTACCTTGGTATACTTTAAATTGGAGAAAAATTGTCAAGGTTTCCTCTAGTTTTGGAAGGAAGTCTTGATGACCAAGGAAACGCTTTTCCAAGTTTGTGTTTCAAACAAAAGTGCAAGTTTTCAAGTTGCTGAAGCTGTCAAGGTCTATGGATGTGAAAGAGACAAACTGCCAGCTGCATCAGTGGGTCTAGTTAAAGATACTGTATCTTTTTATTTTTTCTATACTGTTTACTCTCTTAAAATCAAATGTGATATAAGCTAGAACTGATATCTTCCATAGATCTAAGTTTTTCAGGCATGCTTTTTTAATTTTTGGTAGAAGCTCCTTAAAAACTATTCTCAGAATAACCCTCTGGATTTCTTTATCAGAAGGAAAAAGAATATAGAAAATTAAAGACACCAGAGTCTGAATCAATTTTCTTCAATCTTTGTTTTCCTCTGCATTTGGCAACAGGAACAGTTTCTCCCTGACACTTCACTTTCCTCTGATAAACACTTTTGAAGTTTTTTTCCTCTCCTATAGTTTTTGGAATGCACTAACTCATTTAGCTTTTTCCTGACATTATCTTTTCCCTGCAGCCCTCACTAAGTCAATATATGTAACTTTCCTATTTTTCACAGTTACTTCAAGCTTACTTTAACCTTCAGTCTTTACGCACCACTACAGCTCATGATTTTGTCTTTTTTTTTAATACGTTTATTTGTTTTTTGTTTTTAAATTCTGGAAAAACACTAAGAATGTAGCATATAGAATGACCTTCCAATGGTCAGGTCTCCAATTTCGCAATACATCTCAATGGATAATACTACAAAACTACAGCAGAAAACATCCAAACAGTAAAAAAACACCCAAACATCCTCCTCCATATTAAAAAAAATTAAAAATTAGGAACAGAAAACCCTCATTCTCCCAAAATGCAGGAAGCACATGGAGTTGTGATCTGCAACCATTCCTTCCTGTTAGTACCAGATGTCAACGAGACTTAAAGTGTTTTGAGCTTTGGAATAAAAGGATTGTATGGGGGCTACATATGTGACCCTATAAGGGGATGAGGTGCTGAATGACTGCTCCTCTTCAATTATATCCTTCATGGCCTGCAAAAACTGCCAGTTGGAGTTCATGAAATCGGTCCTTAGTCCTACTCTTGTCTTCCCTACACCTCTATTGTAAGAAAGATTGTTTTTTTATATTACTGTCTACTCTTAGCTACAGTCCAAAGTTTCTGTTCAATACAGTATAATTTTTGTTTGTATGTATTTAGGATTGTGCATGTAGTGATGTGACAAGGGGGAATGTCTTTAAGCTGAGAAATGGCTTAGATTTGATATTAGGAAGAAATTCTTTGCTTTAAGGATGGTGAGGCACTGGCACAGGATGCCCAGAAAAGCTGTGGCTGCCCCTGGATCCCTGGAAGTGTTCAAGGCCAGGTTGGATGGAGCTCTGAGCAACCTGGTCTAGGGCAAGATGTCCCTTTCCACAGCCAGAGGCTGGAAAGATGATTTTTATCATTCCTTCCAACCCAAACCGTTCTCTGATTCTATTCAATTCCTTTTTGAAATCTCATTTTAGTCCTTCTAAATTTTCCTTTATCCATTCCCTTTCTTTCCTTCCTACTTATTCCGACAACTCATCACAAGATGTACTGGATGTTTGATAACACAGGATACTTGAGGAAACTCCTGCCCAATATTCTAGGGCAACATCAAAATCTAGTTTCACCCTCAAATGTTGTTCTTCAGAGACCATTCTACTGTTTTCCTTGCAAAATTTCCCTACATCGAATTTCTGCTTTCATCAGTAGATTCCATCTGATAGTCAGGAGGCACCTCTTGCTTTTATGAATGGGAAAATTAAAAGGAAGAAGTCTCCATTTTTCAAATTGCTTCATCCAGAAGTGATGAGATGGCAGCTGTCTCTCAGACTTTTCTCCAAACAAACTACTGAATAAGAATAAAATCAAGACAAGCAAGAATAAAACTTAACTGCAAGAACAGAAGTGAAAGGATTTCATGTGGATGCCACCTATATTCAGGGCAAAACGGGACACAGGGATATGGTGAGGTCCCTTAAGGCTTTTGGGAGTGCACAAATTCTGCCCTTTCATTAATACACTCTAGCAGTACCTACCTAATTACAGCACACACATTGCTCACTCTAAATATGTCCATATGCCTTGTATGTTTGCTGATTATTCTTGCCCTGGGAAAGGCAAAACAAGTTTGCCAAACATGTTATCTTTTAGCATAAGACAATGCATTAAAATGACAAAAAGAAATTCCAGACATAACTCTCTACAATTGGATTTAGGAACTATTTGCCATTTACTTGCATTTTTATACCTGAGAAACTCACTGATGTGTCTTCCCAAATATTACTCAACTTTTGACAGAATCTGTGTTGTTATTAGTCAATAGATACACATAATTTTTTTCCATGCTAAATAATCATTACAAAATGTTTTTTCCCTATGTGTTCAAACTATATGAATACCTCTACAGAGAAAACAAATATTATATTTGACCAGGACTTTGGGTCAAGGGGACAAGTCTGCTCACTGCCATTGACTTTGGATCAGGTTGTCATCACAGGGTGCTCATTCTGTACAAGTTATTTACCTTTATGCCCTGGGTTTTATTTCATACAAACATAGGTGTTACCGCTTACCTTCCTGTACAGGAATGCACGCTTTGCTGATTACCGGATATAAAAATGTAATACTGATATATGGCAGCCACAGCTTGCTTTACTACCTCCCCATGTCCACATAAACTCCAGGCATTTTCCAAGGGCAAGTTGGAAACCAACGTGTGTCATCACGTATACTGACCTTGGAATCTATTCCAAAGGTAAACTCTTCCAAATCCCCTTTGGCTGGGACATATGTAAAGGAAGAAGAGTCTTACAGATCCAGAAAATACTGAACTGTACTGTATCAGTTATCTAAACATGTGTTGGATATTTAGCCACTACGTGCATTATCATGATTTGATGTTTACCCTTAAACTACAAAGTAATATCTAAACACATTATATACAGCCTTGTTTATGCCATGTAATGCACTATACATGTATTAGACATAAATTCATGCAAACAAGGAACATATAAATGTACAGATATTATTATTATTATATTTCAAAGAACTTTGGTTAGCATAATGTTTTATTTATTTGCTTGTCTTCCATCAAGCTATTAGCTGGAGTGATAATTGATCAAGCAATTGCATTTTAATTGTGGTAATAGAGCAGCTTTGTGATTTATTCCTCTTTGTTTTGTTTCACTACAAAGTAATCATCTTCGCTCAGATGTTTAACCACCCACCCAATTTATCTATTAAAACACTTTCAGAGCCATATTCCATTAATCTCTGTAGGCTCTACAATGGGCATAGTAATTCCTCTCCTTCACAGGGCAATTGCTTAATTGTGATAATGTTGGTTATTGCCTCCTCCATCTGCACTTACACTAATCCACTCTTTCTGTTAACTTTGCCAATGATTTCACAATATTGTGTTAAATACAATAGACCAGAGCCTGTTACCTTTTAAACTGATGTTAATCAGAAATCTCCTTAAGGTGATGATGGCAAGTGCAACAGAAGTAATGAACTATGAGAGACGTATCCTGAACTCTCAGGTAAACACAGTTTGTCCCAAGTAGACCGACTTCCAAACAAAAGCAAAGCAGTGAAACAGTATTTGATCAAAACTGCAAAAAACTACGACATCTTCCTTTACCACTCGTATTTACTAGTTCAATAGTCAACTGTTTCAAAGTAACATAACTGAAACTTATATTTCCTCTCTTTAATAAGGCAAAAATATATATGTGCAATTACGGTGACAACTGAAGATGTATATTCATAGAAGTTTATTAATTGTTCTAGTATATGCTCTCTGACAACAGAAATGCTACTTGTTTGCAGCATTTATCTAAAAGATTAAATTCCCAAACCAAAGCAGCAACAGAATTCAAAGAACAGAGACTTAGAAACTTCTTGAAACAAGACACAAGTTCTTAAAGATGCAAGGTGTGAGGTAAATCTGAAATGCAGCATTGAAGACCTGATTTTGATCCCATGCTTATCAGCATTTCTCCCATCAGAGCCTACTGATGCACAAAATGCTGATTTCCTCCTGTCCTCTTTGCTGCTCTGCTCCAAGGTGCAGAGTGCTTCATTCAAAGAGTGATGTCCAAGAGTTGTTTAAACACTCGATTTTCCTCCATGTTTTATTTTGTCTTGTCTCTTTCTTTGTATATACCTGGTGAAATAATGGGGTAGTGGCAAATAACATTTTGCTGCATATATGATTGCCAATAATATCTATAATTATATGTCTATATTATGTATTTATATATTGTAATAGTTATATTAATTAGACTGTAAGGACCTTGCCATATAAACAACACCTTACACACTGGACCTTTTGTCACCTTGTCAACTGATTTCCAGTCTTCTGTGTAGGACAAATGGCATGTTTAGTCTTTCCACTGCATCGTGCTTTGCAATATATTGCAGGCTTTATTTCCAGATAATCTTCATACACTATTTAAAAGACTTCATTATAGACATAGTTTTAAGCCTATTAATGGTTATTATTTAAATGAATGCTTACTATAAAATATATATTATCTACAGGCAGTAATAGAAGTTTAGCTGTGTGTGATACTCTTGCATATATAAGTGCTTACGTTGCTTTCATTTCTCAATTATGTTGACCTATGTTGTCATTATCTCACATTTACTCTCCATGTAGCAGTCAATACATAAATGCTGCATCTGGGTTTTGTTCTTTTCACTGCCTAGACTTTCAAATGGGGTATTTTCTCTAGTCTAATGGTTCCTTGCATCCAAAAATGGACCATAATTTAAATATCATTAGTTGTCTTTGTGTTTTGTAATGATAAAAACTTACCCTGATAACTGGGTTTTTTTTTGTTTTTTTTTTTACTTTTATTCTCTTTTAATTGGGAATAAGTTGCTTAATTTTAAAGAATATTTGTTTACTCTCTTTGCAGATGAGGAGCAGATGTGCCCTTGGAAAAGCCATAACTTGAGAAAGAAAAAAACCATAGGTAAGTGGAATTCAATGAATAATTGATTACTGAAGTAAGTACATAATTATTAGGGAACGTGACGGATAATTTTGACAGCGCAGGAGAANCCCCGGAGCCGCCGCCGCCGCCGCTCGGCTTTGTCGCTGCCCGGCGCCGGGGCTGTAGGACCCGGGGGGCGCCGCCGCCGCCAATCGCGGCCGCTGCCGGGCTCTATTTGTATGCAATGCCTCCCGCTCCGCGCCCTGAGAGTAACGCGGAGAACGGGGCCGAAAGAATCCCTTTCCGGAGAAGGATTTGATTTTTCCGGGGTCCTGATACTGGGAAGAATCCGGTTTCATCCCCCTTTTATTCAAAAGTCTGCTGAACAGCTTGTCGACTTCAGCGNTCAAATGGGGTATTTTCTCTAGTCTAATGGTTCCTTGCATCCAAAAATGGACCATAATTTAAATATCATTAGTTGTCTTTGTGTTTTGTAATGGAGAAAACTTACCCTGATAACTGGGTTTTTTTTTGTTTTTTTTTTTACTTTTATTCTCTTTTAATTGGGAATAAGTTGCTTAATTTTAAAGAATATTTGTTTACTCTCTTTGCAGATGAGGAGCAGATGTGCCCTTGGAAAAGCCATAACTTGAGAAAGAAAAAAACCATAGGTAAGTGGAATTCAATGAATAATTGATTACTGAAGTAAGTACATAATTATTAGGGAACGTGACGGATAATTTTGACAGCGCAGGAGAAGGAAGGGGAAAAAAAAAGAAAAAAAAAAGAAAAAAGGGTTCAGACAAATAAAGCCCTGTTTTTAAAAATCAGACACATTTCTCATCCCAAGGCGCACAATAGCCCTGCGAGAGCAGTTAGGGAAGGGGAGATGGCATGACATCCGCTCAGAATGCGGCTTTCTCCNCTCTCTCTCTCTCTCTCACCCTCGCTCTCCCTCTCCATATAAATACACGGAGCTCTGTCCTCGCTCTATGCAAGGAAAGTTGGGAAGGACTGCCTGCATGATGGAACCGCTAGTTTTCTGAGAGCTGCCTGATCCCGCAGGGTGAGTGCCCCAACTCCCGAAGTAGCGGCCGGTGCCGGGCTCTGGCCGGCAGCCGCAGGGACGGGACCGCCGCTCCCAGCTCCCGGGCACCGGCACCGAGCGAGGGAGCCAACAGTTTCCCGGAGGCGCCGGGAGAGGTCACCGCGGGAGCGGGGATGCGAAAGTCGCGAGTGCGCAGGGCTAGCGGTCCAACAAGTTTCTGTGCGGGTACCGGCGGCGTGCGCCGTGTCGGGAAAAGTTGCCGGGGGCTCTGCGGGATGCTTTCCCCCCTCTCTCGCCGCCCTCGGGCTCGGGTGTGATTCACAAAGAAGTTTGACCGCTGCGCAGCCGGCATCCCTCGCCGTGCCCGCCGCCCCCGGGAGATGTCGGGGTGCCTCTCCGGCTGTCCCGCCGCCGCGGACGGGGGCGGAGCGGGGCGGGGGATCCGCACCGCAACTTCTGGCGGGTCGGGGCTCGCAGCCGGGGAGAGGAGCGCCGGCTTTGTTTTCGCCGAGCTGGCAGTAACCTTTTTCCTTCTGCTGGGGATGCCGCCGCCGAGGAGCCGCGCTGAGGGGGAAGCGCCCCCATGTACCCGCGCCAATTCCCCGCGGGGCGGAGAGCGGGATTGAGCGGGAGGGGGGAAATGTGTCCGTATATTTGTCCATGTGTGTATGTATGGATATGTAGGTGCGTGAGTACCTTTAGAAACGGGAAGCGCAGCAGCGGAGGGGGATGTAACAGCGCGCCCGCCAGCCGCGGGCGGGGGAGCGCCTCTCTCTCTACGCAGGGGCGCTGCGGCGCTCGGAGGGGACGCGCATCTCTCGGCGGTGCGGCCGCCTCCCCGCACAATGGAGGGCCCCCGGCGCGGCAGGGCGGGGGGGAGGAGAAGGAGGAGGAGGAGGAGGAGGAGAAGGAGGGAGGTCGTCTCCGGCTCCGCTGCAGCAGCTGCTCCTGTGCTGCAGTGCCGCAGACCCGCGTCGCCCCCGCCCCGCGGGGCATCGCCCCGGCCGAGGATGCTCGGCGCGGTGCCCGGCCCGGCCAGCGGAGGTACCGCGCCCTCGCCGCGGCTGGAGGGGAACCGGACCCCGTCCCGCTGCCGGGGGGGGGTCCCGGCCGGCTCCCCCCGGGCCCTC
>VZTX01017510.1:0-51115 GCA_013400915.1 Pardalotus punctatus | reverse complement strand
GTGCAGGGCTGGCAGCAGGAATGTTGCAGCACCTGAGAGTGAAGGCATTAAAAAAAAAAAAAAAAGACACACGGAAACAGAAGTGCAAAACATACATATGAAATTCAGGATGCAATTAACTTTACCTATAACACGATCAGAATCCTTTTTTTCTTCATGGTCATTGGGATGTATTAGGGTTAACTAATGGTCGATGACTCAAAAATGGATGTAAATAGAATTAGAATGGTTTTAATTTCAATTTCACATTTTAGATTTTTTTTTTTTTTAAGTTGCTGGTTGTGCTGAGTACATTGAAGATCTTTAGAAGCTTTTTTTCTTTTGAGGGAAAAATGTTTTGTATCATACTCATGCTTCACAGATGTGTGGGTAGAAGGGACAGTTCTCTAATCCTACACCATTGTGTGTAGATACATGTTGAGGTACAACTGATAGGCAAGACCTGGCATTTGTGAAGGTTTCTTATTAAGCTGTTCACCCTCTTCACTTAAGGAAAAAGAAGCCTTTGTTGGATGCAGTTTTTAAACAAAACAGGTTAAGAATGTCATGTAGTATTATGGAGTAGTAAGGCTAATCTCCAGGCATCATATCTGACTTTTACTACATGCTGCTTTTCTTCATTCATTTTATATTTGTCTCCATATGTGTTTTCTACTTACATCTTGCACTTCTGTACATTACAGCACAGTATACTGGCATAAAGAGGTTGTAAGAGTGTGGAAAGAGACCCGTATTTTGGTGATTAGGGGCAAGGAAAGAAGGCAGAAAGCAAATAAAATTATTCTAGTGCTTCTCAGAGTAATTTATTGCTTTTCAGTCTTCCAGCAAACACAGCCAAACTTCTGCAAATTGTATAGCAATTGTGTCCCAACCCTCTACAATAACAGATTTCTGCAAGCATTTTTGGGGACCATGACTGACACTTGCCTAGAAGCTGCACTGATTTCCATAAGAATCCTCATAAAAACAAAGGATGCCATTGTGGGGAAATGTGAAACAGCTTAGCTTGGTGATTGTTGATTGACTTTTTAGTCCATGAAAGAATTTTTCAATCCTTTCCTCTTGCTTTCCTTGGTAATATTGAATCCTCAGTATTGAGTACTGACCAGTTGAATATTGGAGAAATAAGAACTCAACCAATTTTACAATGAGGCATTTGTAAGTGTCTTCATCAAGGCATAAACAAAAGGTTTATCAGATATAGTCTCCCAGTAGGTTTTTAAAAAGAGGGAAGGCTATTTGAGTTTTGTTGGTTTTCTTTATTTCTTTTGTTTGGGGCTTTCACCTCCCCCTCCCCCTCACTTTGTGGACTTTTCATGTCGTCTCTGCTGCAGTTGGGTTTAGGCCACAATAGTCCAGTACAATCCACATGGACCTTGTACATTCAAAGTATTTCCTTCAAGTTACTTTTCAAGGCATGGGTGCACATCCCAACTTCAATCTAAGCAACAGAGGCAAATATGTTATTCACAGGAGGGTCAGATTTTTGGGGTTTTTTTAGGAAACCATAGGATATTTCAATGTAACCCGTGAGCAGATGCAATATATTTTACTCATGTGTAAAGTATTAAGTAGAACTGAGAGTTGAGAAGTCTGTCTTCTTCTGTCTGGGATTCCCTGACTTGTTTGCTGGGGCATAATTTAGCAAACTTGTAGAGATCAACAGGTAAATGTATAAAAAAGCATGAAAAAAAAGAAAGGAAAATGGGAGAAAGGAAGGGATTTATATTTTCCAGACCTTTTAGGTGAGAGGAATTCCATGGCCTGTGGTGCTTCTGTGGTGGAATAAGCTGCCAAGGAAATGAGTCTTTAGGTAAAAACCATGAAAATTATTAGGAAGATGTGATTTTTGTTTACCCAAATTTTGCATCTGCCCTTCTGAGTGTGTTCTCTGTCCTCAGAAACATGTAACAATCTCATATTGCTTTGCTTTAGAGCCAGACCTGGATTCCCAGGTAGCAGGTGACAGAAGTGTTGTGTGTAATGTGTGAATCCGTCTGAGGCCACAAACCTGTGCCTGTGAAAGAAAGAGATGGAGATTTAGATAGTGGGCTTTAACTTGACTTTTTCCACCTGTATGACTTTTTCAAATGCCCTTTTCTGTGTCTTAAAATGCAGATTATGTTCTTTTAAGGCATACAGTGTATGTCCTTGTACTAATATATTTCTGTATGGACTTGTTACTTTCTTAGCTACATCTTTGTTAACATACAAGATCAAGAACTTTACATGTTTTCATTTCTTCTGCTGAAGAAAATATTGGCATAATTGCATATCAATACGAAGGTTTCTGGGTAGCATTCTTTGTCAGCACTTTATTTTAAGTTGTATTAGTCAAGCCCTGTGAAAATAGAAGTTCAGCCCTTGGTTCTAGGTTAAGGAGGAGCTTATGGTCTAATGTTTCTGCCACCTCTTTCCATGTTTCATAACATGATAACTCAAGCAATTTGAGTGGATTTGCACAGATATTTGCCTGTATTGGAGGGAAAATGGTCTCTTCAAGGAACGTTTAGACAAAATCAGATTTCTACATTCATCAAAGCGATCCATCACATAACAGAAATACAAAGAGAATCATTGTGTGTCTTCCTCAGCAATTACGATAGCCCCTCCCAAAAAAACCCAAAAAAAACCCCCATAAAACAACAAAAACCAAAAAAAAGGTAGAAAGGACAGAGAAAAGGAATAATCCTAAACCACTTGAAAGCATTGTAAAGCAAGGATCTATACTCGAGGGTGTAGGGTAAACAGCACTTTTAGATTTCACAAGACTCTAGTAATCCTTACCCAGCATGCTGGGAGATACAACGAAATGTTTCTTCGAATCTACAAGAGACTTAATAGATATCCCATGTTTCACCTGTAATACTGTCTAAACTGCTCACTCCATACTCTTTCATTCCCTATCCCTCTTCTAATCATCAGCCCCATCAGTTCTCCCTCACCATTGCCAGTTTATAGTCTGCCAAACACACCAATCCTTGGCTTCAATTAACTCTCTCTCTCCTCCAAACTTCTCCACTCCTTAATTTGTCCATAGTGAGGTCCATCCTCCTGCCTCCTCTGGCCATCTCTGTGTGACTTCCATAAGGGCATTTCTGTTTGTTTCCAGTCCTGCATCATCCATCTTTCCTTAGCCATTGCCAGNAAATAGAAGTTCAGCCCTTGGTTCTAGGTTAAGGAGGAGCTTATGGTCTAATGTTTCTGCCACCTCTTTCCATGTTTCATAACATGATAACTCAAGCAATTTGAGTGGATTTGCACAGATATTTGCCTGTATTGGAGGGAAAATGGTCTCTTCAAGGAACGTTTAGACAAAATCAGATTTCTACATTCATCAAAGTGATCCATCACATAACAGAAATACAAAGAGAATCATTGTGTGTCCTCCTCAGCAATTACGATAGCCCCGCCCAAAAAAAAACTCAAAAAAACCCCCCAAAAACAACAAAAACAAAAAAAAAAGGTAGAAAGGACAGAGAAAAGGAATAATCCTAAACCACTTGAAAGCATTGTAAAGCAAGGATCTATACTCGAGTGTGTAGGGTAAACAGCACCTTTAGATTTCACAAGACTCTAGTAATCCTTACCTGGCATGCTGGGAGATACAATGAAATGTTTCTTCCAATCTACAAGATACTTAATAGATATCCCCTGTTTCACCTGTAATACCCTATNTAAAACAACAAAAACCAAAAAAAAGGTAGAAAGGACAGAGAAAAGGAATAATCCTAAACCACTTGAAAGCATTGTAAAGCAAGGATCTATACTCGAGGGTGTAGGGTAAACAGCACTTTTAGATTTCACAAGACTCTAGTAATCCTTACCCAGCATGCTGGGAGATACAACGAAATGTTTCTTCGAATCTACAAGAGACTTAATAGATATCCCATGTTTCACCTGTAATACTGTCTAAACTGCTCACTCCATACTCTTTCATTCCCTATCCCTCTTCTAATCATCAGCCCCATCAGTTCTCCCTCACCATTGCCAGTTTATAGTCTGCCAAACACACCAATCCTTGGCTTCAATTAACTCTCTCTCTCCTCCAAACTTCTCCACTCCTTAATTTGTCCATAGTGAGGTCCATCCTCCTGCCCCCTCTGGCCATCTCTGTGTGACTTCCATAAGGGCATTTCTGTTTGTTTCCAGTCCTGCATCATCCATCTTTCCTTAGCCATTGCCAGCTCTGTGCTCCAGGTCTGCCAAGTCACGTTCTCATAGCATCAATTTGTTTCCCCAAGTGTCCTCTAGCTTTCTCCTTTGCCAGTAGCGAGCATATTGAGTGTATTTATCCTCTTTCCATACTCAACTTGTCTTTTGCTCCTCAGAGTCCATTGGTGTGATCCTTTTACCAACGGTATGAGTATGGCAGGAAAGAATGAGTTGGCAGGCAACAGCAGTGTGAATTGGAAACCTATTGGTTGTCCCCAGCTGAGGAGGGATATTGCTAATTTTGGTCTGATTCTCTATAATCCAACTGAAATACTGTGTGGTTATAATGTTCAAAATTCATCTAAGGAGCAGGAGCGAGAGCTCAGAAACTTGTCTTCAGCCAAATGCTTCGGTTCCTGGGCCACTTTTCTTACGTGCTGTTTGGGCCCCAGGTGTCATCCTTTTCTCCTTGCAGCCTGGCACAATAGAAATGGAAGATGTTCCTTTTCCATCTTCCTTTAATCTTCCTTGAACAATAACACTGAGTAATTTGTCAGGGCTGAGGAGGTATCAGAGTGATGAGACCTGGCAAGAGCTGCAGTTGAGGTCCCTCACTTCCACATGAAGCAATTCCTGCACAATAGATCATTCCTTCTTTTTCTCCTCAGTCTTCTGAAGCAAAGTGTCTGCCATGGTTTTTATTGTAGTTCATGCTGCCTGGATCTTCACCTGACTCAGAGCACAGAGTTTCCTTCAACCATGGAATGGTGCTGAATTCAAAAGTCCTTTCATCCTGATTCTCTATCGCTGTGGGGTTGATCTAAGTTCCTGACCTGAGGAAGTTCCGCATCATCCCCAGCCCTCTGGAGAAATTTTCAGGCTGAAGAAAGAAACACCTTAAGCAGCAACTAGAATGTGGCTTTTTCTGTATCATTTTCTTCAGTTTAGGGGAAATGATTTGCATAAATTCCATTGCATGCTCTGGATTTCCCTCTCAGACCCTCTGCATGAGAGAAGAAATGGGGAAGGCATGAAAAATGAGCTTAAATGTTCTTTTCCCATAACAGTAAGTCTGTTCTGCTCCTAAAAGTGGCACAAGAGAGAATTTGACTCCTCTGTTAAAATAGGATTTACTTGCCAGCAATGGTGACTTTTCAAGTTGGCTGTAATGGTGACCATGTATTTAAAAAGAAGTATATATGACCATGTGATCAAATATATATCACAAATTGATTCTTCTAGTATTTTATGTGTCTGTTTGACCCCAGACACAATTGTCAATTAAACTCTTGGTTTATTTACTTATTTTTTTTTTGTTCTTCTAGCTCTTTTCTTTCTAAAAGTAACTGTAGAAAGGTAATGGAATAAATTTTGTCACTGTAAGACATTTGCTGTGAGCATACATGCGTTGTTTTGCATAAATCGCTCTTTTCAGTGTCCTGCAGTACATTTAAAAAAAACCCCAAGGCTTAAGGAACTTCTTTCAAGTCTTCATTAAGACTGCCACATTCAAAATAAATTAGTGTTATAAAGCAACCAAAAATCCCAAATGATGAAAATATCCTCCAAACCAATACAGATGTAAGAACAAATTACCTAACTACAGGAGGAGATTTACTGCATATGGTGCTGCCCTGGGCAAATATGGAAATCTAAACAAATTACAGCAGTGTTTGTAACTTGTTCTTGTTCCAAGAATGCAAACACTTTAGAATTTTGCTAAGAACAGCTGGACAAAAGAGTTGTAAACTTGTTTTGATTCCTTACAAAACTTTTCAAATTCACTAAACTTCTAAGTGCAATTCTTGCCACACCCAAATTAATATGTGAAAGTCAAATGCTTTCCTTTCACTCTCCTTTATCACCAGTGGTGGTTGTGACTCAGATAAATTACTCTGCAAGTTTATGTCTCAAATCCACCCTAGCTGTGTAAAGAATTTTATTAGTGATAAATGAATTTAAGGATGTGACTTGACTTATTGAACCCATGTTTGAGCTTTTATAGCTGACAACTGAAACAAAAAATCCTTTCTGTGTTAAAAACCAAACAGGAAAATTAAACAAATTGTCTGCAGGCAGACAGGACTACAGACAATTCTAACAGAAATATTTGAGTATAATAAAGCCAACTTCAGTCTCCAGATAAGCCCCTGATGCAGCTAAGTATTTTTGGCTAATAGCCCTTCTGAATGTTTTTGAAAAGGAGAAAAAAGCTGTTCTTGAGAACACTGCACCCATAAGGTCGAAGGAAGTTTAAAAAGTGTCACTGTTTCCCATATCATGGTACGGTTATCAAGTTTGACTACCCATGGCGTCAAAAAGAAGCACAGAAGAAACTATTTCAAATAACTTTCAGATTGGGTGTGCTGTACATGGATGAAAGCAAGGCACTCTTTTGAACTATCTCCATTCTGTTATGCAAAGATAGGAACACTTCCTCTGAGTGAAATACGAGAGGAATGAGAGAATGGAAAATATGGCAGAAGGAATTACAGGGTCCAAATATTCTTCATCTTGCTTGGAGATTTGACACTGCGAGTTAAATTCACCTCTGTTTGCTGAAGTGTGTTTTGGAGCAGCCTGTGTGTGTTAGTGAACCTCATATCAGAAAACAGCCATAGGAAGGACAGTACCACCAAATAAATCATATATATCTAAATAATGGTAATGATGACAAAGCGAGAAAAACCAAGAAGCAGTTCTCTTGTAAGGAGAAAAGAGTATATTTTCCATAATTTTAGAGCCATGGTGGAATAAGGAATATTCCATCATTTGAGTTGTGTTCAACACATTACACAAACCAGAATTTTAATTTTCAGTTCCTCAACAATGTGTAAAATAAGTGGTATTTCTCTGCCTTGAAGCATTATCCCAGTTGAAAAAGTTCAAAACCATACTTTAATCAAATGAACCGAGCTCTGTCCATAGCATTTCAACTTGAGAAGTACAAAGCTTTCAATCTTGAAATGCACATGTAAGGTATAAGATGCAAAGTTTAGCTCTTGGACATGTTTTGAGACAGTGAGGGTTTTTGTCTTAGAAATTCTGGTAACAAATATTAAAATGTATTAAGCATAAAAGGCTAAGAAAAGGATGGTCATTTTCATGCCTTGCCATGCTTAAGCTTGATTGCAGAGGGGTGCTGTGTTTTTATCAGTAGCTTGTGCAATTAAAGTGTTTTTGCTTGTGTTTGCATGTAGATTGCCAATGTGTGATTTTTATTTTTTTTTTAATTTCTCACATTATATCCATAATATGAGCAACCATCCTGACTGTGAATGTTTTTCAAATAAGAAATAATTCTCTCAAAATTCTGCTAGGAGAAACTTGAAGTAGGTGGTCTGAATGATATCTTTATCCTCTCTTAGTATCATTCCTTAATGTCATGTGGGACAGAGCCGATGTGCAACTATGCCATAGCCCATTCACACTGGCAACATAGCTCACAACTCTATTTCTGTAAAAACATGCATTTTGAGTATTTTATTTAAATATTGCAGCCTGTTTTTCAGGAAAGGCTATCCTAAATCTGTTAGACTACTGTCATTAGGGTAAATCTCTTGTTTATTGTCTGAGGTCACAGATATCTATTTGTAATGAAAGAATGCCTGTAGGCTCAAAGTGTCTCCCTGATGTTTTTGCTGATGGTTGCCCTCCTTGGTTATTTTAGGGCAAGTCATAATGGGTATGCATTTGCTTCACTTGATAAATAACTCTAAGTGGAAGTACAATAATTCTTTTGTACAGAATACATTGATTCGTGCCAATGAAACAATTTCACTTTAAGCAACTCACAGCAATAGGCAGCACTTTAAAAGATGAAATCAGGTGAAACTGATCTTGACCTACGCCAAGGCATGCAGAATACTGCAAAGCAAAACACATCAATTTTATTGTGATACTTTTTGTAAGGCTGCATAGTTCATAATCTGCTGTTGCTGGAGTGCCCTCTGTGCCCAGCATCAGCTGACTCTGACTAATGAGCCACAAGTTCTGTGCTAATCAGCAGAGATCAAACGAGGCAGTGGCCACAACCTTACATTGATCCAGAGAGAGCCCCGACATAGGTGGATGATATTATTCAGAATGGTTTTTTCTGACAACAGGAACCAAGTGGGAATCCTACAGCTTTTCTGCTCATCTGCTTATCATCACAGATCAAGACATTCAGAAGGGAAATCTATATACTTTGGGAATAGCAAAAAAATGCAAATTTCTTCTCACTGACCTCTGTATGACTCTGCAATGCATTTCTAATCTCAGACTTCACATGTCTTCTTACCCTGATGTCAGGAATAACCTATAACAAGACAACCACTAGATATTTCTTGCAGTTTAGTACAAGACAGTTCTGCCTTTTTTTGCTGAGATGATCACAGGTGATCCTAAAGCCTTTCTGGTTTTATTACGACTATAATATAACGTGTTGCTTGGGAGAATGCTTCAAACCCTCACACATCTCTGGAAAGGCAGGAAAATTTCAGCTGACCTCAGTTACTCAGATTTTCATTGATTCTTGGCTGAGCTACAGTAATGAGAAGCATGAGAGACTAAATATTTAGAAAACACTAGGCAATACAAGATCATGCAGCACATTTCCTGCTGGGGCTGCCAGAAGCATGTTGACCCTGCTCTTTGCATCCCATCAAGTTCAAGGCTTCTGTCTTAATATCCAGGGAGTTTAATGTCTTTGGTCCAGGATAAACAGAGTTTTCCAAGCTCTGCAGATGTCTCTGTCTTTCTGGCCTGGTGGAATGTGCTACAGCAAAGCCTCCCCAAGAGGTGAGATTTTCTAGGGGTTCGTGCTAAAGCACCATGAAAACGATTGCCTGGGGACTTAGGAACCAACATTTAAGTGCACCTTCCTCTCTGAATACAGCACTCCTCTTTGTTGGAGCCTTGTCCAGACTGACTGCACAACACAGAGGGGGTTGGTTTGTTTTTAGGCTTTCTCAGTCGTCAGTGAGAGAGTCAAATGTGACAGCTGCTGGTCAAACCCACCCAGAAGACAAAAACCTGCTTAATATTGTGTATAAGTCACCTGCATGGAGGCCATCACAAAGTTCCCTAAAGGGGAGGTTGCTCATCAGTCTGAGCACTGTTTCAGAGTGGAAGGAGGAGGGAAACACGTGGCAGGTTCCAGCTCTTCCATGAACGTCCTTCTTTTCTGATTCAGCCACTCTGTGGCAGGTGAATGGATAGGTTGGACTAAAGCCATGTCTCCTTGTGGCCTCGCTTGTCTGCATAAGATACAGCTGTTCCTTTGTCTCCTTTGTGCTGCACTCAATGGTCACGGGATTTGTCCCAACCAAAGTCACTAAAAATAGCTTCAATAGGGAGTGACCTTAATCTTTCCATGACAGTGATTTGCCACATGGTTCTATGCAGGTGAACGGAGAGAAGCTCTGACATGGGGGCTTTGCATTTCTCCAGGGTTCTTTGGGAAAAATTTAACTTATGAAATCTCTAGGTCTGCTCTATCTCAACTATATTTCAGGGAAAAGCACTGGAATTAGAAGTATTCATATCTTCATACTTAAATGATAGTAATAATTTGTAAGTTGTTAAAGATACCGGTTTTCAGATGAAGATACTACCTTCTTACCAAATCTTAGCAATAAGACGCAATAAGACAGAATACATGAAAATAAACGTCTACATGAAGCTCTTTACAAGAAAGGAGATAGGCTACAAATTGCTGCTCTGCTCCAGGTAGCTTTATCCCTATGTCAAAGAAAAGCATGGTCTAGAAATCTAAATATATTATGAAAGACATGATTTATAACTAAAACCACATCCCCTTTTCAGGATAAACAGGGACAAAATAAGAAATCCAAATGTACCTCAGGTGATATCCTTCCCCTTTTTTTTTTTCCTCTTTTTAATTTTTTTTAATTTTTGTTGTTACAAAACTTCCTATTCCAGTTTTGCCCTTTCAACACTTTCTGACAACAAACCATCCTTCACATAAGGAATAAGTCTGTTAGTGTAGCTGGCACTGGAACATTAGTTGGAAATTCAGTTCCTGAGCCTGCTCCTCCCTCTAGTGGAACAGATACCTTTCTCATCAGTAATTCTGGAGAGAAGTCATGGAAACACGTAACCTTGACAATGTATTTTTCTTCTTCTCTATGACTTCTTAAAATGGCTCAGAAAACGGAATGGGTAAGAACTGCTTCCACAGACAGCTAAGACAACTTAAATGCTGCTCCACCTGGACCACCTGCTGGTTAGAGACATTTCTGGAGTGCAGGAAGAAGGTGCCTGCTTTGCCCTGCTTTGCTTTTTTCCTTGGCACTGGGGAACACTCCGTGGATGTGACAATTAATTATGTGTCTGTCACAGAGATGTGACACCCCACTCCATGATTCTGCTTCAATTGCAGTAGATTTTTAATTGGTTGGTGTTAATCATCTAAAGTAGAATGACTGTTGTTCAGAAGTAAAATGCCCATAATAATCCTTTTAAGTGTGCTTCAAGATTAAAAAAAAACAAAAACAAAAACAATGAAACAAACAAAACAAAGGAAAACAAACAAAACCCCAAAACAAAATGACAAGCTGTGTAATTGCTTGTACAATGCTATGTGGTTAAAAAAATAGGTCAGTAAATGCAATATCAGATATCACAAACCGCATCTTTCTATCAATGTTATTTTTGTTCAAACATAGCATTTCTGTTTCTTTAGCAATAAGCTACTGCTGAAGAACAGAGGAGGTTCGCTATGAGGATGCACTCCTGATTTGGGTTCATGGAGGGAACATAACATGAATTTAAAGAAACAAAACTGAGCTGGGTGTTCAGTTGCATAGTTACCTACCAGCAGTTTTCAATGGTTTCCATGAAAAGTGTTTGAATAATAGAGAAACCATTTGGTGAGGTAGATCTGAGGGTCTGTTACTTGCCTGGCTCAGCAGTGGCTGGCAAACACTTATTTGTGACACTCAAACCTCTTTCCCACCCCCTTCATGACTCATATCCATCTACAGCTTTCCTCAGACATTTAGGAGACTATAGGTTATCACAGCGTTAAAGACTTGAAAATGTCTGTGTGCTAATTTATTCAGTGATACACTGTGTTTAATTAATACCACAGGGTTTTGAAATATCTTGGTGACTTTAGCAGCGGATTACATTTCCAGTTACAATTTTTTATTACCTTACGTAGTAGGAGCACAGTAAATAAACATCAGCATCATGGTTTTAATTTGTAACTAAAGCACCGAATTTTGTTTTCTCTGGGTCAGTAGGAAGAGGTCATCTAGACTAGAAATTGGTCATCGAGAAACACCAATGCTCTAGATTCTCTAGATCAGCAAAAATAGTGCAAACGGGAACAGAATGTTTGAATTTTCCTGAACTTTATCCATGTCTAGAGTCTATTGCAAGCTTTTGAAATATAAAATGTTAAAGCATGCATGCACTAAGAACATAAGGATAACAAATAGGAAAGGCACTGCACATTACTTGGTGAATGTTTCCTTAAGTATATTTTTCTTGAAGTGGTATATGATTTATGGGGGCTGCCTGTGTGAATTGTACCTCCCACCAGTAGCTTCTCCACACAGAGAAAAAGCAGCTTATTGCAGCTGTCAGCTAATTAAATGACTCCTGCAGTTCAAGTAGTTGCAGCTTTGGGCTGAAAACTGTGGTTCTGATGTTTTTGGCAATGTATGCTGCAGTCCTGTGGCAGAGGGCTTTTGTTTTGCCATGATGTACAACTACTGCAGTGAGCAAAGAGCATGAAGACTGGAGTATCAGAAACCATTTCATCATTAATCTGCTGTTATATATTTTTTGCTGAGCAGCAGAAAGTCTGCCAAATTTTGTGCAGAACATAATCTTTGAGGTCAATATAGTTCCAGTGTGTACGAATACTTTTTTAAGATATCAAGCTTAAAAAAAAAAAAAATAGTGAGGAGCTGAGATTGCCTTTACAGAGAGTAATCACATATCCATGCTGGAGCTTTGGCTGTCTGGGCACAGGAGGAAATATCTTCCATGTGATATTAGTATTTTGTTTGTAAGGCCTTTAGGTCAAGAGATGTGTCATGTTGAAGGCATGCTGCACCTAGGGTTTTCGGGACGTTTTTTGTTGGTTTTTTTTTTTTTAAATTAACAAGTCCAAATATCATGCAAATTAATGGATAAAGCAGCTGGAAATAGTGTGATTCATTGCTGTACAGTTTATGGCTGTGCATGTAGCTCAAAAAGATGTGATGGCAATGCCAGCATTTATACCTTATTTCTCTGAGTGTAAATGCACCCACAGACCTCTTATTACGGTCTAACTGGAGGGCTGGTGAATAATCTCAGCATGGTTGAGCAGCAAATGTTGGAGGATAATTGGATCTGCAGGCTAAGATAGTATGAGCGTGGAAGGTCTGGTAGGGAAGATTGATGGGCAGTTATTTTATATCATGTTTGAAATCCACTTTTTGTTTGTAATTTTATGGGGAAGATAAGTTGCCTTTAAAAGTTTAAAATTATAAGTTTTGCTTCAAATGAAAGATTGAGGTTAATGTTCCCTAAATAATGCTTCTGTAGTCATAAGCTGGTGAGCAGAGCATGTTGAAGAGTTCATTCAATAAAGCTTATAAGCCTTTAATTAAATTGTGAAGCCATTTATACAATGCTTTATAAGTGGATTTTTGAACATAAACTTGAGACACTGGGTTGAGGATACTCAAGCATTATATGTCCTACAAAAACAGTGTACTTGCTTATAGGATACTTTTCCCTCTCAAGTGAGATTTTGATGCGTTATTGTATATTAAAAGATAGAAAAAAAAAAAAAAGTATGGCTGACGTACTTTGGATAAATTCCAGCCTTTGTGATCTCTTTACGAAGCTGCTGGTGATTTGTTGGGTTTTTTTAACAAGCCTAACCTGGACAAGTGCTGCTGCAGTAAGACTTTAATATTATTATTATTATTATTATTTTTATTATTATTATCCCTTTGTCCCTTGTCTGTCTGTTTTGTCTCCTTTTGCTAAGAAATCTGTTCTTTCATTGTCTTAGGACACTTAAGAGCTCGAGTAGGATACATTCTGCTTGCTTCTTTGGAAAGTTGTTCTAGTTATTCTATTTAATACATATTTGATAAAGCCATAATCTTTAAGATAAATCTTGTCTGAAAGGAGGGGATTCAGCCACGCTGGTTCTCATGCTGGGTTTCACAGTGGTGGTGCCCAGCACGGGTGGGGTGCAGTACCTGAAATTGGGATGATTTCACGTCGTCCTCTTCTCACGTGCTTCGAACAGGTAAAGACAAAACATTTGAGCAATTGCAATGACAGCCCCTGTCTGCTCACATCTAATCTTGGAATCTGCTCTCTGACTCTGCAGTTCAATTTTCTCGAGTGACTGAGGTCTCAAAGATATCTGAGTTCCTACAAGCAGCAGAGGAGAAGAGAGAGACCCAAATGAAGGTGCACATGACCGAGTATTCAGGCATTCTGTGAGTCACTGAGTGACTGAGCCCCCTGCACTCCTTGGCTGGCTGATGAGAACCAAGCTGCTCCAATCAGTCCCAAATCTTTTCCTGTTCTGTCCCTCTGCATGACGTAGGTATTATTTTGGGAAATTGGGAAATTGGGAAATGTGGAGCTGACCTGCTGGTGTGCACCATATTCCACTGTGGCTGGAAGGAAGTGGAATGGATTGTACCTCGCGTTGTGGTAATAGAACTGAAGAAAGGATTTAGGAGCTGATTTTTTAGGAAGGGACCCTTCACAGTACAAGCTGTTCATTGCAGTCATCCACAGGGACAACCTGTGGCATTTTTCCTGAAGAAGGTGAATGGCATAACTTTCAAAGGAGAGGGAAGGGAAGAAAAAGAAACAGAGAGAAAATAGGGTGCAGCTGCTATCGGTAGTAGTTCCTGAAATTGTGAGAGCATTCTCTAGATTTAGTGACAGGAAACAAATCCATAAATTGGCTGTTGCTCTGTCCCTCACAAGTGCAGCTACTAAATCTCTGCATTCAAATACGAGAAATTATATGAAATAATTTTAGTTCTAGATTTGAGCAACTATATGGGACTGTATAAAATGCAAAGTATTTAACCTTTACTACTGCAAGAAAGGAGAATTATAATGTCTTTAGCTGTTATCATACATTGTTAGTATCTAAAATGAGTAGTGTAAATTACATAAAGGTGATATTTTTTTACTTTAACAGACCTATTCAATAGCTGGCTCTGAATCCTACACTGTAGCTACAAATAAATGGCAAAAACTTTGAGCAGTCCAATGTAGAATACTCAATTTATTTTGTCTGCTATAAAACTTTTTCTTTTACAAATGTTTTAAAAAAATGATAAAGTTTGAGATGGAAGTATCTACTCCCACTTATTATTATTATATTCTGTATATTTAAATTTTAACTTCTTATGACAGGAGATTTCAGTATTGTTACTTTCAGGCTTCAAATTTAGGAGCTCAAACTGCTTCAAACTATTGAAATTGTTAATAGTGAATAAGATTTAGAGAATATGAGAGAGGGAAAATGAGATTCAGCATAACTTTGAATTCCTGAAGCAGCAACCTGGGATTCAGTCCTTGGTTTCAGTCTCACACATTACATACTAATTGGCAGACAAGACTTTCCCCTTTGTGGGAATTGAATTAACCTTTGGCTGGAGAACTGCAGAAAAATGTATAATCCATAACTCCACACTGTTGTACAGCACTGCCGTGGAAAAGGGCCTAGGTGAGTTTAAAACAGTTGCTCAGTGTTTCACAAATCTCTGCCACATTTGTAATCGAGAGGTAATGCAAAAGGCCTACAGTGAACTTCTTGAGTTCACAGAAAATTGGTTTTCCAGTTGCGTGTTAATTACTATTTTGCTTTCAGGCTTGTTTAGCAGGAACAGCACCCTCACTGTCTACATTTCTAGTGCTCACCAATATTCCCAGTCTCTGGTAAAAGCAACATCTGCAGGGCTATGGTATCTTCAGTCTAACAAAAAGCTAATAGATGTGGATGGTTTGTTCCTATTATTTTGTTTTTTACCTCCAAGAATAAAGAGAAATTAGACTGCACAAGAAAATAATCCTGTAGAACTGATGCTTTAGAACCAGATTAAGCAAGAGTTTGGAGACAAAGGTATCTACATAAAACTTGTAGCTGGATGGTTCAGTTCCCTTACAAGCAAAACACATCAGTGTGGGAAAAAATCTGCCAGGTGTGGGCAAACCCCTAATAAGCATCCTGCCCACCAATCCGTATGGAATAATTTGTCTTTTTTTTTCTGTATAGCATCTTTCATGCCTTGCCTGCACCACTCCAAAACCATGGCAAGCAGCATTTGCTAAATCAGCTTGCCATCATCAAACTTGATCTAAATCTGTATATCTGCATGGTTTTACTGAACACAAGGACAGCAGTTGCACATCCATTCTTTGTCTGGAGGTTGAATTGATCATTATTATGTGGAATTAATGCCTTTGAGCATGATCAGAAGAACGCAATGCTGTTGCAGATTTGGAAGAGGCTAAAATCTTAGATTTTATTTATTTATGGACTAATTTTGAGAAAACTCAGTGCCACCAATGATGTAATGGCAGTGTCTAGCACCATGTTTACCATGAATTAAGTTCTCTTTCCTGGTGCAAAACAGTTATGAATAACAGTGTGCTGATTTCCATTGATCTCTCTGGGAACAGAAGATCAGCAAGGATGAGCAGTTTTTGTGAAAAGAGGACGATAAATGCAAGTCCCCATAGGAAACAATGGTCCTATTTCTTTTTTTTTTTAGAGACAGTGTGGTCTTGAGAACTGACTGCTGGAGCTCACAGAAATAATTGCAGGAAATAAATCAACAGCAAAAAGAAATTGAAAAAAAAAAAAAAAAGAAAACCACAGCAACCTACATTAAAAATAACCTACATTAAAAACTAAATTATAAGGTAAACCAGTCAACTCTGGATGTATAGAATGAATATATTAGAGCAAATTTAAAAAAAAAAAATCAGAAACACAGCTCTTTCTGTTCTCCTTAGACAATTACTTTGAATATATTTATCTTTGGGAATGAAAAATTTTAAAAGCTAGTATGTCATAAATGGAAAAATCAAATTGAATTCAAGTTTATAACAATTGAAATATATATTTGCTTTCACTGTGAAAAAAATATTAACACTATTTGCAATAGCAAAAACATAATTTCTAACTTCTCTGTTGAAGAAGTCACTCCCATTATATGCAAGTTAACAGCTGCTAATCAGAATACTGGGGTTTACACAAGGGCTGGTTGAAAGACATCATAGTTATTATAATTAGTGCTGAAAGAATAGAAACTAAATAAGTAATCCCATTATCTCTATTGACAGAAATGAAAAATCTTAGACTAAATTATTCCTGTTTTCCAAGTTTAAAATGAATAAGTGTGGCAATCGATTACTTCTTTTGCATTCCCTCTGTTGTACCAGCAGCCTTATTGATTGGTTTCAATTAATGTATGCCAACAAGTAAATTAACGTAGCACCTGAGGCATAATTCTCTGGTGGTTCATGTACACTGACTTCTTAGCATTCTTGCTGTTTTAATTCCTACTGAGCATATTGCTGGGAGCTACAATATTTTCCAGTCTGGACACGGACATTACCCATGGCTCTAATGACAGGTCATTTACAGCAAACCCATGTTTCACTGCAGAGATGTCTCTTTAAGTGACATCTTATCAATGGCAATTCAATTAGTCAGCCTTAAGACTTTGAGATACATCTCACACTGTGTCACACAACGCTGGCTGTTTTGCATTTTAAATGTTAGCTTTTGTCATTGCTCTGCTTCTTTGGTATACATAAAAAAATGCGTTTTCAGTGCAATTCTTCATTCAGAACTTCATGGAAAACATTTTCTGCGTTAAATGCAACTGCCTTCAGTCCCAGCTATGCTGTCAGCTGAAGAGACTTGTGGACTTGTACTGTGGACAGGAGCTTTCCAGAGCTGGTGCTCAGCCTGTCACCACATCCCACATGTCATTGACTGCTGTAAACACCAAATGATGCTGAGCATCTGAAATATCAGAGCATCCGGGTGACTAAAATATTCAGCTACTGCAATGTAAATGGGATACATATATAAATACTATTTTGGAGTACACAATCTGTACATACAGGCAGAAATACAGGCTATTTTAAAGTAGCAGAGTAGCAGAGAATTTAAAGCCAGGTCTTGATTTTTCTGGGATGCTTACTCGAGGGAGACATCCTAATAAAACGTGGTCTTACTCTGCATCAGCCAACGGAACTCCTTAGGGATAAACAGAATTGCTCTCCATAAGAAGTAGCAATGTGAAGCAGGTGAATTCTGAAGAAGGTGCTTTCTGGAGTGCCTACTATAGCACAGTGCAATTACACTGTTCGTTTTTTGGTGTACAGTCCTGAATGTACTGAGTACACTGTTCAGCATGCAAAAATACAAAGCAAAGGAGATGTGTTCACAAGTTGTGCATTGTAAAACTCTGAGCAATGTAACACACTTAAAAGTAGAATACTTTTCTCTTAGTAAGTGATCTAGATGCTTGCTGGAAACTGTCTGTTGGGAAATGAGCAATACAGCCGAGTTTAAAACAAAATCCAAATATTTGCTGGTTGTAATTGAACAAAGGGTCTTCCAAACCAACACGGAAATCTTCAATACCAGGCATCTTATATCCCTTAAATTCTGTCTTCTAACTCTGTTGTAGTGTGAGTGAGAATGCCTAAATACACCAGCCCTTCTTCCCCTATCCCTATAAATGAGAAGCTGTTTGTCAACCTCAGTAGTACCAGGATGTTTTGTGGGTCTGTACTTTCCTGCTTCTAAATGAGTATTTTCACATGTGCATCTTTAAGTTTATTATTGTAGAATCAGACTCAAAGCTATTTTTTCCATTGTTGCTTAGAAATAAAATACCCTTGTTATTTACAAAGAGAAAGTTATTACCAAGGCAAATCAACTGGTGTATTCCCCCATAAGCTGTGTGGTATTGCAGAACACCAACTTGTTTAACATGCAACATTTGTTTTACAAGTGTGTGCAACATCTAATTCAGTATTCAAAATTTCATGCTAATGAACAATTTTAACTAGTTTCAAATTACTGGATCGCTATTCTGAGATCAAGTTTTAATGGAGGAAAAAATTGTATGATAAGGATCATTAAAAGATTTTAAAATTTAATTAGACTGAAGTTTAAAAAAAAAAAAAACTGGGCAAATTAATCCTGATAGAGCTATGCTGGTTTGTAGTAAACAAAGAAAATTAACTTATAAGGAAAACAGATAAATTATATCTACCAGTTTATGCTCGATATGAATTGGGGTTTTTTTAATGCTAGTAATACATATATCTGTCTATGCATGTGCGTGTGGGCTCAGATATGCATATGCATTTTCAGGGCACATCTTTGTCAGTGTGTTAGTTTGAATCAAGAGCATGCTTTTGAAATGCATATTTTTCTTTCTTTCCTTTTGAGCTTTGGTTCATGTCATGTGGAGCTTTTGCAGTGCCTCAACTTGATTCCTTTCAGATGAAACTAGGATTCAGATTTGGAAGATTTAGCACACTCCAGGAGTGTAACTAATGCACTCCAGCTGCAAATGGGCATTCAGTCCAGAGAGCCAGACTAGAGTTAATCTGAAATAAAAAGCCTTGAAAGGTGTACATTATGGACACATGTTGTCAGCATCAACTGTTTCTCTCTACAGGGTTGCACTATCCATCTATAAACCATCTGCTAACCTAGAAATGGCCTTTGAATTTTTCTGTCTTCTTTATTTTATTTTGGTTTGGCTTTTATTTTATTTCATTTAAGATTAGAACTGTTCCTACACAGACATAGGAGGCACTGCTATAGAGCAGCACAAAATAAATATTTACAGGTATTCAGTGAGATAACCAGTTATAACAGCTTCATTGCTATATAATATTAGATTGTTGCAAAACCTGCATGATTTCTATTTCTCAGCAGAATCTCACTTTTATGGTCTGAGCCATCTCTTGCTGCTGCCATTGTCTTTTAAGACCTTATCCTGACATTTGTATAGGCTATTATTCAAGTTGCTGTGCAATTCTACTAAGCTAGCTGGATGTTGTTGGAGTACGAAATGTATGAAATAGCAGCCCTAAAATTCACCCATATGGAACTCAATCCCTTGCTCCACCGATTAAATTCCAATATGAATAATATTTTCTATTATTATCGTGAGAAAGGCTACAGATTTATAAAGTTAGTTATAAATGTGAGTTGCTGTCTGTAGTTACTGCTTTGCAGAGCCTTTCAGAGGTGGAGAAGGATTTTTACATTAGCACATGCACAGGTTTTAAAACCCAACTGTACTTCTTCCATATCTCTCTAAACCACTTGGTTTTGTTACTGCAACGCTCAACAATGCTTCACTTTTATGCATTTGATTAAAACGGAATCACTGGGGAATATTAGCCCACATGACAAAATCATCACGTAATTTGGCAGAAGCATGGAACAGTTGACAGACCTTGCCTAGGGAGAGCCCCGGGACAGAGCTAGCAGAGGGAATAAATTCACCTTTGACCAGAAGCAAAAGCAATGCCTCTTGGATTGAGAATTAAAGTCTTGCTATAAAACGTTCCATCTGCTCCAACACCAAACATTCAAATGCCTGCCACAGGAGCACTGAAATTTGAGCTTTTAAGAAATGTATAATAAATTATACTGTTGCTTATATATACTTAAAATGAAATTATTCAGCCCCTCTCATATTCTGAAAAAACATGATTGCATGCTTAACTTGATCTGTGTAAATGGTAACTCAGTGGGCCCCTGCAGCAGGAAAAATTATTTCTCGTTACTTTTTCTGTTTCTCTAATTAATGTTGTAGGAGTACATATTCCTCTAGTCTTAGATGTCCAGTTTAGGATAAGGTAACCATTTAAAATGGAAATTACACTATATTTCCCAAAAATAAGGTTTTCTACAAGACACTATTACCCACATTTACTTTCTCAATGCTCATAAATATATTCAGCTTTAGTGACTTATATTTGCCATGCTGTCTCATTTTGTAATCAGTATTTTGGGTTAAGAGAACATTAAAATGTTATGATTCTCTATGTGGAATTAGTTTTGGTTTATTTTTATGTATAGATATATTTGTTTAGGGCTAGGTTTTGCCTTGGTTTTCTTTTCCTGTTCCTGTTAGTAGGGTAAATGAAAACCAGATCAGAAGGCAGAAACATTTTTTAAAAAGAAATATGGGGTAAACCAGCAATGTATTGGCAGGCAGAGTCAGCAATCAGAGGCAGCCTAATGAGAAAAAACTTCTCTGATGCAATAGGAAGAAAGACATTTTCCCTGCTGTATTTTTTTAAAGCTCCCTCTCTCTTCTCCAAATCATAGATCTTTGCATGACATGAAACCAGTTTCCCTCATTACAGCTTTCTAGGATGTATTCTTCTTACAAACTTCAGATTGGGACTTCGAGTGGTTTAAATGGAGCCACGAAAACTTCTGGTTCTGTCTTCTATTAAGAGCACTTAGAAAGGAAAACTTTGGCATGCCAGAATCATAACGCTGAATATCTGGGGGTTTCTACTGAATGAATTAACCTCAGAATAATTCCCATTTAATCTCTATCTAGTCATGTCCTAAGTGGATACATCTCAGGAGAAAGGTGGTTTATGAAACAAAGACTCAGAACCGGAGTATGTATATTAAAGACACGTGTGTTGTATTTCATGTTTAATTTAATCAAGATGTTCAATGGTGGTAACACAAGATAAAAATACGCTAGGTTTTGTCAGAGAAGTTTCTGGAAGTGGAAGTGCATATATGTCATTGTGTCTCCCAACAAGGTATCACCAAGTTGCTTGTTCAGAGCTTGTTGAGAAAAATGTTTTCCTAAAAAATTGGTAAATGAAACCTGATCATGATTTGTCAAAATCTTTTATATCCATCCATCCATCCATCCATCCATCCATCCATCCATCCATCCATCCATCCATCCATCCATCCCAGAGGCTTAATTTGCTAGAACTACAGAACCACTACAAAATTAAGAAAACCCAACCACAAAAAACCCAACCAACCAACCAACCAACAAACCCCCATTAAGGTAGAAAAGCTAATTTGGCTAAATGTTTGGGGTTTTTTTAAGCCCACTTGTGGTCACATATATTGCAGGAACTTTTCCACAGTATGTTTTATTTTCTAAATGTTTAGCATTCCTGTCTTGCATCAGGAACTTAAGTATGTTTGTTTCTCTTTGTGAAATTCACAAATATTACAAAACTGTTCTTCTATGAAAGTAATCTAAACAAAAAAGTTTCCGAGTAGCTGTACTAAACATTCACCGCAGTTAGCCCAATATGTCATCTCATTGAATTTTTGAAGTAAACAAGAAAATATTTTCATTTTAGACAGTAGCTTCTATCAGGAAATCAGTTAAATGTTGGATAATACTCACTTTGGAAGAGAAAAAAAATCTCAAAAGATATTTAGAAATGGCTTATTTGTATTAGAACATGAAGTGCTATGTTTGCACTCTTGAAAAAGAGAATTTTTCATCTAAATAGGAAAACTTCTTTGTAAGTATGCAACTAAGATATAGCTGGGGGAAAATTCCTTCCAAAATTTCTCCAACTTTGACTTTGCAGGTTTTTAACTAAATAGAAATTTTTTACCTCACCCAAAGCATCTAGCCTTCTCCATTTGCTTTGAAAAATATTAATACATGAAAAAAGTTTTGTTTTTCCCCCCTCTTTTTCCCTTATTTTTCATATTCAGTTAAACTGATAATTTGCCTAATAGAGAAGACCATTTGGGACCATGAAGTATTCAGATTCTTCTGCTAACTTAGAAGTTTCATACAGCATTTCTTTCTTTCTAGGATGTTTTCCTCTGAACCACAGTGCCTAGACAAAAAAAAAAAAATTAAAAAAAATTACTTAATGGAAGAAATATTCCCCAGGTGGGGAGTGAAATATATTGAAGATAGAAGAGACTAAATAATTATTGTTCTAAACTGAATTCTGGTTACGATTTAAAAAATAGTGCTTAAAAAGTATCAACAGGACTTGCATGTGTTGCAATTTGGGTTTTGGGAAGGAGGATGAATCACAGTCCTGTCCTAGAGCACTGTGTTTTGGGCTGGATAACCCACACCTCCATGGCATCAAAGAGTGCAGACCCTGTTTCTGGATGGCACAAACCAAAAGTAATTCAAGAGTGTATCAGTTCTCTTTTAATTTGGGCTCCGGCTGACTGCAAGGACGTAAACATTGTCAAAGACAATTTGATAGAAACACATTGACAGTTTCACTAATGTCTTCAAGAGGGAAGAAGGGGAGAGAGGCAGCAATAAGGGAATAGGGAAAGAGAGAAAATCCATTCTTAAATTAGCATCCTTTTTATATAGAACTTGTATATTTGTATGACAGTTATACAAAATGATGTTGTTTCTCCAGAAGAATGATTTTGATCTTTAGTGGTTATAATACATAGAAAAATAATCAAACATTGATTTTGTCATTTTAACTTTTTTAAAGATGATCTAAGAGCTTGCAGAGGAGTCATCTATGTAAGAAGAAAAAGAAGCTATTATTTTGAATCTAAACAAATATCAATTAGTGTTGACTGAGACAACAAATGTTAGGAAATTTTCAAAGTAGATATAAAATCTGTCTATGAAATTAATTTCTTTTACACTCAGAATGTATTTGACCTGGACAAAAAGTAGCAAGACTGTGATACTGCTCTTTATGATCATGAAGGAACTAGGAATGAATTAAAAGACATCATTTTATAGCTAAATGTGGTCTTACAAACCATTCAAAAACACAAGACAGCATCTGACTATGGCCTCTGATCCTGATTTATATGTTTGGTAGATAGAATTAATTTTCCTTTCTTGTGACTGAAAACTGTTGCTGGTTAAATGAGGACAGAGGTGGGTCCTAGAAACATAGATTTCGACTGTTTTTCATCATAAATCTGTACAGTCAGTGTCTCATTTTTTACAGAAAAAAACTCAGTGAGAAAAGTTTCAGGATTAGAAAAAATATTTTAATATTCAGAGCTTGACGCTATTTTGTGTTGCATTAGAAATATAAAGTTTCATCCACCTTGTTTGATGGAGTTTACAAGTCCTCACAGGGTTCATAAGCGATGTCCTTGTTGATGTCATCTTTTGCTGCTCATATTAGATATTTCCTATCCAAGAAGTAAAATCACATGATTCCTGTGACAGAGCATGTGTTGAGAATGTATCATGGGAATCATCCTCTCTACATAACCTCAAACTATATGAAAAAGAATTCTGCATCCAGAGTCCCATCCTGCGTCCCAGGAATTTTTCAAGGTTTTCAGGGGAAGTTTTGTTTTCTACTCTATTTAAAATATTGTTAGAGCCTATGGTCAAAAACAGATGAACTGGATTTCAGCTTCTGTGTGCAGATTGGGTTGGTCTTGCCTTTATTCAGGTGCTCTCATGTCAGATATTTTCTTTTTTTGAAGAAAACGTGGAGTCTCTTAAACTTGAAAGGTTCTGCAAAAAGCTTCAGTGTGATATTTCATTTATCTTTCTTGATACCAAGCAACAAAAAGCCCATACAACTCCCCTACCCCCCTCCAAAATCTGATACTAATATGGATCGTAGTATCCCTTAAATCAGTTGTCCCCATCCTTAAATCCTTATTGAAGTCAGTTGAAAGGCTTTGTTATCTTAGTGGAGCGTTTGTGTTTTAGTGACCCCTCTCCCAAGATTAAAGGTTGCCATCATTACGGGGCTCCGAATAAGGAACAAACCTCCTATGTCTTAGTTCAGCTGGTCAGAAATCCATTACAGAATATTTATGTGGGGACATTATTTTATGTCCATGCTGTCATTCATAAAAAATTAAGTAATGTGGAAAGGATAGCAGCAGAGATGTCCTTTTTGGCTATGAAACGCTGGAATAGTTTTCTGTGAAGTGCCCTGACATTTTCTCTCCAGCACAGAATATTTACGGTGCTAATATAAATGTCTGAGGCGCAAATAGTTCCTCCTGGGTGTGTAGAATCTAAACCAGCAGAACTCTTGGAGACAAGCCAAAGATTTGAACAGCCTATAGCAATACTTTTTGTGAGCCATATAGCATTTGGATCTGGAGAGGATAAATAAAGATACAGTGAAACAAGTTTGAATGGCAATTTACTACATATTCAACCATAGTCATTCGAGCCAGATAGTGCTGAAATTTATTTCCCTAAGAGTTTGTTTATGTTAAATATAGGGTGTTGGTGTGATTTTGGAGCAGATTCTTTCAAATACATTCAGCTCGTGTGCTTCTCAGACGTTGCCAGCAGGTTGGTCTCGGTTTCCCATTCTGAAGGGATGGCTCCTCCCTTAGACGTTGCTTAATTAGGAATTGAATGGTGAAGGTAAAAAATGTACATCTGTTTATATTTCTAATTAACCTTTGCTGCTGGAAGTGTTCAACATATCTATTCAAAGTTAATGTATGGGGTGGATTCTAGACTGAGGGAATGGTGGTTCACAAAGGGATCAAACACCTCAACTTTCTTATTTTTCTGCGGCTGTATTGGATAACATAGGAACTGACATAACTGCTCTCAAAAATTTGTGAAACAATCTGCCTCCTGATAATGCTAATGAAACATTCTTACTGTAAGATTGATGAGGACTTTATTTCTGTACTATCACTTGTTTTAGGATGGAGGACTTGAAGATTTTAGTGTATTAAATTCTGCATGTTTGACACACTGTATATTTCATAGCTTCCTAGAGATCTGCTGCTCTCTTAAACAAGTTCCGTTAAATATTTTGCTTTTCTTTCTATCCAACCATTTGAACTGTGGAATGCAGTAAACTCCTACAGCTGCACAGCCACAAATTTCAGTGAAACATGAGTGTCAGGCTTGGAGAGAAAATGAGGAAGGTATGTTTTCCTATCTGCACAGTGACTGTCCATAATTTCAGTTCTCAGTTTTATCTGGCACTCCCTATGAAAAAATGGCCATCTCCAAGTTGCTGTGAGACACTTCATAACATCCACTGCAGCAGTGGATGCGGTGTCCATACAAGATGTATGAATTTGGGGATGTTAATGGTATCTCAAATGAGAATGTCCTTTCTGCTTTGTTCTTGAATTTCCTTTATCCCTTACTGCCAGTGATCTGAATGTTGAAGAGTTCCCATTATGACTATTCCACTTGTCTCCACGATAAATTAGGGTTTCTGGCTCATGTTGGTTGAAAAAAATCACTTTGAATTCAAAATAAATCCCTGACTTGGTTAGGCCCTTTGCATTTGTGGGTTTAGGCTTTGACTCAGAAGTGGTTAACAAGTAAAAGATTTAAAGCACGTACTGTGTCCATGAGGTCATCAAGGCTACAGGTATGTTGACTCTTGGCCTTAGCATGAAAATGCGGAGTTTCATCAACCTAGGCCTTCTGCTGTTTATTTTGGTGAGATCACTCCTTAATTTCAGTGCAAGAAAATGGTAATTTTATGAGTCAGGCTCAGTCTTGTTAGAGTGATTTAGAAATGCATGTCTACCAATGTCTGTACTTCAGACATCATGGGCTTGAAGTATGATACTTCTTTTCCTTGATTTCATAAATAATTTAGATTAACAAAATCCAGATGGTTTAGAGCTCCCAGTAGCTGCAAGCTCAAGAAATTGTTTAACCTTTGAAAGACTCTATACTTTTTCAGTTCTTTCTTCATTTTATTCAGAGCTTAACAGTTCAAGGGTTTTATTGTTTAGTTTCTTCTTTAAGAAGTTTATGTTCTTAAAGACATCAGTTAGAGGGCATACTTGGAATTAATGAGTATGTTCTAAATGAGTGTCTGATGGAATACACAACATGAATGTGCAGTTTGCACTCCTTCAAGGAAATCTTCCTTTGCAAGATTTTCTGAAGAAAGTTAATCTTCTGAACATCAGTTTTTAGTATTTTAAAGTATTTTAAGGATATATGGTGTCCTTTGAAAAACAAAGAACATGTAGGAACCATGAGGTAGTGTTATTACATATTGATGTCTGTAAGACACATAGCAAATATTCTAGTTTGGCCCCCAAATTCAGACACTTATCTTCCATATTTTTTGCTAAAAAATACACTTTAGTGAGAAAGTGAATATTCCAGTTGATTTCTGCAAGATAATATATAGGAAAAATATGTCAGATGTTCTTTTGAGTTACTCCTGTCTGTTTAGTTGGGGGATATTGGGGCATGCAAAATAGATCAAGAACTGCTATATCCATTTTTATCAAAAGCTATGTCAATACTTTGTCACGAGCTGCATTGCTCTTCTCAATGTTCTCAGTAAAAAAAAAGTGTGATTTTACCATGGATAAATATTATGCTTTGTTCTTTTTTTTTTTCTTTTTTCTTTTTTTGTTAAGTTTATTTTAAGATTGCTTCAATACTACTGTTTTAAGTATTTTGATTGGAGTAGTAGCATCTGCCTAAAGCTCAAACACTTTGATGGCTCATCTCTGCTGTTATCATAAGTTTGGTGGAATTTCCAGGAGTCTGAAGCAGAATTAGATTAGCAGGAGGTGATTGCAACATCTGGGTTTTAAATCAGAGCTGAAAGTTGGGGTTTTTTGGCATGGTTTTTACCTATTCAGACTTTTTTGCTAATTCTAATGTGCAAAAGGAGTGTTTCTCTAACATAACTTCAGGACTCAACATGTGACACTATTAAAATATTATTTCCACAAACAGCAAAATCAGTCATGAGTTTAGGTGTGGACATCTCTGGAATGCTGTGAACTCTGTTTTCTCTCTGTGGCTTTATTCCTTAGGTCTCTTTTGAGGCAGGAGTCAGGATGGAGCAGCACTGCTTGCCACAGTGACTGATGAGTGATTGCACAGCTCTAATGGGACAAATAGAAAGAAGAAATGAAAGGGTAGAGAGACATCCCCTCATGCCTAGTTAGAGCAGTACCCTGTACACTAATGTTATATTTTATGGTTATTTATCCCCTGGCACTATTTAACACCACCAATTTTGAAGATAAATGTAGTAAAAGCATTTTTATCCTGCTGCTATGAAAATGTGTTTTTAATAGATTTAGGTTTTCTCGGGTCATAAGAAAGAAATAGAAAGATTTTGCAGCTTTCTAAGGACTGTATTATATGTGGAGTTTAAAATGTCATAAAGCAGCTTGAAACACTATAGGGAGCCTGTGCAGTAATTGGAAAAATGTTTCATACTAATGTTTGGATTGCATTAGTGTGAGCTGTTGGCATACATTTTGTGACAATAAACATGTCTTTGCTTAATTGTAATTATAGCTTACAAAAAGGTTTAAAGAAAGAAAGTGAGAAAGGTACTTTGGTGAGTATGGAAAATGACATTTTAATGCACTTGAGGCACCAGACAGCACTCCTAAAGACCAGTTCTGTGGATAGACCAGCTCTACCTATTTATTTAATAATGTTTGGAAAGATTGGGGAGTTTGTTAGGACTTCTCTATTCTACCCCTTCTCTTCACAAATTAACAACTGGCAGTGTTGCCTGTCTGTATCTCTTCCTCAGATTAAATTCCTGTTAACAGCACATGAGCAGATTCTAATCAGTATTCAGTATTATACAGCAACCGGTACCAGATTTTTACTGGTGCTGTTGTCTGCAGGTCACCCCTCCCACAGCAGGTTGTCAGCATAGCAAAGGACAGAAGAGCCAGAATTACACACCTCTGAAAAGTCACTTGAGAGAAAAAAAAAGAAAAAGAAATCTAAGTATAAGATCTGTACCAGCATTTCGTATCTCCACAGCAGCCCATTGTGAATGCAATGCTGAGGTTTTGTGTGCAGATTTGGAATTTGTGGAAATCCCCCAACATCTTATATTTGGAGTTTTCAGTTTAGATCCACTGAAATCTCTAAACTTAAATTCTGAGTCATAAACAACTGGGAAATCTAAAATTTATTTTCCTGCCTTAACAACAAGGTAGGTCTGCATGACTGGGGCACATAATTTAAAGAGAAAAGTAACAAGGTGAAAAATGTTTACATGTAGTAGGAGGACTTCAAGCAGCATGATTTTTTGCTTAGTTTGACTTTCTAAAGAAAATGTAAGATGTAGCTGCTGCTTTCACCTGTCTTTAATGACCTTAAAAACAATGTTGAGCAGAATAACTTCAAGATACATCAAGCTGGATGGAAAATAACACATGTTTACCCTATATTTGGACTGCTGCATTTTAAATTTTGTGCTGGACTTACAGTTCCCCATGCTACCCCTACCTTTTCCTTTTCCTTTAGCAGAAAACCTGATGCACAAACATTGTGTTCAAAGTTTCTGCACAAACAGCAGTCTCCCATTGGGCATGATCTGCTTGAACATATTGCCAGTAGTGGAACCTACATTATAGAAAGGGTTATCAACATGGAATTGCCAGGATGTGAAAAATACTGGTTTCATCCTATGTATATAAAGTTTATATCTACTGCTTATTTATCTGAATGCAGTATCAAGCTCTCAGCCATATCATCTTTCAGGAGTTTAAATAATAGCTGACATGATTGATAATAGAATAAAATTTTCTAGATAAGAATCTAGAAATGTGAAAAACTATTTTTAAGCTGAGTTATACTACAAATGCCATAGCATAAGTAACGGAAAGTGACTTAGTGGCCAACATCAAATGATTACCAAAGAGAATGATGTCATAAAATGCCTTATCAGTGTGATTAACAGGTAACTCAACCAGGCACAGAGCACAGGAAATTCATCACAAATACGGTATAAAGGGATATATATCTCTACATGGAATATGGTGCAGAGTTTTACAGATAAGCCAAACTAACTCTCTCAAGCAGCTTTAGAAGAGTGGATTTGATTTGAAGAATTAAAATTGTTAGAACAAGACATGCAGCTAGTGAAGACTTTTTGCACTGTTTTCTCTTGAGCAATTCTGAGTAAATAGTTTTCATAAATTATTTCTTTTTCAAAGCTAAAACTATAACGGTAGGAATTTAACCAATCACATGCTATGATAGATGAGAGAATTGACCACACTCCACTAGGTGAAAAACCAAAAGTTTCTACATTCCTGATAACAATTTATGGTTGTTATGTTAAGCGCTTTAAAATGCTCTGGTTTTAATCCATCTTTCATGTGCATGGCATAAATACAGGCCTTTTAAAAATGATCTGGCCCTCAGTGAAATGTAATCACTCTGACTGGGTGTTTATGCATCTTGGATTTACCTGTCCTCTGTCAGAGCTCTGGAGGTGGTAATGGAGAAGCGTCTTTGCCACTGATTTAAGGTATTTTTCAGGGAAGAACAGCAAAAATGGAGAAAGGAATTGTGTGCCTCTCCATGAACTGCCTTCCAGCTTTTTCTCTGGTGATCATGACGCTGCATTTTCTCTCACCATACCATATTAAGATTTTTGCTTAAAGAGAAAAATGCTTCCAGTCCTAGCCTCAAGTGGAATACCACATACCATGTTAAAGCATTTTGGGAGCTCTGTTCTTCAGCAAATACCCTGTGGGGAGGCCAGGGAGATTCAGGGAACGGTCAAATAGAGCTTGAATCCTCATCTGTGGCAAGAAGAGTGCTGGAGAGCAAATCAATGAAAAATGGCTCCAGATGGGAAACATAGCTAGAGAGGGCTGCTGCAGATACCAGGAGCCAATCTCCATGTCAGGACACACAGGGACACAGGCATTCTGCTAAGAAGCTGAGAAGCTCTGGCGTAGCTGCTTCTTCTCACCCCAAAATGCAGCCCCAGGGTGATTTTGGGAGCCCTGCACAAGCAGGAGTCTCTTACTCTCCTTGCAGTGGTTGATCCACACTGCGCTGTGTGACCCTGCCTGGAAGAAACAGAACTCTGCAGGTGCGCAGCTCCTCTACCCTCCTGAAGCTCACCTTTAGTAACTTTACAGAATTCAAACACTAGGAAATAAAGGTGAGAGCAGATACAGTTAAGTGGGGTGCTCTTAAGGCAGTTGTTTATGGTTGGAAGGAATAATTTACTACCCAGTTAATTTTTTTCTTGCTGAACATGTTAGTACTGCTAAAACATGTTTGTTTTAGTGTCTCTAATACTTTACGGATTACATTAGTGCATAGAGACTGAATTTTCCAGTAATAAGTCAGACAATTCCACTTTTTAACTGTTCTTCCTCCAATTTCTTTTGTGAATCTGCTGTCAGAAGCTGAACAGTATTTATTTATCCTCTATATGCCAAAGCAGGTTGGCTCTACAGCAAATAATTGCTGTCTGGCTGGCTTTATTGAGCATCCATGTCAATTCATACTACAAAATATGCTTTTCATGTACTACAAAGCCTTTTTAAGGCATCTGAGACCTGAGTATGATCTCAGTGCAACAGCAGTACTCAAGATAAACCCTTAGGAGATCCTCCTCCTGACATGAGGAAATAAACTGCTTGATATGTTCTGTCTGAAAGTCTCTTGAATCATTGAGAGTGAGATCCCAAAAGGGAGGAGAGAATCAAGTAGTGAGATCCTGCTAAAATATCGAAAATACTGCTTTCCCAATAAAATCCCTTGTAACTCTCACATTTACTTAGAAATTTATCACTTTATTTACCAATATAATAACCCAAAAAAACCCAACTCCCAACTCCAATAAAATAAAGGGAAATGTTTTACAACTTCCAAGCCTACTTTGGTTATTTATATTTAGAAAATATTTCTTTGCTAAATTAGTCTCCTCCAGGAGTCATAGCCTGCATGTTTTTGTTAATATTCATTAGTTATGAGACACCATTGGGCTGTACAGGTAGTGCTTGAATGCAAAGCAGAGAAGTTGCTCTCCTTCCATAACCCAGGATATCAGTTTGGTGTCATCTTTTCATGTACTGTATTTCTGTCGCAAGAAAAAATGGTTAAATGACTTTATTATCTGTACTAAAGGATGAATGCAAGTTTTCCATAGAAATATGGAGTAAGAACGCTGTGTACTGACATTTTCCAGTGCCTCCAGCAAACAGATTGTATGGGTTTTAGCTCCAGACTCTTTCCTTACCCCTGATTGTGTGAGGGTGAACAGACTGCATTTTAATATTGAGACCTTGCCTTTCCTGAAAACTTCATTCATAGTGATGATATGTTCTGCTTCACTGACAGTTTGTGGTAGGGCAATTCATTAAGACTAATTGAATTCTGAGAGGAGGGAAAAATAACCTTTGAATGTGAGTGTGAATGATTGAAAAATAGTGGAATGCACATGCTTATGATTTTCAGAGGATACAATAAAGAACATACTATTTTTAAAACAACAAAGGTAATGCAATAATTGAAATACTGAAGTTAGAAATCAGTGTGGAATTAAAAATAGTGTCTTTTGCATCCTCATTAGCAATCATGATTGTTTAATCGATAGCAGTCAGGAGAAGTGACACAAAAGCCTCCATTGCTACTGAAGCAGATAGGATATTGACATTTAAACAAATGCTTTAAAAATCCTGTGCTTACACTTCTTGTTTAATATTAAAAGCTGGTGGGGGAGCTTGTCTGACTTTTTAGTTCATATTAATCTTGCATGCACAGCAAACTTCGTGTTGTTCCTTTTTTGTTATTTTCCACAAGAAAAAGAATCACAAACCTTTCAAATCATCCATTTCTTTCAAGAGTTTGATTGAAGCCTCTGTAACATTTGGAACTTTGGAGATGTTTCCATTAATCTCAGCTGCTGTGAGCATGGATAATAACTAGAATAAAACAAAACAAACAACCTCCCAGGATTTCTTCATTCTAATAATTCATGTCTGAAAATTTTCAGCAGCACTGTTGGTGAACCATGTGTCTGCACCGATTTTTTTGGTTGTTGGGAGAGTTAAACCCAGTAGGGTTAATGAGATCTGAGAATTATATATGTAGTTATGAACATGAAATATTTCTGGGGTAGCCAATTTTCAGTGTGATTTGGAAATTACCAGGGTTGTATTTCACAATTCTCTGTGAATTATTGAAATATTGAGGAGGCATTTTTGTGGTGAGGTTAACATGTTAGTTCTCTGCCCTTTCTTATTTCATAAAAATTAGGATTCTTTGACTTTTTTTTTTTTTTACTAATTTTTATGCTGTATTAACATTTTGGAAAGTTTAAATGGCCTTAGTGAGGAACATACTGACAAGAAATGATGTTCTAACCCTAATCTCCCCAAAAAGCACTTGAAGAGGTATCATACATCCATTACAGGGAGCTTTTTGGTTTTGATGCTCTGGAACCATGTGATTTATTGAGAATTTTGTCTATTTTTTGAAGATGCTGGGGATATTTTGGTCTTTGCTTTTAACACCAATTGTATTAAATCTGACTTTGACCAACTTGACAGAATCCCTTAGAACTGAAAGTGCACTTCTTGTTAATTTATGTGAGTAAACAGAATGGAAATACTTTTGAATCCCTGCTTGTAAAATTGCCACGTTTAACAGAACCCAGGTTTTAGTTGAGCACTAAAAAAATTGCTATACAGAAGGAAAACAAAATTAAATACTTCTAGAATGAGTTTTTTTTCCATTTCTTTCAGCCATTTGTTAAACGTTTCTGCGTTACCACTGTAATCACCTTTAATTCTCCTGTGAGGGAGAATTCCATCATCCCTTCCCCAGGAGATGAGCTGAGGGAAGAGGTCTGATTGGTGTTTTTGGAGTAATTTTGTACCGTTCCTCTGTTACGAAGACTGCAGAGAGGTGTCAGTGCTCCGATTGTAATTCACTCATCGTTTTAGGATACAGAATGTGAACAGCGCCAACAATAATGAGCTGAAGTCTGGAAAAGAGGAGTCAACATTCCCTCCTTCAGCATTTAACACCCAACTAGATATAAAAGTATTTAACATATTGGCGAGGCAAAATGGTCTTAGCCCCGGGATAGTTTACTTAATTTGTTGGCAATTAGCCCAAGCTTCTAATGACCAATTTGGGTATTGGGGAGGAAAAATGAAGATAAACAACCAAGCCTTGAAGCAAACACCTCTTCCCCTCTCTGGCCCAACCACAGCTGGAACCAGAGCCCTTCATTCCCCAACTCTTCCCATCCTGTTGAGGGTTGAGCCCCATTCCCTCCTCACCCAAGCAAGCAAGGAGAAAGAGCAGCTTCGGAGCCTTCTGGAAGCTTTGCTGTCAGGGACTCAAGTCTCCCAGCCAAATCCACAAGGTGGTCAAGCCTACCAAGGCTCGCAGGGCAAAGCAGTCACCGTGCACAGTTAATCACAGAAATCTCTGTGGCTGACAGCTAATAAATATTCATGGACAAGTGCTTCTGCCATCATTACATATTTTAAAATAAAGATCTCTGTGTGAAATTGAAACCTAATGTTTCATCTGACTTGTTTGCAGTGCAGGGGAAAAAAAAAAAGAAGAGATTTTTACTTATTAAAATGATGGATTGCATCTCCTTAAAGGATGATTATAATTAGTTGAATAAACATCTAGAAAGTAATGATCTGTAAAGATACTACTATCCCACTTTCACATGCAGTAATGAACATAATGGAAATCATTGGTGTGCTGATTTACCATCCGAAATGATGGCTGTACATGACATCCTTACTGGTACTAAATGCAATAAACCTCTTTTGGTTTGAAGATGCTTCTTTGTTAGTTCATGACAAATTGGTCCGACCCATTAAGAATTAAAAATTAGTTATTTTTAAGTTCTTTAAACGCTTTTTAAGTGTTGTGTGTGGTTCAGTATGAGTAGTTTGGATATGTTTTTCTGAATGCATCAAAGTAATAGAATCTGTTCCTGTGAGACCCCACCTGGAGCACCGTGCCCAGCTCTAGGGCCCCCAACATAAAAAGGTCACAGACCTGCTGGAGTGAGTCCAGAGGAGGGTCACAAAAATGCTCAGAGGGCTGGAGACAGGATGAGAGAACTGGGGCTCTTCACCCTCAAGAGGAGAGGGTTTGGGGAGAACTTGTAGAAGCCTTTCACTGTCTGTAGGGACCTACAGGAGAGCTGGTGAGCGACTTTTTACAAGGGCAGGTAGTGACAGGAAAAGGGGGAATGGTTTCCAACTGAATGAGAGTAGGTTTAGATTAAATGTTAGAAAGAAATTCCTTATTGTGAGGTCAGTGAGGCACTGGAATGGGTTACCCAGAGAAGCTGTGGATGCCCCATCCCTGGAAGTATTCAGGGCCAGGCTGATGTAAAATATATTCACACATAACTATGAATGATTAGGTGTATTTGTTATAAGATCTCATTGCCAGGTAAGTAAGACAGGTTTTATACAGTTGTTTCTTCCTCTAATTCCTACCTTGTGGAGGACGTTTTCTTGTGTGTTTGACAGATGGTTTGTTCAGTAGCGTTATTCAGACATTAGAAATGATACTGTTCAGAATTTACTATCCCTGTATCTCAAAAGAGTTTGCGAGTTCACACATGACATATGATATGTTTTTGTGCCTTGGGGAGGAATGCATAAAACAGCATTGTATAAGAAATGAAAAGACGGAAAGGGAATGAAGGGTAGACAAATGGGTTTCAAGAAAAGATGTGTTTCTGGTGTGAATATAGCTATTCTTTTTGTTTCAAATTAGGTATGTAAGAAGTCTAAGAAGATAATTTTCACCAATTGACCTAAACTGGATTTAAGCACCAGTTTAGTTGAATGAGGTGTCAGGTTTTGAACAGTTATAGCTTGTGACTGTCAATTTACCAATGCAAGGAAAATCAATATGACCATCATCTGGATGAAATTAAAAGTATCAACTAGAGTTGTATCATTTAACACTGTGATTGCAGATAAGCTGATTAAATTTATTTAGACTAGACCATTTCTGATTTGAATCTGTGCAGGACTGGCAGCATATTATAGGGAAAAATAATGCTAATTGTTAATTTGGAGTTTATTTTTAAACCATCCAAAAGCCCCTGACTGTACTTGATTGGATTGGTGCTCATGTGGCATAAGGAGCGACCATCCAAGCAGCGGCTGGATGAGAGACAAGTGTCAGTGGCAATGCAAACTGAAGAGTTCCCACCTACCTGCCCACTGTGCCTCAAACTGCCATTTCCCACACTGCTGTGTTACAGACTATGAGCATAATTAACCTTCCACAAGAAGTGCCTTTCCTGAGTGTTTTTTTCTTTTTTTAATGGGAAATACTTTTTAGATTTTTAGAGGTAATTAATATCAGTAAGTAATCCCAACTTTCGTCATTCTTAAAGCCTAATGTTTTTTAATGCTGTACCTCTCTGTGCCTCTCTCCTGTAGCCCAGTTATCTCCTCTGGGCCAACAGGCCACCCAGCTCTGGGATCAATTAGGGTCTTCCCTGAAACACATCCGTGTACCTCCAGCACAGCACAGGGAGGTCCTGTGGGAAAGGACTGTGCTCCAAAGAGGGAATTTTCTAGGCCCTGGTTAACCCACTTTCCCCTTCAGCATCTGAGTGGACCCTGCCACCGCATTGTCCCTTCCTTTTGAATTATCTGTTTAAATTTTAAACTGCTTTCTGGAGTGTTCCCCCTGGGTGTTGTAGAGGAAACTTTAATCTCATGTCTGTGCTGAGAGGCATGAAGGAGCTCCCGTGGTAGTTCCTTCTGACAGGGAAATAGATGCTGCCTCACAAAACAAGTTTGAATTTTACTCCCAAAGTCTCCAGGCAGTTCTTTCACAGCTTAGCTAACAGGCACGGACAACACTTTGAGAAAAAAACTACTTAAAACAAGCAAACAGAAAATATGAAAAGGGCTTAGATTGTGTTGCTGGCAACAAACTTCTAAGAATCTTAATTTTAAATCTGCCTAATGATTTCAGATAGTAATTTTGGATTTCCAGATTGGAATACATTCACAAAGTAATTTAAAACCTTCTTGGTGAAAATTTACTGGGATGCCCAGGCTAATGTGGCTTTCAATCAATAACCACTCCTTTAATAACATAGTATCCTGTTGACAAGAAAAACAGTGGAAATGTCTTTCTCTAAATCAGTCCAAGGAGATGAGCCCAGAGAAGGAGCAGGAACTAAATTCTCCAGATCAATAGCTACTCTGTGTATCTGTCACCTCCACTGTGTGGCAGGAAGTGTGGTTGAAACTGGAATAGTTATTGATGCATTTTCAAATTTCAGACGTTCAGTTACTTGAAGATACTTAACGGGAGTTTTTAAAGCACCTGATTACTGGTCCTGACTTTAATGATCTTCTTTGGAACTCAAAATCAATCTTGAAATTATTTTTTTATTTTTTTTTTCTACCACATACAGCATGTGTATATTCATCCACCACCAATTCAGGAACTGAATTGACTCGCATAAGGTAGTGCAGGAAAGCCAGGGGTGGCGTGGTTTCTGGAGCTACCTGGGCTGGATTCTTTTTGATCCACATCTGTGATCTGTGCTGCTCCTGCACATTGCTGTGCACCCTCCAACAGCTTTTGAGTGGTAAAATGTTTAAACTACTTAAAAGCCAGGGCAGGGCGCAGGGGAAGAAAATAAAATTGGAAGGAGTGGAAAACTAATGGTAGGTATTTTCTGTAGAGTAAGAACGTTTCTCATCTGAAGTAAGCAGATAAAATTCACTGTCTTCCATGGAGTTACATGGCTAAAAGGAGCTGATGTCCCTTGGTGTTTGCTGCCTCTCCTCACTCAACTGGGAGTCTGGAGGAAAGGTAGGAGAACAGAGTTAGACTATACTGGTTACAGAAAGGTGAGCTGCAAATCAATTTGAAGATACACGCTCAGTGCCCCCGCTAACAGCCAAGCTTTCAGCACATCATCATCCAGCCTCACCTGGATCACTGCCCTCCATTCACGGGCTGACGTCACAGCAGCTCTGCCCGACCATGAAGCAAGCTAATAGGTAAATGTCTTTCACTGAACTGCAAAGTTTGGTAAAGCATTCACTGTTAAATATTTCTAAGAAGCTTTTTGACAGAACTGTACTTCATGGTAAAGAAACTTGGCTTTTTCTCTTCTTTTGTTTTTTCCCCATCTTGATGAGTCTAAATACATGCAGTCTCATTTTCATGGCCTGCTTGACACGAAGAGGATTAGTAAGAGCCTTAATATTGACACACAAGTGAGAGTCAGGAAGTTCCCTTCTTTGGGACTTTGGGACTTAGAAATTCCTTTAGGAAAAATATTATTTACTCTGAGGGTGGTGAGGCACTGGAAGAGGTTGCTCAGAGAAGTTTTGGATGCCCCATTCCTAGATGTGCTCAAGGCCAGGTTGGATGGTGCTCTGAGCAATCTGGTCTGCTGAAAGGTGTCCCTGCACATAGCATGGGGTTGGAATGTGATGATATTTCAGGACATTCCTACCCAGGCCATTCTGTGATCCTACAATTCTGTATCCGTCACAGCCGTTGATCAGAGGGTTACAGTGAATCATTTCTCATTGTCTTACTCACTGCCTTCTTTGTGTTTGTGACTGTGAAGGCTAAAGGAAGGTCAGAGTGGAGTGGGTGTGAAAAAGATTTGGGAAAAAGTGCATCAGAGACAAAAGATAACATTGTATTTGGAAATACCGAATTTGATAAAGGTACCACAGAGAACAAAGAAAGGAAAAGTTCACAGATGTATCTGTAGTGACTGTAACGTGTCTGTACCTAACCCTAAAACCGGTCTCTTCAAAGTGCAGTTAAATTTGTTCATGTGCAAACATATTTGACTCTATATGACCAAGTACATAATAAGTGAAATCATAGAAACAAGAGTTATGAGACATGACTTAAAGGTTTTTTTCTTAAATATGTGGAGTCTTCATGTTTCTTTTTGCTGTTGCAAGATGAATGTTTCCTATTGTTCTAGATATTTCTGAAACTGTGTATCTACCAAGCATAATTTTTTTTAAAGATGGAGTTCAAAATTGTACGTACGATTTTGCTGTTACTTTTCTATTTTTAAAAAAGGTAGCCTTCTGGTTACATCATACAGCTGTCATAGAAATGAAATTCAACACTGAAGCATGACCAAGTGTGAGCCTGAACTTCTTCCTCTTTCTCCATTTCAATCTCAAATTCACACTCTACAAACTTCAATCATGTGCAATGCAGAGTCCTTTTGATCATAAAGTAGCAGTACTTGGAAGTCTAAAACAAATGATTACTTAAAATTCCAGCTTCCCATCTTAGGGATAGATCCATTAAATCATTGCAACCAAAAATATTTGATATACTGGTATATAAAATTTAGGTAACCCATGAGCTGCCTGTGGATAGGTACCTGTATAAAAAAGCAAATGGAGAAATTCGGCTTAAGATTTCTGATACAATCCAGTGCAGGAATCCATATGGCCTTATTATTAATCCTTATCATATATCTGCTTATGCATTAATAGAAAAAGTGAACTGTATTGGAATTTGCTGTGCCTCAAGCAAAGATTACTTCCACCTTCTTTGAAGGTGAATTGTCTGTCTCTCTAATCCATCAGAATAGGATGTGCTGTGCATCTGAATTATGAGCAAATGCACTGTCAGAATTGAAGTCTTTCTTTCTTTTCATCCTAATGCTGGTAAGAACTGTAATTTCACACTGTCTTGGACATTTGCATCTATACATGAATAATAGCCAGACTTTAAAAAAATATGCGCTAGTCCAATAAACACTGATGAGGTGGGCATAGGCAATAGGGTCAGCACTTTATGGAGAAGCAATAAATTATTCAGTATTGAAAAATGTTATTATTAATTTGGGTTTTTCAATTTGGTTGCAAAGTTATATTGAAACCCCTCTGTATGGATATTGAGGTGAAGAAATGCCCATTATATGTCCTTAAATAGCAATTTGTTACATTTACATGTGCAAGGAATGATGCTTTTGTAAAATTTCTGAGTTCCATACATAAAATATGAAACCATTACGAAGATATAGTGGCCAGCTTTACAGAGTTGAATTGCCTTATAATTTTGAAATACAACAAAATGACCCAGGGCATACTATAAAAATCTTAATTTAGGAAAATGTCTATGTGAAAGTGATTTGATAGCAAATAGCAATTATTTTCTTCCTTATTGCTATAGCAAAATTGTTAGGAGATGGATTTTGTTTTCATTCTTAGCACAAAGTGTTTAAAAAAAAAAATCTCCTGTCAGCTGAAACCTTGTCTGCAGATTCCCAGCCTAAAGCAAGATTTTTACAGTCAGGTTTTAAATCCCTTGATGTATCTGTGTTTGTAATGGAAATGCTAACATAACCTTAGCCGTTACAGGGCAAACAATATTGCAATAATAAATAATGAACAAAGTGGTTTAATAATTTGAAGCAAATCATGTCATGGGCCTGGCAAGATTTTATGACTAAATTATATGGGCAGGAACATATCAATGGACATGCTGCATAAATACCATAAATAGATGGACTAAGAATGTGTGTTCATTAAGCTGAGACCACAGTTCTCGTGATCTAGGGGATAAAATGCTGCAGGAGACTGTAAGAAATTGTGTGGAAGCTCTGGGCAGATCCAAAACCTGAACAAATGATCAATGTGTCAGTTTTTAATCAACAGCTATTATCTCTAGTGCTAATGAGCTGTAAGGTGCCTCACTAAATCTGCTGGGTTCTGGATATGGATATATTGGTTAATGATCCATTATGTGGCCTGTTGTCAAAACTTCTTTCCTTCTAACTGCAAAACTTTATCTTTTTTTCTTCTTTTTCTTTTCAGTACCTTGCATAACCTGATTGAATGTTTTCATCTTTGTAGCTTAAGGAACAACGGGAGTTTCCCTGGCGCAGTTAGGATCTGGTTCAGCCGGGCCAGCGCTTTCTTTTTGACAGTCACTCATACTCACTGTACGCTTCTAAAATGCTGCAACATCTCACAAAATAGGCAAGGGATGATTAACTTACTCCTTGCTGCCTGTTCTCTGGAACCAAGAGAGACTTTCTACAGTTCCAGCTCGAAGGACACCGGATTTCCTTCAAACAGTGAAGTGCTTGATCCTCACTTAACTCTTCTCTTTGGCAATGCGGGATGAGGGCAATGCCCACCAGCGTTCTGGGTTTTTTTTGGGTTTTGGAGTGTTTTATAGCTCAGAGTTGAAGAGCAGGCAGGATGTGGGAAGCAGCCCCTGCCTGGTGCACTGTTGGTACAGCACCCTCTGCCCAGAGCAGAGGAGGGGAGCAAAAAACCCATGAACCCACTGCAACAGACCCACCTGGGTCAGGAAGGGGCTCTGCTCAGGCAGTTTTCCCTAAGGAGCTGTTAAATGGGCAGAAAAAAGGCTCTTTTTTGTGGTAGTCCAGTACTAGGGAGACTTTATGTAAATAAAAGCTCTGTGTTTCGTACAGTGGCTGCGCAGGAGAGGCGGCAAGATGTGGTGATAAAGCTGAGATTTTGGAAAAATTGTACTCCTTCAGGTAACAAGGCTCCATTTCAGTTCAGACACTGGCACAGGAAATGCTGGCTGGTGATGACCTCAGTACCTGATATTTTCTGGCCAAATTAGTTTTTAAAAATTCTAGTTTACTCCTTTGTGATAAAATCGCCTTAATACATAATAGGAATAATATTATTATCATTGTTATCTGTCAGTATTAATAATAATGAATATCACGATTAGTATTAATAATAATCCATTTCCATGCTTTATATGTTCTTTGAGAGATCGCCCTTTGTCTGTTTTCAAGGCAGCCAAATTAGCGCACTCTGATTTGATATCATTTAATATTCCCCTCTTAACTCATCTACTTATAGAAAAGCACAACAGATGTTCTTTAAACTCCTGGGAAGGCTCTGTGGGCCTTTACCAGGAAATTTGTGCTCACACCCTGTCACATGGAAGGAAAGGGGTTTTTTGCTGTCCTAAAGACAGCATACGCAATGGGTATTAATATAAGGAAATATGGGGAAATAAGGAGTTTAAGGAATTAAGACTTTCACAAAATTTCAGGTCTTGATTTTGGGGGAGGGTGGGTATGTACCTTGGAATGCTAAAATTAATGCATATTCTTCAAAATTGTTACTGAGATTTAGGCAGAGTAAAGGCAGAAAATTATCCTCTGTCAAAATTCTATGCTTTACACCATATATTAACATTGTGGATTCAACTAAAATTTTCTGTCTTTATACTTCAATGAGCTTTGATGATTTTGGACCCTGCTAAATTAGAGCACAGTTTCTCTCCTGTCTCCAGTCTGGGAAGTTTAAATCTGTTAATCCCTGTCTATCACACATATTACAAGGAATGCAAGGGAAGCCCCACTGACGAGATGGTTTCAATACCAGGCCTTTGGTTTTACAATTCACTGACAAATTGAGAGACCTGCACTGCTCAGGCCACACTGAAGGACTGCACTGTGCCTTTACAGTTCTTTATTTACCATCTGCTTGCTGTTTCTGGTACCCATCATCGGTTTGTATTCCAGTGTTTGACAGATTATTTTATTATTTCCCTTTTGTGAAGTTCTCATGTAGTTTAGAGCAGGATTAATTTTGTTCTCTGCTGGAATATTACCTAAGGTTCTGTATATTTGTCAGGGATAACTTGTTCTGTGCTTTTCAGTGATGAATGCAACGAAAGTGACTTTACCAGGGTCTTTTGCAGGAATTGGCAATCAGATTGCAATTTCTCCACCCCTAAACCTTCCAGAAGCTCATCCTCCCCAAACTATTTTAAGTAAATGAGATTGTATTATGCAGTATATACAAAATGTGCTGCAGTTAATATTTTTCAGAGAGAGAAGAGTGATGAGCTTGTTCTAGGAGGGAAAGAAAATAGAAAACAAATGCAGAGTTATTAAATTTTCCTTTTCTTTTTCTTTCTCCAAATATGAAATTCATCCTTTAAGGCTTCTCTAAGAGAAGATTTGAATAGAAAAAGCACTCCAGTCCAAGCTTGCACCTAAAGATACTAGGTATATAAAACACTTGATGGCAAGGATTCCAGAAAAATCCATTTTATGTCTTTTTCTAATGCAGGACAGATGCTTCAAGTTCAATTCCTTGTAAAACAGACACTAGCAATTCTCCTACATAAATTAATGAAGATTAATGTTGAATATTTTATCAAATGTACTCTGAAGAGATGGTATATATTATTTTTATTTAGAATGTTGTTTTTTAATTTAGTCTCTGAATAGCAACAACAATGAGACAGAAGAGAAAAATTATTCTGTTGTAGAGGCAGAAATCTGCCTGATACCCGAATTTGACACTGAAATGCTGTTATTTCGACAGAACAACAAAGACAGGCATTGGAAATGAGGTGTTACTCCCCTGGTCAGACAGTTTCAAGTAAAGTTTGGGAAGGTTGTTTGAGTGACCTACCTCACAGAAACAAACCATGAAAACTATATTAATACCAAGATGTTCAACTCCTGCTGTAACAGTGTGCCTGTGCAACGTATTTCCATTTCAAGCAGCAGGAGGAGTTTATGTGCTGCACAAAACACATTTGTATCTCTTCTGCAAACTTTCAGAAAAGCTTATCTGTGCATTCAGCAGTGGTTGCAAATATCTGAGGGTGACAGACATGGATACGGGGAGCGGGGTTGGGTTGGAGGTTGCAAGTGGGGAAAAAGGAAGCAAGGAAAGGAAAAAAAAAAAGGAAGTTGTGTCTGAAAGCCTGGTGTGATGTGGTCCATGTTCCTGTTCTATTCTCCATCTGCCCCTCTTCCCAGTCGGGCACCACAGAGCTGCAGCGGCTCGGCTGNCTGTCTATCACACATATTACAAGGAATGCAAGGGAAGCCCCACTGACGAGATGGTTTCAATACCAGGCCTTTGGTTTTACAATTCACTGACAAATTGAGAGACCTGCACTGCTCAGGCCACACTGAAGGACTGCACTGTGCCTTTACAGTTCTTTATTTACCATCTGCTTGCTGTTTCTGGTACCCATCATCTGTTTGTATTCCAGTGTTTGACAGATTATTTTATTATTTCCCTTTTGTGAAGTTCTCATATAGTTTAGAGCAGGATTAATTTTGTTCTCTGCTGGAATATTACCTAAGGTTCTGTATATTTGTCAGGGATAACTTGTTCTGTGCTTTTCAGTGATGAATGCAACGAAAGTGACTTTACCAGGGTCTTTTGCAGGAATTGGCAATCAGATTGCAATTTCTCCACCCCTAAACCTTCCAGAAGCTCATCCTCCCCAAACTATTTTAAGTAAATGAGATTGTATTATGCAGTATATACAAAATGTGCTGCAGTTAATATTTTTCAGAGAGAGAAGAGTGATGAGCTTGTTCTAGGAGGGAAAGAAAATAGAAAACAAATGCAGAGTTATTAAATTTTCCTTTTCTTTTTCTTTCTCCAAATATGAAATTCATCCTTTAAGGCTTCTCTAAGAGAAGATTTGAATAGAAAAAGCACTCCAGTCCAAGCTTGCACCTAAAGATACTAGGTATATAAAACACTTGATGGCAAGGATTCCAGAAAAATCCATTTTATGTCTTTTTCTAATGCAGGACAGATGCTTCAAGTTCAATTCCTTGTAAAACAGACACTAGCAATTCTCCTACATGAATTAATGAAGATTAATGTTGAATATTTTATCAAATGTACTCTGAAGAGATGGTATATATTATTTTTATTTAGAATGTTGTTTTTTAATTTAGTCTCTGAATAGCAACAACAATGAGACAGAAGAGAAAAATTATTCTGTTGTAGAGGCAGAAATCTGCCTGATACCCGAATTTGACACTGAAATGCTGTTATTTCGACAGAACAACAAAGACAGGCATTGGAAATGAGGTGTTACTCCCCTGGTCAGACAGTTTCAAGTAAAGTTTGGGAAGGTTGTTTGAGTGACCTACCTCACAGAAACAAACCATGAAAACTATATTAATACCAAGATGTTCAACTCCTGCTGTAACAGTGTGCCTGTTTTTTTTTCAAGCAGCAGGAGCAGTTTATGTGCTGCACAAAACACATTTGTATCTCTTCTGCAAACTTTCAGAAAAGCTTATCTGTGCATTCAGCAGTGGTTGCAAATATCTGAGGGTGACAGACATGGATACGGGGAGCGGGGTTGGGTTGGAGGTTGCAAGTGGGGAAAAAGGAAGCGAGGAAAGGAAAAAAAAAAGGAAGTTGTGTCTGAAAGCCTGGTGTGATGTGGTCCATGTTCCTGTTCTATTCTCCATCTGCCCCTCTTCCCAGTCGGGCACCACAGAGCTGCAGAGGCTCGGCTGAAGGAAGACACCACAGTCCCCCAACTCTGACAGCCCACAGCTTCTCCTGGTTTGGCCTCTGTGAGCCATTGCCCTCCCAGTGCCTCCCACGCCTGGCTCTTCCCAATAGCTTTTAATTTGGATTCACACCTGTGAGCTCTGGCTTGTTAGGTATCAGCTGATCATCAACTGAGCCCTATATTTACCCTGCCTTTGCAGCTCCTCACCTCTTGCAGTTCACAGAAACCATTGGGGGTTGTGTTGTGCTGTTTTCCCTCTTGCTTTGTCTCTGGAGGAGGGGAAGAGTCTTGAAAGGCTGGAGTAGAGGAGGTTGGAAGGTAGGTGGTGAAACAAAGGGGGAGGGAATTAAGAGGGAAGCTTGAGTCTCTTTTGTTGGTGAACAATAATGCCCTAATGCATTTTATTAATTCCTTGAATGCTATTCACCGAAGAATAAGTGCAAATTTCCAGATTTTGTTTGTCTTGATAACACACTTGTTTCAGAAATTATTTGGGAGTTACCTGGAATGAATATTACTTAATTACAACCTGTTTGCCATGGGGAAGGATGAAGACAGAGTTACAACCAGCCGAGCTTATTTCTCTTTAGTGTATTTTGTGTTGTGAGGGGGTTTTTTTTAGGGTAAGCATTGCAGTCTTTCTTTTTACCTTGTCAATCACACATAATTAATACTTTCTGTGCACAGTTTTCACTGTCATGCAGATTGATTGGGAAAAGGCATGTTCTCTAAGGCCTCAGTTGTTCTGATGAATTAAAGTCTTCCAATTCAAGTTAGTGAGAGCAGACTCTGACACGTATTACATATGTGTACTTTCTGCAGTGTTTGGAAGGCTACTTTGACTTTCATGGGGTTTGGATCTGTATCGTAATTCCTGCTGTCATAAACACAAGTGATCCCTTACAATAAAACATTTGGCAGTATTTGCCATCAGAAATGCCTCTTTGCAGAATCTATGCTATTTTCTGCCTTCTGCAGGCTATCACTCTAAATTTGTATTTAATTGGCACCTATGCCCTGCTGGAACTGGTGTCCCACCTTGTCTGTGGGCTGAGTGCCATGCTGACAGATGGACATCAGTGCTGGTATGCTCCAGCCAGTTTTGGCATTGCATGGGAGTCTGAATGGCTACATTTTCGTTTGCAGATAGTGAATTAAAGTTTCTTTAATGGACTTTGATGATGGAGAAAGGGTGCACCAGTGCTTTCCAGCTCCGTGGTGGGAGACTAGGAAAATATATTGAGGTAGTATGAAGTAGATATTTAGCTATGGTTAGCCAGGGCTGCTGTTCAGAGGGAGGATTATCTTCATCTCCACCCTCGATTAGCTCTCCACAGGGCACACTCTGACTTTTCAGTGACATTATTTCCATGGCTAAGCCAAGTTTCTTGCAGAATACCTCTGCTGAATACAGAAATCCGATCTGTCCTGTGTCCCATATAGGAAGGAGCCTGTCTATTACTTCTGCTCAAAAGAAGCTTTATAAAGACAGCTTTGCAAAAGAGCATCATTCAAATGGCTATTTAACTCCTCAGTGAAGAAGGTAAGATGTTCCAGAAAAGAAAAAGAAAGGAAATCAGTAATTATACTGTCTTATTATTCTTCAGCATTTAATACACATTTCAATACTTCCTGTTCAGCATTCCTTTTCCTTTCTTCGGGCAATTAGCTGCTAAGACATAAACATAATAAAAGCTAAACTGTACAAGAGAGGGGTTTTCAGCCTTTTGCTAATGCAAGTACAGACTTTAAATCTCAGCCTGAATGCTCTTTACAGATTGACAAGGGGCGCGTTATTCCAAGTCACTCTGTATTATGTGTGAAGAGTGCCCCAGCTGTGTCACTGCTGAGGTTAAAAGGTGTTAGTGCTTGCTTCTTTTAAATGAGCATAGTAAATGAAAGTGAACAATTAAGTAAGAAATTTGGCTTGCTATCTCTGCATGCTGCGTTTTATTGTGGTGTTGCCAGCTTCTCTGAATGAAAATACAAGAGCAAATTAAACAGCTTTATGAACTCGCAGGAGGAGCAGTTGTTCTAGTGGCTTTCATACAAATGTCTAATTAATTCTTGAAGTAACCCAAATTGTTCTTTTGTGATCTGTGAATGGGAATTTGTGAGGAACCTGTGCAGATGAAACTAAGTGAAAGGAGAGCTGGGATTTAATGATTAGCTGGCAGTTTGCACTTGCTGGGTCCAGAAAATTTTAGTTATCTTTCTCATTAATATTGCATTACGAAGTTAATGAAACATTTGGGTGAATATGTTATAAGTAATAAGGCATTAATGTTATTTTTCGATCAGTCAGTTATGCTAATGGGCATCTGTCATTTTTTTTTCAGCAGTGTTGATTTGAATTATTTGGGCAAATGCTAAAATAAAGGTATGATGCAATTAAACCTCAAAATATAACAAAAAAAAATCTACATTGGCTAGTAGTAGTGGACTTGAATTATTTTTTTGAACTGAAAGACAATGGTACTTTAGGAGAAAAGTTGGCAACTGTATAACTCGTGTTTCCTTGTTTCCAATGTACTAGGAAGCATCAATTTAAAAGTCTTAAAAGGTGTGTTCTTTTTGTACACGCCAAGCCTATATGAAATTTTAAAAAATCCCTAAAAAATTGATGTAAAACATTCATTATTCACAGCCATACCATCTCCAAAGCACATATTGAAATTATTGAATTATCAGAAATTATTAAAAAAGCTACTTATTGTAGTAATCCTATTCACTGCACCACTGCAGTGTCTTATTCCCCAGGAGACAACAGAATTAACGTGGTGTTGAGCAACAGCACCTTCATCGGGAATATTAATCCAAACTCTCCTTTCTTATGAGCATATTTGATACACATATTTGTAAGCTTTTGTATCACAGAAGTGCTCTTCTTTTACATGTTTCAAAATGAAAGGTAACTGGTTTTAGGTAACAGTTGACCAGGTCTCTCTCTACATCCTGTGGAACGCAGCACTCCGTGAATCACGTGCGTGCACTTTCCTTAGCAGGTATTTTACAGTGGATGGTGAAGTCAGACAATGGGCAAAATGTAAACAGCAGAAAAAAAAATCTTGGCCAGGGTGCATCAAGGCATCTTGCAATGTGCAGGCAGCCCTAGGTGTGAAAATCCTGTACCTCTCCAGGAAGGATGCTGAAAGGAGCTGTGCTTGGAGAAGGGAGAGCTTGCTTTCTTCATCCTCTGTTAAATGTGTAACACCTTGCGATTTCCCCCCTACTCTATTTTCATTTAAACTTGGGAATTCTTTTTTGAGTAAGAACCCAGCCACTGTTTGCATTTGTGCCAGGTTTTACTGATTAAGCATAACTTACATGTTTGAATTTGTTTATTTAGCGGTACTTTTTAAATGTCTGCCTGTGCTTGTCTTTGCAATAAATTCATTGAAGATTAAATTAAGCTCATTATAGATTTAAACCAGTCTGATTTAATTTGCACTTTTCATAGTGGAGATACAATTTGACTCCATGTTGTGGGTCTTTTTGATAGTGAGAAATGTGGGACAGGTTTACATTTCCATAGATCTGCAAAGCATTATGCATCTGGCCCATAAAATGGAAGTGATTTCTTGTAAAAGCAAATCTCCCCACTTTTCTGAGGTTTAAAAGAAGACCCTCATCTCCTTGATTCTTGTCATTAGCTGTAGCAAATAACTGCTTTGCTTTAAAAAAAACCAATCCAACAACAAAACCCCCTCTGAAATAATGACATAAAATAATATTCAGCCATGATGAATGTAAACAAAAAGCTTTTGTAAAAAACAAAAAGGTCTTGGAATCTTTGGGAGATAAAAACTCTTTGCTTTCACTTAATGTGTTGCGTTGGAAAAGGTCCTGATCTGGGGGAAACACCTAAATATTGCCAGAATGCAGTAAACACCTGAACAGATAAGCTAATACTGTCGTGTATGGTGATCTATAACAGTAATCTGTGGTGATCTGTAGTAGTAATTATTAATGAATTGATGTGGACAGTGTTGCTTGCAGAAATGGTAGGAGGTGGGCAATGTCTTTGCTTTATCAGAAGCTGTTTTCTGCTGTACCAGATTGTCACTCATCAGCTGAATTCATACCTGATACAGCACTGGGTCCCATGTGTGAAGGAAAGGTAACCTGTAACCACAGCTGTAATGAGAACTCCAAAATTGCTTATTCTCTGACCCTAATGTGTGTACAGCGAGTACATTCACAGGGTCCTAGGAAAATCAAGATTTCCTGTGTCTGTGTGTGATGCATGCAAAGTTGCATCCCAGGGGAGCATTTTATTTAGTGAGAAAATTTCAAACTTAGGTAAAAGGAATATGAGGGCTTAAACTGGAAGGGGTTATACAATGTAAATTATATTTTAATATGAGAGCAGACTGCTCTTTTATCAAGCAACAACTGATGGCTTTTGTATGGCCACCTGCCTGTTGACAGTGCTCCTCTGAATAAACTTGGAGGAGAAAGAACAAGTCTGTGTTTCCTCTCTTATGTAAACCTGTGATTAAAAATATGTATGAACAAGTATATTTTACAGACTGGCTCCAAGAACTGAAGATGTTGACAGCATCAGGGACTCTTGATGGATCATAATATTTGCTAATTTACTGCATTTGAACTGTATGGAATTTTTTCCAAGTTACCAGAGAGAGTGTCAGAAATATAAAATAGTGACGAGCTTGGCTTACTTATGTATGTTTATAAGACATAAACTGTGGTGTAGGGAAGTGCATTCACAACTCATAGGGCAGTGAATAAGGCTGGCATGTATGAGTTTCAAAAGAATGTGATTCATATGATTCACTCATATAGATGAATTAATAGATATATGTCTATTTTTTATATACATATAATGTCTAATATATATCTATATTTAATAGAGGCAATAACTCTTTGTCAGATCATCACTCTAGCAACACACTTAAGTTTCTGAAAGGCTGGAGCAGAGCTGTATGCTTTGAAACAGTCAATATTAGTTCAGTCAACCTTTGCCAAGCACAGCCATATGTGGTACAGCTAATTCTGCGTAACCCCTTCAGCTTTCTGTCACAGTTATTGCTAATGCACTATATTATTTTCCTGGACCCGTGACTTGCCTCTGTCTCCCACAGGGCTGGCAGTGACAGCTCGGTAAAGACACTTAATGCCGTAATGCACTGTTTTGCACCTTTGTTCGGTGATGGTGGTGGCGCTCCATAGCAACGTCGGCTTCCCAGCTGTGCGAAGGTCTGCGGTGGGGAAGCCTCCTGGGAACGATTAGAGCCCATGGAAAATCTCCAGGAAGGATGCGAGGTGCGCTGCGCACAAAGCACGGCGAGAGCAGCTTGGCTGCTGCCTGCGCACCGTAATCACCGCTAAGCCCTCATGAATATGCTCGAGTGTTGCCAACAGCGTGCCTTTTGACAAAATACTCTTTCCTATTGATTGGAAACCGAGGGCAAATATTAATTTATAATGTAATCAGGGGTACGGCCCGGAGTCGCTACTGTGCATGACAACTGCGAGATTTGAGGGAAAGATTTCCTTATGAAAATGAGAGAGTGTTAATCTGCATACAAAGGGATTTTAGAGCGAATTTAGACCAACTGCTTCTGAAAATCCCTCAGAGGAGGAGAATCCTACCTCCTTTCACTGCTTTTGAAATCTGCCCAGTGTCCCATAGAAATATGCTCCTTCTCCAATGAACAAAAGGTAAAATTCGGTGAAAATCTCAAATTGGAGTTCTACCATATTGCCCTGAAATTGCAAGATGTATTTGGGTTCTAATTTAAAAAAACTAACTAATATTAATCCGGTGTTCAGATATGATCAGTCTTGTTCATTACTTGTTCTTTGTGAAGTTCAATAATACTCATTCACAAATCTATTTCTGAAAATCTTTCAACTACACCTTAGCTGTAATAACATGTGTTCTAGTAATTTAAGATTTTAAATAAGTAACTCAGTTTAACACTGAGAAGAGCCTTTTAGGGTTTTTCCGTACCAAATTGGGATTAGCCCTGATTACATGAAAAATTTTCATGAGCATTGTGATGACCTATTTCATGGTTGCAAAACTCCACAACTTGTTGGCTTACGCTGTTCATGTGTTTTCCTCCTCTGCCTTACCCCATCAAGAGCTTCTTTGGTATTAGCCAGCCCTGATGTCTGAAACCATACAAAAATCAAGAAAGTGCAAACCCTGATGTAGAAATACCAGGAAATACACCCACTTCAGTGCATTCTGTAGCTAGCTTGTTGGTGACTGTTGGATGTTGCAGATGAAGGCTTGAATGTCTTCTTAATTTCAAATTTACATTTATGGTTTTAATTTCTGTCATTTTCTGTGCTTTTTAAAAAAAATCCATTTCTTTATGCTAAGATTGTTATTTAATGCAGAAGTCTGGATTTTTTCTCTAACTCACAAGAGATATTGAGAGGAAGCAGAGATTGAAGGCAAAATTGCTCTTTTGTTTTTAATTTCAGTAATAATTAGTCTATCCGTAAGGCTATATCTTGTGATAACAAATACGAACCAAGTATTTTTTGCGCTTTTTGGAAGAAGTTATTTCCCATGGGAAACCCAAAAGTAGCATAATCAATATCAGAGCTTTCCTGCTGTCTACTCTGCAGCTGTGGGGACAGAACAGTGCAGGGACACCTGCTTTCCCATCTCCATTTACAGATGCGAGGTGGCCTCGGTGTAAAGAGCTTCAGCCCTCCCTTTACATTGAAAGCAGCAGGAGGGAGATTGACAAAAACTGAGCCCAGGTCCTGACCCTCTGTCCTTTAGACCCACCTGCTGAGGGAACACACGTAGATTTGTGTTAGAAGCAGGTGAACAAAGCATTTGAAGACACAAATGTGGAAGTTTCCTGCTTCTCACACAGCTTTACAAGACGCCAGGGATGGCATCGTGGTACCTGTGGGCC
>VZTX01017509.1:319617-393386 GCA_013400915.1 Pardalotus punctatus | reverse complement strand
CTCAGCGCTCGGTTCGCTAGCACCGCCGGGCCTGGGACCGAGGGCCCTCAGCGACGCGTAGTGGTAGTGAGGATCACCAGCCCCTTCGCCTGGCTCCGCACCCGCTTCTACTATCTGCTCATCCGACTCTACTTCGACCAGGAGTTCAGCATCGAGGAGTTCACGCGGGGGGCCAAGCAGGTGAGAGGGCCTGGGGCCTCAGGGCGGGGAGAGCGGCCGGCCTGAGGGGAAAGGTCCTGCCGAGCCTCCCCAGGAGCTGCCGGTGCCCGCGGTTGTTTTCATGGAAATATAGAACCAGTTAGGCTGGAAAAGACCTCAGAGATAATCAGAGATTCACAGAATGGGTGAGGTAGGAAGGGACTACAGTGGGTCATCTGCTCCAACCTCCCTGCTCAAGCAAAGCTATCCTAAAGTACATTGCACTGGATTGTGTCCAGGCGGGTTTGGAATATCTACAATGAGGGAGACTCCACAACCTTTGGGCAGTCTGTTCCAGTGCTTGGTCACGCTCAAAGTATAGAAGTTCTTTCTCATGTTCAGGTGGGACTTCCTGTGCATCAGTTTTTGCCCATTGCCTCCTGTCCTATTGCTTGGCACCACCGCGCAGAGCTTGGTCCGTCCTCTTGGCAATCCCCTGCTTTAGATGTTTATGCACTTTGATGACATCTCTCTCAGTTGTCTTTTCTCGAGGCTGTACAAGTCCAGTCCATAAGCTTTTCCTCTAAAAGAGATGCTCCAGTCCCCCAGTCCTTGCTGCTGGACCTGCTCCAGGAGCTCCATGTCTATGTTGTATGTTGAATCCAGCCTATGACCAAACACCACTTTGTCAACCAGTTTCTGGCATCTATACCATGTCCAGTCTTTCCTTAAACACCTTAAACACCTTCGGGGATGATGACTCCACCACCTCCCTGGGCAGCTCATTCCAATGTTTAACAACCCTTTCCATGAAGAAATTCCTCCTGATGTCCAGCTTGATGTTATTATGTGTGCATGTTGTAGCACTGATGTGCTCCTGTGTGTAAAATACACAGAGTTCCCCTCTCCTGGCTCCAAGCACCACACTTTAAGGAGAGTGATATAAGCAAAGGTGTGCTTTTCTTCAGGAATTTCTTGTTTTCTTTTCCCAGATTCCACAATTAAAATGAATTGGTTAAGCTATCCCCCGAAATAGTGTGAAGGAAGGTTCCAAATGTTACAGAGACTTTAAGAAGTGTATCTCCTCTCAGCAGGTTTTCCTGAAATGATAAAGCTCAGGCAGGCATAGAGCTAGTGTATATATTTGTTTCTCCAAATTTATGAGCCCAGTAAGCTTTGTCAACAGAAAGTGTCAGAGAGGTAATTATCTCAAAGCTAGTCCTGTAAAAATTGCAGTTATCTGTTGGGAAACTTTTTATTATTATATTTACTTTTAACAAAAAAAACAGCTCAAAACAACACATCAGGGGACAGAATGTTAAAATTAAGATCAATTCAAGAGAGGAAAAAACCACAGCCTACAGCAAATAATTTGCCACATGTGCAGAACCGCCTGTTCTACCTTGGCCTGGTTTTTGTTTGTTTTTTACTTGCTGTAGAGTCCTAAATGCACTGTCCTTCACACATGCACTACTTGAATATGTAGAGGCATAATTGTATGTAAATATACTTGCAAAATTGAGGGGGGAAAGGGGAATTGAGCTTCCTGAAGTTTAGAGATTAAACCTGATTTCTAAAGAAAATTTCTAAATTGCAGCATCAGTTTTGACTGGAACCAAAAGGTGAGTCACAAAAGAGGGCAGGGGAACAAAATACTTACAGGAAAAGACAGGCTGTTTGAATTATCAAAAGAGTAAAATCAACATACAAACTACTGCAAAGTTTTTTTTTTATTTTAGTAAACTATGAATTCACTTACCTATTGAAAGCTTTGATGTTTTAAATGAGAGATTGAAAAGAAATAGTATGTTTTTAACAGTTCATTAAATCACTTTTTTAATGCTGGAGGGCTTACATTTCAGTGGTGATACCCTCTGCAAATATTGAAGTCTTAAATCATGGACTATTTGGGTAGCTTGTCACATAATGATGGGTTTGTCTGAAAAATAAGCCTGCTTAGAGTTGCTTGTTGATGTATTTCTTTTTTTTTTTCCTGGTAGGCCTTTTCTGTTGTTTCAAAGCTGCTGTCTCAGCGTAAACTTGACCTGTTGGAAGAACTTGTATCAGCAGAGGTAAATGCTTTCTGTCTCCTATTCAAGCAATTGATTGTCTGTTATAAAGGAACATGGATGCATTCGGCCTGTCATTATTTACAAGTTGCCAGTTTGGTTTAATTTGGGAAAAACAGTGTAATGCAAAACAGGGCAATTGTTCGTCCTGCACCTTTTTTCATGTTTAATTTCAAGGCATGAAACTTAATTTGAAGTTACCATATTTAAAGCAAAATAGAATGTATTTTAGCTGTTGAGCATAAGGACCAAATGCCAGAATGATTGCTGGTGTACCAGCAAGGATGGAAAGGCAGCAGGTGGAATTGTGTGTCTCTAGGTGTAGGCAGGTGGCTAAAGCTGACTCAGTCTGTGCACCAGAATTCAGGTGAAGAAAGAAACTGGTTTGTGCTCATCCCTGCTGCACTGATACATTCCCAGCCCCATCAGGTCATACAGCTGATTACTGGTTTTGGCTGGAAGGCCTTAGTCTTGTATCATGGTCTCAGGGATATGACTGACCTGGTTAAACATCGGTGCTGTGTTTTCTGTGTTTTTATGAATTTTTAATTGCTGAAGTTGTCTTGGCCTTCCCAGGGCATGGAGGTAGCAGATGCTTCAGAGTCAAGTGGAGGAGACACTCCAGGTCTATGTCTGCCTTGTTACAGGATGTCAGCGTGGCCTGTCCTATTGCCACCCATGCCTTTGCAGCAAAAACTCTGGTGCTGTTCTAGTGCATCCCCTCTGAACAATCTTGCCTCCTCTCTCTGAACAGAGATAGCAATAAAACGTGAGTTTGTTTCTTGCAGTTGTTTTGAAAGGGCATCTCTGCTTCCTCTTGAAAGAACTTCCTCTGGTCATTGTAAATTTTTCAGGTTTGCATTGATGCAGAGACTTCATGTAAGCCAAAGATGTAGTAAATGAGGCTGTGATTCCACACTACTTTGTCTTTTTTTTGGCCAGTGAATTTTGTCCCTGCAAAATGTACTAGAAACCAATGTCTCATTGTGAAGATTGCCTCTTGCTTCCATGTAAGCTCTGAATTTGTTTGTTATTCAAAAATGGTAAATCAAGTTAGGGGAAAAAATGAGTATTAGTTAAAAACAAGTTCTGCAGTTTCATCCTTCCTTGACTTTCTCATGTGGTGTTTGAGGTGCTACCTCTGTGCAGTTTGTGCACCCTACCATCTTCTACTTAACACAGCTGTGTAGACCATAGGACACTTAGATAATATGGATGTGTGTCATACAGAAATGAAGTACCAGGGGAATGATTTTTCAGTCTTTTCTGATTTGCAAGTGTTTAAATTTTTTCTAAATGGAATCTGGATCACAAAATGGCAAAGACAAACTTACTGTAATGAAACTGATTTTCAAAGAAATTTGTGAAAGGTTACTAAGAAATAATTGAATCAAAAGCTCAGGAACCTGCACCTAGCAAGAAATCAGTGGTGAGAAGGCAGAGTGTGTGATTGTGGGAGCAAGCTTCACTGGGGTATTCTGGGCTGACATGGCTTGTGTTGCAGCTGCTGTTTTCACAGTACCTTTTCTAAACATTTTTTAAGATATTTGGTTTTCCTTTGTTTTGAGCAGTAAATGGACCTTCTTCAGTGCTGTAGAATTAGGGTTTAGGAGTGCCCAGACTTCCCAGTGCTTTTTTGCTTTAGCTGTTACATATGTTAGACAAGTGTTTTAGCAATACATCTCATTTTATTAACTGCAGTAGAAACAGATTGTTACTTAAATTTCCTATTGAAAAACTAAGAGACAGTTTTTCTGAATTTAGGTACTTCGGGTGCTGAAGGAAAAGATTTCTTTGCTCCCTGACAGCCACAGGGATGCTTTAGCAGCTGACATTGATGCAATCATGTACACAACAGAAGGAGATGTTCGCATTTACTATGATGATGATGGTATGTTTAGAATCCTAAAATATATCAGCAATGAGCAGTCTTATTTCCTGGGTTTGCTACTAAACAGGCATTTTCCTTACAGATGTGGTTTTGTGTACTGTTTCTCATTCCTTTTTTCTCTGTTTGTAATTCATCTATATAAAATGTCTTGATTTTCTTGTAAACCAGAGACAGAGATGATTGTTAATACATCAGAGTACTGTTTTGACTTCTGTTTGGGTTTTGCTTTTTCCTCCTTTTTTGTAGAGAATTTTCTATTATTAGTCCTCAGCAATCTGAAACTACTCAGAAACAATTATTCTAATATATGCTGAAAGCTGTTTGCTTCAACAATGAAAATACGTGCTGCAAGAAGAATAGTGAAGGCTGGATAATGAAATAAATTTTGCTGGTTTGGTCTTCCTGTCATGAAATATACTTTGTTGTAGGACTCCTTGATTGCTTGGGTATTTTTTTAAGCTAGTAATGAGCTCAAGCAAGTTTTTCTTTCGGTTGGATACGAGCACTATGTGCTCTGTTCACTATCAAACACAGTGAAGGATGATGTAGTCTAACCCTGGGTCCTCAGCTGAGCATTTCAAGTTGTCAGACCCAGTGAGCTTTTTTCCTGGTTTGGGAAATAGGAATTTTTTTCTTTCCCTCTTAGATTGCTCCCGTGTTTGAACTACTCTGCATACTTTTGTCATATCGGTAGTTAGCTTTGGCCTTTGTGGGAACGAACTTTTTTCATACAGTTTCATTATGAACTATGTCACACCACACTCATTATAAAATACATATTTTTTTACAGAGTGTATTTTTATCGTTGCTAAACAGCATGAGTATGGTTTAAATAGCTTTATCACTCATTTTTCTATCCTGTATTCTTTATGGCTGAAGTCAGCTGTCCTTCCAGGATCTCAGCAGAGTATATGCTAGGTAGCAAATAGGAGTATTTGACCAATGAGAAATGTGAAATCCGATGTATGCTTTCATTTATTTCCAACAGGAAGAAAGTTTGTTAGCATCCTGATGTGCTTCTGGTATCTGAATGGTGCTAATCTACCTGATGATGTGCCAGGTGAAGCCAAAGTCTTCCAGATTGTGTTTGGAGATGAAAACACAAAAGAAAAGAAACATCTTTTAACAGCTAACTATGAGTAAGTTTACTTGGTCCTTTGTTTTCCCATGTCTGGGGGGTATGTATGTGTTAAGTAGTTCTGCAAGCACATCCACTGTGCCAGTGCAGAACATAGTGGGTTTTAATTTACCTTAATTCTAATCTAAGTTAATTTTTGTCCAACTCTGCAGTTTTGATTTTAGGGTGAAATTCTTTAAATACCTTTAAGTCATTATGTTATTTTCTTGCCTCTGAGTTGACAGTAATGGGAGCTCTTTCTCTATTAGGAAGAACAGTATTTGGAGCACTGAATGAGGTTTCTGATCCTCAAAGCATACATTAAGAAGATGGATTTTCATAGGAATGCTTGTAAATAGTGTTTCTGTTGGTGTACTGATTTCAGAGCAGTGCAGAAAATATCTACACAGTTGGCAAAATATACTGAAAGTAAGATTCTCAGAAGGTGGGAGACGTGAGGATTTTTGTGTGATAAATACAGTATGATCAAGGATTTCTCCATCCACATTTTAAATTGTAAATATGGGGTCTAGGTGATGAGAAGCTCTGAAACAAAGGTAACACTTGTGAGGACACCCACACTTTTTGCCTGGATGGATTTTTGTGGATCCATCCTTTAGCTGAATTCAGCATCTTCCCTTGAGTTGGAGGCTTCTGAGGTTCCATTAACCTTGAGAACCTTCCCTTAAAGCCTAAATACCTTCCCAATCCCCAGCAGAGAGATCTTTGTAAGTATGCATTCCTTAACCTAAACACAAATGGGCAGACACTACAGGCCTTGGAAGGCCCATGTTAAGTATTTGAATGTCTGAAGAAGATACTTTACAGGATTGGATTTGCACATGATTGCAAAGCAGTGATATTCTATTGCTCCTGTCCAGGACATGCAGGTTATTTGAGAACATGAGTATTCAGCTTGAAACTCAGACTTACCTTTGGAAAAGGGAGACTCAGTACTGCTGTTAACTTCTTTGATGTTGTTCTGAAAATGTAATACCTTTTGAACTGTAGTTCAGTAAAAATGAAAATTTTCAAGTAAAATATGGAGTACATTATTTCCCTTCCCTTACTGCCCCATTAAATAAAACCCTTTATTTATGCATCAGGATCTTCCATAAAGCTTTATTCATGTTCCTGCTGTGAAAACTGAGTGCTTTCTTGATATCAGGGTCTTTACTGTTGCTGCTTGATCCCATCTGTGGGATCTGAACTAAAACACTCTGAAGTCAGTGTATTTTGTTTCTACTATGCAAATAACTTTTATCTATAGGGCATAAGCATTAAAGTTTAAGTAGCTTTTCCAGGAATAAGTTTGAAGTAAAATATTTCTTCATGATTCTCTAACATATTAGTAGCTCCTTAAGATCAAGTAAATTTTAACAACTTTTCACTTACTGTCTTCCCTTTTTCAGGTTCCAAAGGGAGTTTACAGAAGGAGCAAAACCAGACTGGACTATTACACGGATTGAACATCCAAGGCTATTAGAATAAATGCCTTCTACAGCCTTTTTGTGTACCATTGTAATTGCTCTGATGTAACAAATATCGGGCTTTTTGGGGTCTTTTTTTCCCTTCTTGCCCTTTCCTCCAAAAGAGGAATGAATTTTCTATGTATGATTTCCAACAATTGTTTCTGAAGCTTGTACTGTGCTGCAGCATTACAACAAAGCCTTTTCCCTGGAGGAGGCTGGTAGAAATTTAATTGGTTCCAATGCTTATCCAAGGTATTTAGACAGCACAGTTTCATTCAGGCAGGTGTTACGGATATGTTGATTTCTTACTTTCTGAGAAGAAATGGTACTATTTGAAAATAAACACTTAAATGATGGTCCTTCTGAGTTACTTTCTTATGTTTCTTTTTTTTCCCTAGGGACTGTACAATATATAACTGAATAATATGCAAGATGAAATAGAGGTAGATGGACTTCTTAGCTTGTCTAGCCTCAGCAGTTCATTTTGAGGTAATCTTGCTTTTGAATATATTTGAGATTAAGAAAGTTAGAGCTGCTATTAGTATTTGCTACAGGATTGGAATAAGAAAAAGCTTTTAGCATTGCCCTGGAAAAATGGATCAAAGAGATATATATGGTTTGGAAAATTAAAAAAAAAACATTCCTTTCATTGCAATAACATATAGGCAATTACGAGTTTAGAGAATTATGGAAGAAAAATCAGTTGAAAATGTGAATTTAAAAGAGGACCTGACAGTGACGTTAAATAAACTCCTTTATTTGAAATGTGTATTAAAGAAATGACCAAATCCTTAAAATTACATATTGCAACAGAACAATTTCCTAGTTTTTACTTTATCTCTGGTTTCTGGAACATGAGAATCCTGCTCTAAGTAGCTTGAGGCTTTTATATACAAATCAACAGGAGATCGTAACAGGTTTCTTCATCCCATATATCACCTTCAAATATAAAGTTAACTTTCTGCCAAAGCCTGTTGAAGACATTAGTTCAGTGTTTTGAAAGTGTAAAGTGTAATTACTGTGATTCACAGTAGTTGTAATGAAGGTATAAATTAAATTTTTCATAGTTCAGCCCTTTTGATCCAATGACTTAATGAGAGGAACATCTAAAGCTTATCAGCTAGTTGATAACACCCTTTTGCTGCAAAAGATAGGACTGGAAATTTACATGCACTGTTTTATTCTTTTAAAGTTGTTTATGTCCTGTGGGTTGGAGCCAAAGAGGGCAGCAGTTTGATGTTTGGGGTTTTTTCCCCACCTCTAATCTTCAATTAAAAAATTATCCTGGAGACTGCAAATCTCCAACAAACACAGAATTACCCATGGACTTATTGCACCATAAATAAATCAGAAAGGCATATGAACTACTACACTTACTGTATTGGAAAATGGCATTCTCCCACGGTGAATAAAACTGGTGTAATTAAACTGGATTTGTAGTCTAATACTGGCTTCAGGAGAAAAAACACCACCACTGCCCCACCCCAGAAAAACCCTCACAAACCAGCCACAAACCCAGCTTGTGTAAGTAATGGACAAATGTGGAAGGTTTGACTCCTTTTTACCTGCCATCCCTAAATTTCCTGTTGTAAATCTGATCATCGTAGCAATTAGTCAGACTGAAATGATGGTCACTGAAGGGCATTTGTCATTTTATGGCATCCACATTTTCTCTTATGGAAATACTTTTCTTCTGTGTGGTTTGATCAGACAAAACAAGAACTTCTGGTTTCTACATAGCCATCCAAAAGAGCAATAAAAAATGTACTGAGTTTTTTCAAGTTAGTTCCTAGTAAATATATTTCTCTGCTATCAAGGTTGCTCCAAATTCTTATGGCAAAAAGGATGAGTAAAGTGTTACGTTTACTTCATCTCAAAGATGGAGAGTATATTGTCTTGTAATGTGGGGATTTCCAGTGCTGCCATTCAAATACCTTACTCTAAAAATCATAATGCTAACATAAGTGTTACAGAATTTGAAAAAAGAGCTAAAGGAAATGGTTTATTAAAAACATCTTCATGATTTGGGAGTAATGATGCTCAGCAGGTAACAGTAGAACATTGAGGGGATCTCTGTGTCATAGCATGCTATTGCTCCCAGTTTTCTTTGCTGATTAGTCTCAGACATCACCTTGGCAATGACAGTGTGTAAGGATGTAGGTGTGCTTAATTTCCCTTCCATTTCCTTGCCTGGTGTCCATTTCTGTTGCTTTAATGTCTGCGGACAAGTACAATTGTAACTATGGTGTGCAGCCAATAAATCCCCATCTAAAATTCCCATTTAAACTATTTGCAGTTTTAGCCTACTAATGTCTTCATTCAGACCCCGGTGGTTCTTGAAAACAATGTTACCAGGTTTGGTAGTGATTTTGGGGGTAAAATTCATATCTCTGTTAGGAACACTGACATGTCTGATTCATTTTACACAGAGCAGTGAGGTGACATGGTGTCTGGACTACAACAGGATGTAGATTCAAAGTACCACACTCTTCTCCTCTGGGCAACATCATGGTTCTTTAGGTTCATGTGGAATTTTGGAAGCCTTAATTTTTTATTTGTTCATCCAAAACTGTGATCATGTTTAATAATTCCTGACAGCTGCCTGGCACAATTTCAATACATGTGCCTAAATCCTGACAAGCACTAATTAAGTCTGGTCAACAAAATAAACGTCCCATTAATTCACACACCCCACTCACCAGTAGATGGCCTTGGTCACAAAGCTATTGTGGCTGAGAAGTGACTGGCATTAATGAGAGTGTAAGCAGGGTAGAGGATAAAATGGTAGAAGCACTAAGTGGTATTTAAATAATTTAGATTTGTCTTATTAAAAAGTCTTGGTATTTTTACTGACTTTCATCCTGAGTCCACGATAGTGTCTTGTGTTCTCGCTGTAGTGCCTGCCTATTTTAAAGTGGCAATTTATCTGCATTCTTAATGTGGGAAAGATGCGCTGTCCACGTGAATTCATGCAGGCAACTCTGTGTCTGACAGTAGCAAAGCTAATTTTTATATTCACATTTTAAAATATGTTTATCATGTTGATTGTGGTTCCTTTCCCTCCTGTCCCAGTGTTGTCTGACTACTTCAAGGGACACATTCAACTTTCTCCATTTTTTAAGGCATGTTCAAACTTGACCTTATCATCACTTCAGGTTATTTTTAGTTAACTATTTTGAGATATTATGGCTGGAAATCTGTTTAGTAGTAGAATTCATATTGTTCATCACAGTTGTGATCATACTCCTTCAAAACTTCACAACTCTCATGCTTTTTTGTTTACCATGTGGCTAAACTTGAATTCTGCCCTAATATGCTTTATTGGCTGCAGGTGGGGGCTTTGAGACTCCTCACAGGCTGTAGTCCCATGATGCATCACAGCTGGTAAGAGATGGGATATAAGAGTGTGTAGGGGGAAATGCTTTTGGTTTCATTTCTCTTTCATACATGAGTTTGATAGTTGCTCTCCAGGCACTGGACCACATGTAGACACAGGAACAGGTATTTAGCATTGCCTACACAGCTGTGCTTCTGTTCTTCTAAGGGAAAAGCAGTTGGGGCAAATGCAGTTGCACAGTGAGTACTGACCACCCTAAGTTGTAGGAGTTCCCCTCCTTGTCTTTTACCTTCATTTTCCTTTGCTGCTGTGCCAGCCTGTTGGATTTTTACAGTATTGCTATAGGATAGAGGTTGAGTATGAACTTGTGCAGCACTGTTGAAAACACCCCCCTAGTCACAATGCTGTCTGTTATGTGTATTTTGTCTGATTTCAGTGGTGTGTGCTTTTCCCAATATAAGGTTCTCCTATTGAAGTTGTTGAGGGGAAACTGTTATGCATTTTAATGGAAGGAGACTGCAGCTCCTTTGCTGCCTTTGAAGTTAGTCCATCAGAAACAGAGGGAAGCTAAAATTAGACACGCTGTATTTTCTTGTGTGCCATTTCATTCCTCCTCTGCTGTCACAGAACAAGGCTTTTCATACTGAGCTTGGTACTGGAGTGCCAATGGAGGCCCTTTGAGGGAAAGGAGCAGGACAGCAAAGTAAAGTGCAGAGGAGGTGACATTTCACCAAGGATGCAGCCTATTACCTTAAGGACATGGGGTATTTGGAAACAAGTGGTGGCTTGAATGTGCCTCTAAATTATATTTTGCAGTTGACAGTAACCTTTTGCATAAAAAGCCGTACTTGTGTATGGGGAAGAAGGCTGACTTTTCAAGATTAGAGCTGCGGTCCCACCTTACCTTTGCAGAGACTTCCTGGTGTGATTGGGGAGGTGTGGGAGAGGCTACCCAGGTAAAGGTGTGGTAAATCAGAGCAACTAAAGGCTGTTTCTGCCTTATGCTAATTAGCAGCTGGCACATCCCTAGAAATCACAATGAAAAAGGAGAGAGGCAGGGAAAATGCCTTGGTAATTCCTCACTTCTGAACTTTCTGGAATGAGGTGGCAGGTGCAGCCGCCACAAGGTCAGTGCTGTCTGCCAAGTCTGGAAGTTTCAGTGGTGCAATTGGATTAAGTGGGTACCTTGTTTCAGCCTGTGGGGCTGTCCCAGTGTTGAGTTCTGTGCTCACTCGTGGTGTTAATGCTGTTTGAGGACCTTCACATTGCTCATCTGCGCTGCAGCCGAACAAGGTCATTACTTGTAATGTTATTTTTTGTAATGTGTGTTTCGTGTCATAAACTGAGAATGGATGAATATAAATAATGCTTTGGGGGATCTTTTTTTAGTGCTTACAAAGAGAATGGGATTAAGGGACTGCAATATAAAGTGACAGAAGACAAGCTAGTGAAAATGAATTTTTGTAATCCAGAACTCGTGATATGCAAGGTGTTGACCATTAGCTAGGTAAACATCTAATCACTACAGGTGTAATTTGGATAGAAATTAAGTTATGAAGAGGTCATTGGAAGCTGTCTGAAATCTCTTATCTGTATGTTCATCTGTATGTTCAAAGTACATATATTATTAAAATCTGTAATGAATTTAGTCAAGTACTTTGTCCTTTATAATTATCAGTGGGGTTACTGCCCCTTTTAGTTATCAATAGGGTCACTCTACCTCAGCCTCAGCTCCCTATAGCAGAACCTTCTGAGCTGTTTGCCTGTTTCCTCCATTTTTGTCATTAGTGTCATTAAGTCACTTTTTTTTTTTCTGAGATACTTTTCATAAAGTAGAGCAATACAGAGATTGCTGATCCTCTGGGTGCAGTGTGCCTTGCTTGTTGGTATAGGAATTCTGTCTGGGCTTCTGCTGAGTTGTGCTCTTGGAAGGCATCATTCCTGCTTTTTGTAATGCAGTCTCTGCCTATGGAAGCATGGTGCAAACCCAGAGGTGTGCGAATTAAAACTGTCATTTCCATCTTGCCATAAGGTTCCAGCCCTCCATCTAAGAAGGTAGTAAAGCATTTGTACAAGTACTTGTAAAGACAGTAGAATCGTTATGGCTTGAATTATAAACTTATTGTGTATCTAATTAAAAGGTTCAGAAGCAGATCTACAGATCATAGGTTAAGTCTGAATTTGTATCAGCTGCATTAAGGACAGTATTTATAATGAAATCTTAGCATAGTTTCTGCTGTAAGGGAGGGCTTTTTTGTTTGTTCACGTTGTTTGTATTTTGCTTTTTATTCTCTCCCAAACACCAGCAGATAGTCAAGGCTAGAGGAAGTGTTCCATTGCCTAAGACATAGCATAGACATCTAAAGGAAGAGTGGATTCTTTATCAGTGATTTTTACATATTTTATGTTCTACTTTCAGCTTCTGTGTTGGAAAGCAGTGGGTTTTTTAATCCCAAATTGGTAACATCCATTGACTTTCTCTGCAGTGGAGGCTCTTGCTTCCTGATGAAATCATTTGCATGTGTTTTTGCCCAGTTTTCTGCCAGTGCAGCTCATGCTGCAGGGTCTCCTGCAGTGTACAATTTAATCTCTTGCTTTCATTTCACACAAGTATATGGGTTTCAGCAGGGGTAGCTGAGTGAAAGTTAGTGCCTGCATTATACTGGAGATCTGCTTAAGTGATCTAATGGTTCCTCCTGGCAAAACTTGTGAAATTATAATAGCAGAAGTAGAGAAAGGAAGGGGATCAAAGGTGGGTGGTAATGCAGAACTCATATAAAGGGGAAGTATTCTGTCTCTAAAGCAGAAGCTGAATAAATGGTGAGAAGTTTGGTGTTCTGACTGGATGGATGTTGTTCTCTCAGATAAAATCCTGGAGAACCTCCCTCACAGCTGAGGCAAGGAGAATTTCTTGTAGGATTCTGAGATGGTGTCCTGGGTATCAGGAAGAAGCAAATTCTAGAGAATTTATAGTGACCTGCTTCAGTTGTGAGGAAGGTTTTCAGAACATTTTATAAAGTGAAGACACCTGTGCTGAAACCTTCACTTGCAAGAACCAGGGACTACTTCTCTCTAGCAGTAGTCAGTGCCTTCTCATAAGACTGATACATTCAGTCTGCAGTCAAATGACCTTTGTGGCTTATTTATTTACTGTCACACATCCCTCTTTCCTAACCTTGCAGATCTAGCAGTGGGTGTTTGAGAAGAGGAGCTGCTGATACTCATTCACAAATGCATTAATCCCGTTGCAGTCTCAGAATCATTTGATTGTCTTTTCTCAAAAATCTCTGTCTCTAACAGCCTAACTAGAGCTGAGCATGCTGTTCCAGATGAGCCTGCTGTGTTTATCCAGTGTTTTGGAATAATTTCCTCTAATTTCATATTTAAGAATTCTCAAGCTTAGTTTGCAGGATCTCATTTCTTCTGTTAAGCATAGTAGCAAAGAGTCCTTGAGATTTCTCCCCAGCATTATTTCTGACCCTGTGTGTGACCAGTAGGGGTTTCTTTCCTTGTTTAACTGGAGTTCTTTTGTCCTATTGCATGTTACTACCACAGGTTTTTTTCCCCCCTTGTTTTTAACCTTGTACATTCCTACTCGTTCTACTACATTCAGTAAGCTCTTCCCTTCTTTCTTGTTCCTTTTGCTTTCTTTATGGTGCATTAAGTGGTTATTTCTTTCATCCTGTGCCCAGAAAAAAGATAAAATCTGTGTTTCAACGATTATGCCCAAAGCTACTTAAAAAAAGATTTGCTGATTCAGACATTCAAAAAATGCCAGAGAAAGGCCAGCTTTAGTTTCCTGTACTCAGATTTTCATGAGCTCTTATCTTGCTGCCTGTCTGCATGTCTCTGCTGGGACAGGCAGAGCTGTGTCACTTGAAGTCAAGGCCTGTCTAGATGCCTGTAATTCTAAAAATTGGCCAGTATACCATGTCACAGTTGTGTACCCCCTCCTGCACTGATCTCTAGTCATATTCTCCATATGTAAATTGATACCCCACCTCTCAATACAGTTTATTTGATATGTAAAATTTCTGTGTCCATTCAAGCTCTAATCCAGCCAGTTGTTTGAGCACAAAAGAGCTAATTGTTTGCTTTAGCTTCCCTGCTGCTTTACTAAAACAGTGACCCTTTAACTTATATTTACATGATCTTTCCTTTTTGCTTAAATTTTTCTTGAACTTTCACTAGACATTTACTTAAAGAACCTTCCCTGTCGCATTTGGGTATAGAATGAGCTACAAAGCAAAGAGGATTTTAAAAGGATTCATTTAGATACATAGTGTTGCCTGCTTGCTTCTTAGCTGGTTTGCTGGGCTTTGTAGTTTGTAAGAGCTGTTGTGGTGGAGTTCTGAATCGCTTTCTCTTATTTTTTAATTTCTTGTTTGCATTCACAACAGGCTGCCTGTTTTAGTAGTCTGCTATATTTCTCCCCAGTGGACTATATTTCCTGTTTTCTTTGTGAACATCACCATATGTAATTGTTTTACCATTCTTGCTTTCTTCCTGAATGATTTGGGAACTATTTTGGAGCTTTTATCCAGATATACATCCCTCTCCCAAGCATATGAGCTCTCTTATGTTCCCAGGTTAGTCCTGAACAAGACTGTTTTGAAATCCACATATGCACTTTCACATATTTTGCTTTTTCTTGAAGGCCTTTCTGTTCCATTTCTTTGTGGAGTCTTGACAGCACTATTGCAGTGTCTGTGCTGATGCCACAGCTGTTTGGAACACACAGGTATCTGAGGGAAGTGGCTTTATGCTGTCACTTCAGTTGTTCTTAAACTGGTAGTCTTGATTATTGATGAAGACCCCATCTAAATATATGGTCCTTGTGGGTTTGCTTGTGTATTGGTTTTTATATTTTGGTTTGGATTTGCTGGTTATGATTTTTTTTTTTCCCCAAATGCTGCATCCAACTTAATGTTTCATAAAGTAAATCACTGAATAAATTTGTAACTTCTGTCATCAGGGCCTTAAATGCCTGAGGTGTTTCCTGTTTCATATTCACAGGGCTGAAGTTGCACATCATTAAAATCCTGTCATTTCAGCATGAATTATTTTATTAAATCATATTTTATTCACATGCCTTTTCTCTTTCAAGGTTCTCTGGTATGCATCAAACACTTGCACGTTAGTCCTACAGTCTGCTGTAGCAGCTTAACTTGGATTAATTTCTTATGCTTGTTAGTTTGGGAAGCAGTTCTGGTTTTAAGTTTTAGCCTCTGTGTTCTCTATGGTTCACTTTCTCCTCTTCTGTTTTTGTTTTTCCCCCTAGAAATTTTCTAGAAAGATTGTATTTTCAGTAGATATTTGAATGTCTGGCCCTAAATGCCAATCAAAGTTCCTAAAAACAGTACCCCGTATTTGCTTAGGGGATTTAAGTGTAGCATGGTTATTATCACTTGGTTGAATAGCTTTTTATTATTCACATCCTATTGTTCTCAATGCCATATTCCATCCTAGTATTCTAAATGGTGATTTCTACCAATGCAAAAAAGCAAAACTAAATAAATGTGGAAGGAAAATCACTTTGGAAATGAAGAAGTACTGTCCTTGGGAAGAGAGCACTGATGAGAAAGGGATTTGTTTTGTTTTGTCTTCCCAGGAAAGAGCAGATTGTGCTGCATGGAGTTTCTTCAGGCACTGTGCAAGCTACTGCACAGTTAATATTCTCCTGGGATGGGCCTGCTAGAATTCTTAAACCATGCTCTGTAGGGCTGTGTGTGGGCATCCCTAGGCACTTTTTAAAATAAAAGGTACTAAAATGAGTGCCAATGTGGCATAAGGCATAAAGTCCTCAGAGGGGTCAGAAAGCACATGTAAATATATGACATGGTGGCACGATAACCCTGGTGTTTAAAGTATTGTTTCAATTTTGCTCATCTTCCTCATGCTTAGCTCTCAGGTGTAGTGACAATTGTCCTTTTTGCTTGCTATGCAGCTTCATGTTTTCCTGGGTATGACTGTTTAACAGAGTGGTTTAACAGTGCATCTCGTGCACTAATTCTGTAGTGTATTTGCAGTGAGGGTAAGGTACAAACACCTAACATATATATAACTCCTAAAAAGGTGTTGTGTTCATACCGAAATGTTTATGTATGTCTGCCCTATAAACCAACTGTGGTAACTGGTCTTTCTAAACCACTGAAAAATGAAAAACCTGTTTTGCATGCAGCTTTAAAAGCATTTTATTATGTTCATTTAGAGGTGGAAATGAGGTTGGGTGGAGGAGTTATTGAATAAATCCAGATTCACTTGCTGAGCAAATGAGAGAATACAATTCTCCAGTGTCAGGCTAATACAGTTTCTGTGGGGTCAGAGCCTACCTGCTGGTATTTGTGCTTTCAAAGCACACATTTCATGTGTTTGGGGCCTGAGGGCTTCGTTTCCATAAGCCTCAGTACCTAGAGTTCTGCAATGACTTCAGCAGTGCAACTGCCTAATACCATTCACTGAAGTCAGCTCACGTAAAACATGACTCAAAACTTGTTCAGTCCTATAAATGACTCTTTGATTTCAGTGTGTTTCAGAATAGGCTGCAATTCACTGATGAGCCTGGGCACTCAATGAGGTGAGGTGCTGCTGAGTGTACTAGCCCCAGTCCTACCAAATATTCCATACAAGTACCATATGAATTAGAGAGTTTCATTCTTGCTTTTTAATTTCTGTGGATTTCTAGGGATTTGTTGGTGTTTAGGGTTTGGCTTTTTGTTTCTTTGGGGTTTTTGGATCAAAATTATGACCACAGCGCCTGTCAACATTGCAGACTTTATAATTCCAGTTTTAGATTCCTTTCATAAATCTGAGCCTTAGTTTCCCAATTTGATAAATTTTCTTAAGTACTGCTAGGAGCATGTATTTGAGCCTTACTGTCCATGTGGCTTTGTCTCAGAGCAGGAGCAATGATTTTCCTCTCTTTGCTGAGTGTAGTACAAACCCCAGCTTTGCATCAAACCTGGCCTGTTCTACCCTATCATGGTCTTGGAGCATTAAAATAGTCTCTCTGGTGTTCTGTGGGGAATAGCCTGGAGCAGAGCTGTATATACAGCACAGAGCAGCTGTAGTCTGCTTTCCTCTGAGCAGCAGAGCTCTCTGAGCCAGCCCTCTCCATGAACCAAGTTGCCCAGTTGTTTGTATTTCAAATACTGCCCTGACCTATATACTAAAGCTTCCTGTTCTAATATTGATTTAAGACTTAAGTGTCAGTGGCTTATTTTTTTACATTATCATTCTCTTTTTTATTTAACAGTTCCCTGGGATATGTGGAGGGCCATAGTCAGACCTTCCTAGCAGCCAGAATGAGGGGAAGGGAAAAGCATGTAAAGGATATTGATGAAAAGAGGCAGAGCTTGAATTGTCATGCAACACACAGAGTATTTTGGTTCAGCAATCAAATTGTGTACTGTACTATTTGCCAAAAAAGAAGAAATGCAGCACTCATTCTCTTGAAAGCACTCTCCTACAGGAATTTGTTTGTTAGCTTACTTAGTTTCATGTTATTTATAAGCTCTGACCCAGACTTCTCATTAACTGTTCCCAAAGCACTAGAAAAGGAAAGTAGAAATACTTCCTGCTTCATGTATCTGGTTAACAGCTGTGCCTCTTAGAGGAAAGAGAAAATAGCCAGTGGTGATAAAACCTCCCCCTGCTCGTCCTCATAGGGAGCACTGCCGCAATGTGTGCTGCCTCTCCCCAGGATCTTCCCATAGCAGCACTCGCTACAGTGCTCTCAAGTGCAGCTTGCTGAAAACAGTTGTATTGTGGGCAAAGAAAGGTTTACTCATCTCTTTCCCCTGCCTTTTGCTACCTATTCCCTCTGTTCCTACTTTGCTGGTTTTAATTTTTAGAAGACTGAGCTAGGCTGGGCTTCCAGAGAAGTACAAATGCTCAGAGGTCATTGGGTTCTTTGCTCAGATATTGCCCTGTTTCAGCAGTTGTGAGTGCTGCGAAACCATGAGAAACCTCTTATATTGCATCTCTGCATCTGACCAGCCCTGCAATACTGGATTGCCTTCTTTCAGCAGCAGTTCTCACCTGTGGGGCCTGGTCTCTGCAGTTGAACCCAGTGCCTGGGCAGCCTTCTGTCCCCAAATGAGTCTTGTTACATCCAACCATCACCCACATAACTGCTGGCATCCTGGAATTACCTACTCATCTTCCCCCTTAGTTTTTTGTGGTTGATCTGATCCAGTGTCACTGAATACAATCAAAAATTACAGCACTGGCTTAATATTTGCTAAATGAACTAAACTCTGAGATCTGACTGGTTTTGGTTTGTGTTATTCTTACTTTCTGAGTTTACATGCTCATTAAAGGTACATTTTTTTGAGGCTTTTCTCTGTGGTACTGAAGACAAGGAATCTTCCAGTGCCACCAAGACTGTCTCCAGTTCACATGCCTCTAGGAAATCGGGGTTTAGGATCCATGTGAGGCGTGATGATAATCACAGGGGTTGATAACAGGGCTTGCTGGTGTTTGCGGATGGGGACAATACACAAACAGCTGACCAGCCCGGCCTGTGGAAACAAAAAAAACCATCCTTAGATCTTTTCATCTGTGCATTGGCATCTGTGATTCTGTTTTCCTAAGTGGCACATACATTGCTTCAAGAAGGAGGTGACATTCATACCCAAACTGTACTTTGTAAGTCAAAACCATCTGAATGCGATTCTACTTGTTGCTGTCTCCTGAGGCTTAAACTTTTCCATCTTTTCTGTTTTACAGTATTGAAAGTAGTTTACCCTGTGTGTGTTTTTCAGTCTTAGGAAGGGAGAGCATTTCTAATCCTTCCAGCTCAGGAGAATTTTAATGCACTGGGAACACTGACAGTCTCTCAGTATTCCCCTTCAATGTGAGCATATATATATATATATATATATGTGTGTGTGTGTGTGTGTGTGTGTATGTGTGTGTATATATACATATGTGTGTATATATATGTAAAACTGTTAACAAAACTCCTCACTATTTACTAAAACTATCTTCCATAAGGCAAGGCCAGAATTCATAATAGTCCCTTGACTACAAGATCAGCACCCAACCATTACTTTTTCTGGTGGGAAGAAAGGAGTGTAGAAGGGTGTTCTTGTATGGCAAGCTGTTAATCAGAATGTTTGATGTGTGTCCAAATGAGAAAAAGGATGCCTTTGTATTTAACTTAACCCAGTTTGTATTCCCCTGTCTAGAGTATTACAGACACTTTTTGTAACAATTAGGGAATTTACTTCTCACTAAACAAAGAAGTAGCTACACAATGAAACTGGATTACTTTTTTTCAATGAACAGGAAATCCTCTTGACCATCTTAGTTCCTGCCCTAGAATATAATCTGTATGCTTTACCTCTGATCACATGTGTGTATATTTGTGGAAGGTTGGAGAAATTAACAAGTAATCTAGGGAATTTTAAAGAATAAATTTCTAACCCTCAGCCAGTCTGTTACCTGGAATTTGTTAGCGCTTCTGGAGTTTTGGCTGAAAGAGCCAGGCTCCAAATGGAAAGGTTGTCTATTTTGAATAGCTTAAGGTAACTGGGATCAAGTTGTTATGAATGTTACTATTGGTAAACGTGACTGTTAGCAGATCTGGAAGGGGGTTATCTTGATGACCCTAAAGTTCTGCTCCTGGCTGCCTGAGTAAGTAAACATCCCTATGTGGAGCTCCATGTGTTGCTCTTTCAGTTAAAATTGAACTTAGAGTTGGCAAAGCTGTTTGGTGTCTCTCTTCAAAAGCTACCTTACTGTCTTTATTTCCTTAAAAAATAAAACCTCTTATTTTCTACAAGACAACCACAGCAGGGGTTTATGTACATTAATTACCTGAACATTATGCATTTAAAGTACTTTGGGAAGGATGTTGCAGAGAAACAGTGGGTGGAAGTGTTGGTTTGAAACTATCAGTCAGTGGCAGTCCTAGGTTTTGAGATGTGAAGTTTCAAGCTATGCAAGACTCAGTCTCTCTTCTGACCTCTCTACCAGCTGGGTTGTCTAGTTTATAATAAAGGGGGGCAAAACAGCTATAGTATATCTCTCCTCCCTGAGGTGACTGTACTTCCTTCACATGATGAAGCAGCAGAGGAAAGGAATGGAGCAATAGGGCTTCGGAGAGGCTGGCTTGTGCTAGGGAACCTTTCCTGGAAACATAATGAAGCACAGGATGTGATAAGCATAGCTCATGGAAAAGGAAACTGCTTCAGAATGCTGCAAGGAACAATGCAGCATCACTTTGAGACAGACAGCTTCCTGGGATTGGAATGCATTGGCTCAGGCTGAAGAAGAAAGACAATCTTGAAAGACAGGTTTTGGAAAGCTTTTATTGTTTATGTATGGAAAGCATAAGTTTTTCCTTAGCAGTTGCATTTTGTGAGTCTGCATGCACTAGCTAAAAATTGACTGTTTATGAAGAGTGTGAAATGCTCCCTGGTGGTAGCATTTATCCACTCCTTGTTTTCTTCCAGGGAGATGAATTGCCTTTCTAGTAAACATTGTTCCTGGATCTGAAAGTATCAAGGGAAAGGAGTTGTGGGTGGGCTCTTTGATATTGCCTGAATCTGCAAAATACCTTTGTGCCACCAGGGAAAAAGGGAAGCTTTACTGAGGGGCAAGGAAGAGCTCTGTCCTGGTTTAACCAGGACAAGCCCTCACAAGGATGGGGACAATACCACAATGTAAAATATCTCTAGAGTGGCAAGACGTGGCAGTGAGACACTGATCTCACAATCCTTCACAATGCCAGGGTTAATTGCACAGGATTATGCTGTAAAGCTGAAGGCTGCCCTTTTGCCAAGCTTTTTGCCTAATGCATTTGATGTTCCCAGTACAAGCTATTGCTGTAAAGACTGCACAGTCACCCATCACTTAGAAGACTGAGGAACATTAATGTCTGTAGTTACAGATGTGAACAGTGGTGCTGACATTGTGCCCTGTCCAATGCCAAGATGTTTTGTTCACTTGCTTACTTGTATTATGAGATCAGTGGAGTTAATATCCTTAGTAAAACATTTCTTTGAGTCAGACAGAAGGCTCCAATACAGTCTTTGACTTGAAATTTCAAAAATATTGTATTCTGGATGAGTGAATGTGCACATGACGCTTTCATTATTTTGCATTAAAATTCAGGTGATTTTAATTTAGACCAAAATTTTTATTGTACCTTAGAGATAACTTTACCCTTGTATATTTACTAAATTAAAATGTAGTTAATTCTTACTGATGCTAGGAAGAAGTGTGCAAGCACTGAAGTAGTTTAACCAAGACCAGGCAACATGGTTTGCTGTTTTGATAACCATCATCTTTTTCCATCACAGTGAAAGTCATCTTATGAACCTCTGACATTTGATGATCATTATGTCAAAAGCCTTGTGGGGCAAGTAAAGCCACAACATTTTTTAGTGCTTTCTTACTTCTCAGCTTATACTAAAAATGGAAAAGTGTAACTTAGATAATATTTTAAAGTTTAACTCTTTATATGCATATAGCTCTGCTTCCATTATATAAAGTTGCAGATACCCACAAAACAGAAACACTATGATTTGCATTATCAAGTGACACTCACAGATGACAGATAATCATTAGAAATCTTGTTACCATGATCAAATGGTTTTGTACATGAACACTGTTGATAGTATATTTATAGAAAGCATATTTAATTCAGAGAATTCATCAGCAGAAACCCCCTTCTGCATGTTTTTCAGTTTCGTTCCAAGTGACTTGTCATGGCTGTAGACATTACGAAAGTGCTTTTGAATGACTATAAGTTAGTACTTTTCTTACAAAATTTGATGAGGATAATCTTACTTTGTTCTTGGCAAGTTTTGTAATCACTGAAGTTGATAGGGATTATTTTACCCTTCTGTGAATAATATCCAAAATGGTTACACAAAGCAATGCAACTGTTTAGAAAAGGAAATGCCGTGTAATCATAGAAATCATAGGCAAGATTTAAGTTGGCAGACAGCTCCTGATGCAGGTTGACTGTTGCAAGGTCACTATGTCCTTCCTGCCTATTATTTACTGAAAGAAGAATTCCTGGAATTCTTGATTATGGCCAGAAACACAAGCTTCTTATCTGAAAGCCACCATGTCTGATGCCTTTAACATTATGTTTTAGGATTAGATTTTGACGAAAAGTGAGAAAGACCCAAAGACTCATCTTAATATAAAAGGTTTCATGCAGTTTCATTTCTCTGATAGTTGGCTAAATAGATTTCAAAAGGTCTCTTTAGCTAAAACATATTTCCTTGTAATAATGTATTATAAATAATTTTTAAAATGCAAATACTAGGGAGGAAAGTAGATAACCAAGTGTCTCTTCCTTTTCTCTGGGTTTATGTGTAATCTCTGGCTCTGTATCCATATACCTGAGACCAGTGTATGAACATTTCTTAGGAATCCCCTTCAAAATGGCATGTGTTACACACCAGTCCTGCTGTATTCTCAAAGATTCACAAGAATAGGAAATAAAATGTACTTCTACCACTCTTAGGATTATGGTTTCCATCACAAGCCAGGGAGCAGTTCCAGAGGCAGGCTCAAGTGTTGCCAGCAAGTTTGGAGCACATGGTGCCTCTTTAGAATCCCTTCTCGGAGAAGAAGGATACTTAAAATAGACTCCTTTTCTGTAACACCATATGTAAGCTATTATCAATCAAAACTTTTCCAAACCCATTGTTTAACTTTCTATTAAGGGAGAGCTCTCAAGCAAGAGGGAGCCCCCACCTTATGAAATGCAGAGGAAATGTGCACAAAACAAAGGAGGAGACCTCCATAGTAAAGCCCAGAGAAAAGTTTAGAGGTACAAGCAGAAAAAGGTTTTTATGGTTGTGTTTATGTATTTTATATCTCTAGCAATGTGCCTCTTTAATCTAAAAGTATAAAATCACACAATGCTTCTCTGAAGAAGAGGGTTCTCTTTTTCTGGTTGTATTTTTTGCTGTGTTTTATAAGAAGCTAGACAGTGGCTCATTGAAAGCATAGTTAACCCTAGTAACTTAATAACACCAAATTTTGTTGTTTCTTTAAGCACAAAGCAAGCTTTCCTTTGCCTGCTCAGCATGAAAGCAGACAGTTTATGAAGCACCAGTTCTCTGACCTTATACTGTTTGTCTGTGTAGTGGGAGCAGCACAGAGCAAGTGGGCTGTACTGGGCTGTGGGCAATAGCCCATGTCCCCACCCTGAGCTTGAAGAGCCGTTCTGGGCATGGGACAGAACTTTGGGACCTTCAAAGGGATCTTCAAGCCTCTATAACTATTGCTGTGATGCTTTTTTTTTCCTTCATGCTTGTGGCAACAGTGTTTATTTCTGTCTTGAAGGTTAGCTGCAGGGGAAGCAATTTTAAAGGCATCAGGTAGATTAGAACAGTTTCTTGCACTGTGTTGCGTAACCATCACTTATCTCTTCTTGACAAAACTTGCAGTGCAAACATGATATTACCTCCTCAGGGAAATGGTAGCTGAGTTGCAGGCTTAGACTCTGGAAAAAAACATGAGGATTTTGGACCATAATTTCTTCTTTCTGCTTTCAGTCCTAGCTTTTTTGGAGGTACATAAGTCCCCAATACATTAATTTATTGTCCTTTAAGGCTGTATTGCTACAAACACAAAGCATGTCCTTATGTGAGCTGCTGTCCCAGAACTGGGCAGAGCTCCCATGAGCTAAGTCTTCTGAACTTACCAGGGGCAGTCTGACAAGGCCATTTCCTGGAAGGGTGTTCTGATCACATCTTTGAGGTTTCTAGGATGAGGTTTCTAGAGTAAATGCTAGGATTTGAGTGTATATTGCTTCTGACATGCAATTGTTCTTCAATATGATCTCTGTCAATATTCCATACAGTGAAAATCAATGAAAAATAATAGGCTTTCTCTGCACCAAGTCATAGGTGCTCAGAGCTTCAGACTCTGCATGGCTGGACCATGCTGGAAAATAGAATGTGGTTGTCTGCCACCTGTTTGGGACAGAAACATATATCGATACTCAGGTCAGCTTTTAGCTGTGAGACCAGAAATTGGTCTTACGCAGTACAGCTCACTGCAGCTGATATTTGTTAGCAGAAATTTCAATGTGGTCAAACAGGGTAGGTTCTTGAAAGCCTTTTTTTTTTTTTTTTCTTCCCCCCCCACTGAAGTACTAAACTGGGCTAGGTGCTCTTGGAAGTTCCAAAACTTATATGAACAACTTTACATGTCCACCCCCTGATCTTTGGGTAGGGCAGAAGGGACTTGTGCCTCTGTATTCTGTGATCCTGGGCTTGGCCTTCAAGTGATGTCATGATGTCATCTGGGACTTCAGAGTTTAGCTCCTGTGAGCTGGCTTTTTTTGCTTTTTTAATCCACTATATTGAGAATTGATGTGCCAGGTTTCAGCATTTTGATGCACAAAGTGAAGCTGTTTGCTTCATTTGTTCAATTTTGTGAATACTGCGTTAGTTTCCAAAAGCCACGTGACTACTTGGGATGTATTTTATAAAACTTCTCAGCAAGTAATGCCTTTGAGACTGGTCTGATTTCTGAAGTAATCTATGCATGTCAGCTAGCTCAGTTCTTTCAGTTCTTGATAGATGGTTACTGAGATTAGTTATATGTGCCTAATGATCATCCAGGAAATATGCCTAATCCAGGAAGAGGGAAAGAGGTGTGAGAGGCTCTGCACCAAAAAGCTTCTGGCTCAGTTCTGCCACACTTCCAATGCAATGTCCCATAACACACTGAAAACTGCATACACTGCAGTTTGGAACAGCATTTTAAAAATAAAATTGAGGGTTTTTGGGTTCAAATCAATGATTGGTTGATTTGATCATGACTGCATAATAGTGAGTTGAGAACTGAACCCCATAAATTAATATCGTGTCATTACTTTGGGAAATAGTGAATAACCAAAATAACAAATCTGGTCAGTGGAGAGCATCTACTTCCAGAAAGCTAAATGGGAAAGTAATTTGAAGTGAGGAAGTTCTTTAATACATTACTTTGAACAGCAGCCCAGTTAAAAAAATTGGATCAGGTTCACAAATCAAAACATTGCATTTTTCCACTAAGCTGGATCTCTGCAAAGAAAAGCAGTGACAGCTTGGGAGTACCTGTTTTCTCTCAAACTCTGCTAGTGTTTTGAAAACTCCAGGGCATGCTTCATTTTAGTGCAGATTTTTGGAGTCCTTGCAGGATTTCACTAAATTAGGAATACTCCCTACAGGGATTTTTTCCTTTCTGATCTCTGTTATAAGCAGTTAAATTGAACAGGGGTTAGTAATGGGAGCTCAGGACTAATGGTAAAGCACATTATGGAGACAAGCTAGCAAGGGGAAAGTGCAGATGGTCAGGATAAGGCTCTGGCCATTCTGTTTGTAGTGCCTGTGCTCTAAACACCGCTGCAGGTCAGCCCGGCTGGCTGGCGTGGTTGTGGCAGCTGCTGGCTGGCTCATTGTGCTGGAGAGTGCTGTGTGGGCATATCCCAGTCTCAGTGACAGAACTGTGCAGAGAGCAGCAATGGCACAACTTGTGCTAAGTGAGTTGCCAGATGTGCTCCCAGAATTAATCGTCTTCATCCCAGAGACATCCAGGACACTGAGGGGATGGCTTAGACTATTGACCTGGAGCTGGAAGTTGTCACCTGAATAATCACGATTAGTTTCTGGCACTGGCTGCAGGTGCATCTTGTAACCTTATGGGACTCACTAGTTGAGAGGGGGGAGTGGGTTTTGTTTGGGAGTTTGTTTGTTTGTTTGAAGTTTTTGTTTTTTCAATAGTACTAACAGGAGGTTGTTCCAGGTATTTAGCAGTTGCCTGTCTCAAGCATAAACATTGCTTAGCTGATACTTTGGTGACATCACCTTTTTTTTCACTGCGTACTGCACCTTGATCCCACAGTACAAGAATGAGTCTGTGTACTTGAGATATACTTGTGCACCTTTGTGGAAACACAGATCTTTGTGGGTCACAGATGGTATGAATAGGTTGAGTGTAATTGGGACACTTGTTTCATGTGCACCAGAGAGTAATTAAAAAAATCAAGCTCCTGTCTTTGTCTTCCAATACTATCCTCATTGGAGTTGCCAGACAAAAGTATGTACTTAGCTGAATCTTGATAGGCTGCACAGCACATAAAAATAAACAAGATGGAAATCATAGATTCATACTAACTAGCCCGTTTTGGACAAAGACAATATCCTTATCATTATCCTTATTATGTCATTATGGGTGATGTTCTCCCCTGCCTCAGGCATAGTTTTTGATACTGGACAAAATTATAATTTTGTCTATGGATTATATATTTTTCTTTAAGCTTTTATATATCTTTCTAAGATTTTTGAATGCTTATCATTAGTCTATGTATTTTTGAGCCCAGAAATACACTTTTAAAAGCAGAAAGTAATTTCCTTGTTGAGCAGCTGAAGCCTGTGTTTTGCTGCAATACTCTCTATACCTGGCATAGCTGATAATGGTGGTCAGTTTTTGCCATTTCAATCACTGTAACTTTTCCCCTTTTTCAACCAAGGTGTTTAGGATTCTTGTCAAACCTGCAATTATGCAGAAGTAAACAGAGTAAGAAGTATTTCTATAGAGGTGTTGGATCTTAAGTCCTACAAAGATGAGGGGGTTATAGATGTGTTTATCTGTGTTCACTAATGTATAAACCCTTTAATTGTTTAGTTTACTGAGCATCTCTAGGTTTAGGATTGAGTCATGCCTGTGTTCAGTCACATGGCCATATGCCCAAAACTATTGTTTTGCAGAACAAGTGTTTTGACAGTACTGCTCCAACATTGTGTGGGCTTATTCTGCCCACATGTGCCTACAAATACATAAAAAGCCAGCTGTTTGCAAACTTCTTTGTGTCATGTGTCCTGTTTTAAGGACAGTGTCCCAATGACATGCCACTTTCACTCAGGACCACCTGTTTCTCTGTATGGATTGTAGCTACTCCAGTAGTGATCTCAGCCTGTATTTAAGTAGAAGGATAATTGTTTGATGTGGTTTTTGCTGTCATTAGGACAAAATGCCTACTGTAATACTTGAAAAAAAATTCATGTTTTCCTCTTTTTTTCCACTGCTTCTCTCAAGACTGTTTCCAGTCAATTTACACTTTTTTCTCCTCCTACTTACATCTGCAGAAATCACAAGTAGCACCACAGGAAGCAATGATGTCATATGACAATGTTAGAAAGAATGGGAGTGAGGTCTGTCGTGCAATGTGTCATCTTCTTGCCAAAGCAACCTGTATGGGCATTGATTTCTTTGTATCTTTCACTCTGATGCTGCGAAGTGCTTTTGCTGCGCTGGTAGCAAGTGAGATTCTTGGAATGCGAATTTAGGTTGTGCAAGGCCCTGCATATCAGAAATGTAAACTAAACTCCAGTGTGCCTAGTCCATCACCAACACAAGGTCAAATGACTTAGGGTAATCCACCATCAAGGCACTTGAGCAGACAGTAGTAATACCCAATATATGGGCTGTCATTCTTTTATCATTATGGAATCATGCTTTTATGGTTTTCATGAAAGCTAAATACTTCAGTCTTCAAAATATAAACTATGGAAATGATACAGCTTTAGGTACACAGCTGTAGCTGTTTGCTGTTTATTATTGATCAGTTTTTTAATTTGCAGAACACGGAGGAAGACATTAACTCAGCTCATGTATCTTTGCTCATCTGTGCAGATTCAACGTTCTTGATTGCAATTAGTTTTGCTCTTTTTCTTTCAGCCGTAAGATTTTGATCCTCTCTAAGGAGTGAGAAAAATGTCCACAACTGGACATAGATTCACACTCACTGTGGCAGTCAAATTATAGGAAAATGTGGCCATTAATGAGATATGAGAGAGCAGACAAAATAGAAATTATGTCTTCTCTTTTTCAGTCCCTTTATAAAAGCATGAAGGCAGTAAAATCCATCTATCATCATTGTCCTGGGACTCTATAGCCAGGCCTCCAGGCTGTAATTGCTGAAGATTTTGTAGCAAGAAGTCACAGCTATTTTTGCTCACATATTCCTCAAGCAAGTCATGTTTTTTAGCTAGCTTTTCCTCATCCCTACTTCTACCACAGTAAATTAGAGCAGGCTTGAGGCTGGTTTGAAGGTACATTTGTCTGGCTGTAGTTGACTGGAACACTTGTCTTCTGGATATGATAGGAAATGTTTTGAGCTAAAGAGAGTAGGCTGTGTAAATTCAGATCTAAAAATGTTGATAATTTTTGACTAAGTAGAAATTGTACAGAGATCACCTTACTTTTCTGAAAGAGGTGTCACCAAAGAGGAGTCAGCTGATGCGAATGCCAGAAATACCAATAAAACTTGTAGACCTGCCCAATTTAAATTTTTCTTTCAAGTATACACACTTTCCTGTGTTTCAAAGGAGGCTGTTACTGGGTTTTTATATGCACTGAAAATTGAGAGTCATTTTTCTGCTTGTAAAAAAGAAAAAATTATAAAGAAGCTGACAGCCATAGCCAAGAAGTACATAATGCAAACTGCTTGTCCAAACACATTCCTTCTAACTTACACCACATCCTTTTAGTCCCTTAATAGACCTTGTATGAATGGATAAAACAGATTAGAGGGTCGCCAACACCCTAAGCTATTTCAAAAAGACCTTAAACTACAGTTCTACCACCAGGAGTATTCATTGGAGTTGGCTGTAGTGAGAGTGTGAATGCAGCTCCAACTTCTGATATTTTTCTCATTCCTTAGAGATCTGAAATAAGAGTAAGAGATCCTTAACTTGAAAGCAAAACAGACAAAAACTACTCTCTTGCATGTGTCTAAATAATACTTCCTTTGAAGTGATTGATTTGGGATTGCTAGTAAGTCTAATTCTTTGTGATTAAAATCAATGTCTGAGAAGGAGCCGTGTCCAGTGTGTGAGGGGGAATAAGCCCTTAGCTCAGGCTGGAGTCAGAAGTTTGGTCATGAGTAGACAAGATCTGTGCTGGTATCGGCCTCTGCCCAAAATGAGCTTTCCCTTGGGGAGTTATGATGAGGTCAGTAAGGCAGCTGTGTGATAAGCAAACTCGCTTCCTGTCTGTCTGAATAGCCATATTTCCCTGGGCTATGCCCCCACAATATAAATGTGGCAGGAGTAGCTTTCTGTAGAATCAGGAGAGCAAAATAAGTTCTGCTCAGGTCCTTAGAAGTCTGTTTTGGGCTTCTTCCTCTTCTCTGCATTCCCACTCTTCCACAAATTTGGTCTAAGCAATTCTTCTTGCTCCTTTTTTGAATGCTTTCTCTTTGCTCACTTTCAGAGCTAACCATCGGATGGTCACAGAGCTGTGTGTGTTTATCATTGCAGCATTTGAAAGTATGTAAATGACTTGCAGATGCTCTACCAGGCTGTAACCAAACTTGGCTCTGTCAGTTTTAACATGCACATGATAAAACCACACTGTCTCTGAACGGTCTCAGTGTAATAAGCTCTCTAGGTCCTCCTTCTGCATAAACACTTTTATGTCCTTATTAATTAGAAACAGGAGTCTGTTTCTTTCAAAGTTCATGTGATAGCTATCAGGCCAAAGAATGAGGTATGTGCAATATCTGAATGGTTTTATGATAATACTGTCAGGGATCTGAAGTTTATTTTTTGGGAAATATATGTTTATGAGTGTGTTTGTGTATATATATATATGTGTGTGTATATATATATATAAAAGTTAAACAGGCATAACCAATAAAGCTTCCTGGAATATTTGATGTGGTATATTTGCAGTTAATGCATTTCATTATATATTTCACATGGCATGTCATTGACCTTATACTTCAGTGAATATTTTCTTGCCCTTATATCTTAATGTCTTTCAGTACAAACAGATCTTGAAGCTGCTTTATGAATTGGCAGCACCACTGTGATTTACTGAAATAAAAATACAAGAGCAATCTGGTAATAATCATATAAATCTCCATTCAGCAAGGCCTTTACGTTGGCTGTAATTAGGAGCATATATCAGTAATTTCTGTTTTATAGCACTGTTTCATAGTACGGCAATATTTGAACGTGAACTATTTTAAATAGCTGTGGCAAATTTAATGGACAAATGGAGAATGATTTCATTATTGATAATTTATTGACAGATAAACTGGCACAAGCAAGTGAGGACATAGTTTGATTACAATAGTTTAATTACTTGAGTAATTTATGTCAAGAAGTTCTTACCTGCTGTGCCAATCGGCAGATAATTTTCAGAATTTCCTTTGGCTATAAATCACCACAAACTGTAACTTTCTGTGCACTGATATCACGTAAGTTGCAGACTGGTGGTGGTATAGAAGCCAGGAAAGAGGATGGAGAGAAGGCAGCTGGTAATGAGAAAAGCCCCCTCTGGCATGAAAGGGTGTGTTTGCAAGTTGCAGTGATGATGGAGGTAATGAACAAGCAGATTTGGACCCCTGACTAGGCCCATCTCTTGGGGCTGTAACGTTATTGGAGAATAGTGGGAAATTCAGATAAATGTTCACAAAAATTCCCTAAGCTGAGTGAAGAAGCCAGAAATGTTGAATTGCACACTAGTTGATGCAGACTGCTTCACAAAGATGTGGCCTAGCTTAGCACATCTCATTGAATCTGCTTTCCTTCACAACTCATCAGGATGTATTTCAGTCCAATCACTTTCCATCTCCAATTTGTACCAATTTAAACTACCCCAGAAGAACAGGTTAATATTTTCTTGTTTAAATTTCCTTTCCCACCAGCATCCTATAGCTCTTGCTGCTTTTGTCCTGCTTTGTGTGAAAGGGGCAGTAATGTTTATCTCAGTTGAATTTTTGCATTTAATTTTTTTTAATTACTTCGTGCCTTGAAGGGATTGTGTGAGTTTTCTTAAAGTCTTTAAAATTCAAGCTATTTTATTTTTCAGGAATATTATTCCTGAATATTGTATTTTGTAATTCACCTCTGTGCTTCTTCAGGAAGGTGTTAAAATGGCTTTTTCAAGTAGTTGCTTGGGAGCTCCTTTCAGAATCTTGGTTTACTGCACTGTGCCCACCACTGATGTGAAGGGGATGATTCTGTCAGTTCCCTGCCTTTCTCTTGGCTGTAATCATATACATGAAAAAGATATGTGTAAATACAGCAGGTTCTTTCTGTGTTCCTGCTAGCAGGTTGTCTATCTTCCCTATCTTTTCCTCTCTCTTTAGAGAGAAAGTACTCAAAGTGTATTCTGGGAAACAGGACTGTATTTTTGACTGTGTAATTAAGAAACGCCAGCTGTGTTATCCCAACTCAGTTTAAGGTTTTCTTAGTCTGGATTGTGCCTTGTATGAAACAGAAATGCTTGAAAGTGAGATATTTGTGAAGCTGCAAGCTTGGATCAGAAGATTCTGAGTTCAGTTTCTGCTCCTTCTGAAATTTTTCATGATCCTGGATGAAGTGATTTCATTTGTATTTCCCTCCTGCCACCAGACAGTAAGGACTGACCGGCCTGCTTTTCACCTGATGCCTTCTGCATGTGTGTGCTTAGAGCCAAGTACCAGCGCACTCCAATGTGAACATGGCTTTATTGATAGTGAAGTGCTCTGTTACAGAGAGAACTCTGTGTTTGTACAATACCTAGCAGATGAAAAGCAGAGCATTATTTGGGACATCTAAGTACTATGAAGTACTATGATGATACAAATAGTGATGGTACATTTCACCACATAACAGAGACAGCATGCATACTCTGCCAGTGAAATCTGGTTTAGATAATTAGCTGTATAGCAGATTGGGGAGAATTGCAATTAGCTACAATCACTAATGAGAAAGCATGACACTTTGACAAGGAAACAATTTAGGAGATTAATCTGCAGGATGGATGTTGATTGTGATTTCTAAAGGAAGTAAAAAGGTCAATACTGATACTAGAGTTTGTATGGCATTAAGAAAATTAGGTTGAGGCATCTTTTTATTTTGGAAGTGTCTTTAGTAGCAAGATAATACTAGTTCTACAAAATATGTCTTACACTGAGGCTAAAATATGATTAGTGATATCAGTTCAAAAATCATGCTGGATAGAAATCATTTGACAGAAGCTTTATATATTGTGCTGCTGTTGGGACATTGAGCTGTAACTGCTGTAATTTATCATTTTTTTCATCTTTTAAAATATCAAGCTTTGTTTTCCTAGTCAGCTTCTATACTGTTGCTCCACTGTTATTTAAATAAACATCCGTTCTGTGCAAACTCCAAGAAGATTAAGCATTTCCTGAAGTTGCTGGTTAAAGCAAAATAAAGACTACGTTTTTGTTTTTTTTCTTGGATTGATTCTGTTTGCCATTTGTTCCTGGCTCTAATGGAGAACTGGAGAAAGAGGCTTGTGTGTCTAGTGCTGGTTGGCAAAGTAAAGCCTGTGTATCGTTATGGGATTTGTTTTTCTTAAATTCTCAGCTGAGCTAGTGTGTGAACAGCTACGTATCCATTCTCATCTGCATCAAAGCACAATCTTTTCAACAAAGCATCTGATTCATGAGAGAACCATAAAGGAGTTAAGTTAGCAAAGGAGTGTGCTGTATGTGGCCATTTGTCAGGTGTGTAAAGTAGCCGGGTGTTCAATTCAAATCTGTGCAGTGAAAACACATCACAGCTCACATAATTTCTCCTGCTGGGATAAACTTGGGTTAAAAAAGCCTATTTATCATCTTAATGACTTGCTTTACTCTGTGTGCAGTTTCATCTTGCTAATTACCTATACAACACAGATACTGCAAAGGCAGTCTCCTTGCACTCTGTCAGGACCCACCAAGGCAGGCACCCTTTCCTCGCAGTAAAATTCTCCAGCGTGATTTCATAGGCCTGGGGCTGTGACTGGCATCTTCTGACTTAGAGGAGATTGGAGATTAGTGAGTACCAGGAGAAAGCATAATATTTTTGCTTTTCAGCATCTTCTTTTAAGGTCTATCCCTGACTCTAGGAGAATGACAGTAAAACACATGTCAGCTTCACTTAAACTCTAGTTTGAGACCTGAAAGCCTTTTCCCAAGGTTGTTTTATAACCCTGAAATTAAATTTAAAATGTTGTATTATTAAGACTGTAGAATGATAGTCTCTCCCTTATGCTTCCAGGAACAGATTTCTTCTTCCACCATAGCACCCTGAGCACCTCAGTCAGATGAAGGCTGTCAGGGCTCTCTCATGTTTGCAGCCAAGCTTGAGATGCATTCATCCCAATCTGAAGGGTACATGGCACTTTCAGCACTGGAAATGCACAGTATCAGGTAGAAATCAGCAAAGTAAATTTACTCAGCCCTTTGCAAAATGTTCCTGTTTTACTCTTGCTTGTAGAACATTATATTTTCTATAAAACACACAGCCCTCTGTTATAATTAGATGCCTTTATGTGACCCCAGGGTCACACACTTCTGGAACACAATTCCGGCTGTACTGACAGTGCTATCTGCTGTCATGCTGGCTGCAAAATCCTCTTTTGGTGACACACCCACATCTCAGAGTGAGCAAAGCCAACGGGTTTCATTACCACAGGCAGCAAAGAAAGCACTTTCTTCTGTATTCAATGAAATTCCATAAAGGTGAAGGGCAAGGGTAAAGTAAAAACTGAGAATTCAAGGGAGAAAGGAAGCTGTTGCCAAGAATGCTTTAATAACATTTATCTGCTCCAGTGTTTGTACCAAAGTAACCTCTTAACTTCTTAAGCAAAGTACTGTATTTGTTGTCTACCATTCAATCACTTAGGGGAAGCATTTAGTCCCCCATTTTATATGTGCTGTGATACAGTAATGGGATTGTGTCCCACTGACAAATCAGTGAGGGAATAGTATCCCATCTGGAAAAGCTTTGAACTTTTCCTTCAGAACAAAAAGAACAACTGAAGTAACAAATCTGGTTTCTATAGATTTCTGCTTCATGATTTATGCAAACTTTGACTTTTTTATAGTTGCAAAATTCAAAAGAGTAGCATTCCAACTATGTTCTCTGATGTCAAAAGCTGTTCCGTCAGCCAGATGCTGAAGATAGTGTCCTCTATTTAGCTGCCTGTTTCCTCTTAACTCTCAATTGCCCATTCTTCTGTCAACTTTGTTTGAAATCTGCTAATAAATTTACAAGTCACACAGGACATGAGCCTACATGCATAAAAAATTACTCCTCCATTGTGACTGTTACAGTCCTGCTTGTTTGGGAACCAGCTGATTAACCCAAAACAGAGCTCCTTGAGCTGCCAGGAGATGCTTTGTAGCCGAGGGCTAGACTTTGTCACACAGCTTGGCAAATTGGTGCTCTTATTACCATTCAGCAGCTGAGTCAGGTCTATCTTTTTTTGTTTGTCTGAAGTCTGGGTTGCAAGATGTGTGGTGATGTACAGAAAACACCTCTATGTTTGTTGTGAAAATAGGTCCATATCCTGTAACACAGGCTCACTGAAAAACAGGACTCCAAGAGAAGTTTGGAGTCTGACAGGCCATCCTTCCCGCCTCATGGTGGGCTGATACATTATTATATCCTGGTTTGTAGTCACTTGCCTTTCTTTTTCTCAAGTAACTCCATTATCTCTCCAGGTAAGACATTTTCAGAACTTTCTTACTGTTACCACCAGATTGGGCTAAGAATTAAGAGACTTTTGAAAGTTGTAAGCTCTACTATCAGTTATATCCAAGTGAGAGTCTGTTGGTCCCAGCATCATAGAGGAAGATGTAAAGTATTAATTTATTAGCTGTCTTTAATCTACTAATATACACCATTCTAGCAGGGCAAATATAGATTTCTTCCTTAAAGTGACACAATGTGAAGTGTCATCCATTTTGTTCTGAACTCCTGATTCTGTGCCTCTGAAGAGGAACAGACTCTGAACCCAAGCTTTTCTGCCCATGAAGGAGATAATTCTTTCTCCTCTCATTTGTCCTACTCATCCATTTTTTCTTTTTCTTGGCCATACCAACACTTTCACTACTAGAGCTCTGTTGCTTTAACAAAACCACTGGGCTAATGATTGAGGTATAACTAAACACTGCTTTAAGGATACCTTTATAAGAGCACAGTCGCGTGAAAATGGCACAAGAAAGATATAACTGGTTTCTCTGATTGATTAGATTATTCTGCTTGCTCTACAAAAAATGCCTCAGCTATCACCTCAGACAGGAAAGCTGAAAGAGTAATAAGATCTGTTATAAACACCCATTACAAACTCCACACAAATGTCTAAGCCTTCTGGGCTGATCCCTAGACATGCGAGTTCATAGGGATGCAGCTCTCTGAATTCCCAGACCTGTTTCTAGTGAGAATAACCTGATTCACGAGGGCAGAAACACGTGAGAAATTTCCTTACTAGCCCTGATAGCAATGTGCATCCTGCTGGTGGAGGGACATTGTTTTCATTGCTCGGTGATAACCTCTCCCAGAGTTTGTAATCTGCTTTCAATCTCAGATCAGGCTACTCTGGAGGGACAAGAAGTTGTTTGCTGCCTGCTGCTGCCCAGTAACTCTCTGTTCTGCAGGCGCACATGCAATTGGAGATCTTTACAAGTTGCCTGTCTGTGTAATTCTCTGGGAATCCATCTGGATGTTATTCAGTAATCCTTTCCACATCTCTGTATGTAGGGGACTGTCAGGGTTCTTGCACTCAAGGTATATAGCTACTGCTCTTGTGATCTGCTATGTCTCTGCACTGCTCTGCTGACCAACCCATATGCAGATGTGGAGCCTCCTTTGCTAAGAGCTACTTGTTAAGAAAGAGCTGCTAATATTTTCTGTCTTGCATTATCAATCATAGCAACAACTAAGTTCCTCATGTATGGCTTAAATATTACTCAGAAATGCCCTTTTGTTAACAGTGGACAGATGCCTCTGGAAAATCCTAACATCCCTACCTATCTGTAGTGCAGAACTTAACGAGTTCTGGAGAAAAATAGTAGAACAGGATCTGAAAGACAAAATACCTCACTACTGTTGCAAACACTGCAACAGACTTACCATGGATAGATCATTTTGCTTCTTGGGTTCTCTGTTTTGGTTTGCTCTTGTGTCAGTTTAGATCACTCACTCTGAGGAATGTGGTCATGTGTTGTGTATGTTATCTGACTTATGCCTCTGCCATAATGCAATTAATTAATACTTTTTTGTGGCTGAAAATAAGCCACGGTCCATAAGTGTTTAGTGTCATTCCTTCAGCGATGAATCTCTAGTGGTCACGGAAAAGCAATGTTAACTTCAACTAGGAGACTTGCCAGAAGTATCTTTGCCTGCTCCTCAGTCCATTGTTCTTGTCCATGGAGCTGCAAAGGACACAAAGCTTTCTTACCACCACTGCGTCCTTCAGGGTGGATAAAAACATATCTTACAGTTTTGGCACTTGTAATTGAGGCCAGCTCACTATAAGCTATTAAAAAGAGAGGTTTCTGGTACAGGTCTGGCCTACCTTGGCACCTGAGAAAATGGGACTAGTGAGTTCAGTGGCATCTGGGCCAAATTTAGGACTTCTGGAAATGAGTGCAATTCTGTTAAGACAAGTGAAATCATAGTTACTGGTTGCCATTTTTAATTAAACAGTCAGAGTTCATTATTAGAGTGCAGGGAGGAGAAGTCTGGAAATCAAATAGGCTTGGTTATTAACAGGTTAATGGTTTTTTAACCTAAAATTGCCATGTCATTAATTCATGTTACCTCAAGGCTACTGTGTTTTGATGCAGGTGTACTTCAGAGCAAGAGTTTTTTCCTCTGTAATAATCTAGTCTGTGACAGCACTGAAAAATGAGATGACAGTGGTGTCTGATGTATGAACACTCTGCTAGAGAGCAAGTGTGTAGAAAGCTGATACAAAGTGTGAAAATGTAAATCAGGTGCCTGCCAAGCCAGGGCATGTGTGAAACAAATGTTATCGCAGTAGTGCTGACAGGTGTTAGCAGCAGCCAGCATGGGGGTTTTCTGCTAGTGCTTTGTACTTACGTCTTTCCATTAAGTGAATCCCAGGTCTCATTTTTCCATGTGGACAGCTTCTGTCGGGGTTTTGTTGTTTGGTTGGGGTTTTTTTCTAGAACAACAGATAGGTAATATGGTGGTATGGTTCTGGACTAGTCCAGGCCCTGCAGCGCCTGGAAAGGGGTGCTTTCCTGCCTGCCTCTCGCTCCTGGCATAAACCTTGAGAGTTCACCATGCTCACAAGAAGAGATAAAGGGGTGGAGGTAACTGAATGCTGACGTGAAGTAAGAGTTGTGTTTAGATCTGCAGTTCTTACGTTGTGCTGGGATACACAGCTTCCATACCAAGAAGCCATGTGGTGAGGCAGGTGTGAATGGATTTTCTGAAATTTTGGATAAGGGGTGGGAAAAGAAAAGGCATGGACACATTTAAAACTTCAGCCCAGTACATACATGTGGAGCAACGCAGAATGAAGCCCCAAGGGTAGACTAGAAGCAGGATAAAAGGATGAGTTGGTAACCTCCTTGTTTACATGAAGGTGAAGTACCAGGTTTCTGGGTTTTGTGACAAGCCAAAATAGGTCCCCAAAGAAGAGTTCTGTGTACAAACATGAGACTTAATACTTACTGTCTCTGACACTGCTGTGTCATCTGACTCAGTATGCAATAACTGAATTGTTTGTGAAAGACAGGAGGCAATTTGGCATTGTCCATATGCAGGGCCAAGTGAAATTTGAGGTAAAGACATATACTGGTACCAGAGAGCCTTGAGCCCTCCCTATCTTTACCTGGCAGGGAAAATAACCACCTGTGACAGTTTAAAATGAGAAAATGCCCTAGGTCATCATTAAGTCTGTTGTGTGATCTGATTGATACACACACACACACAGAATTATGTATTTCATGCTGTTAAATATTCTCAGTTTACCACAGCTTTTTTCCATGGGCACCAAACAGTATGGTCTCAAGAGGCAGTTTACACTGGGAGCAATTTATAAAGGTTACAGTTAGTGTTGAAATAGAGTTGATTATGTTATAGCATGAACCAGATTTTTCTTCTTGTGACAAGACCCTTTCAGCTTCAGATTTAAAAACCTTAGGCCCTGATCCAGTCTCTCCAATGATTTTGCTGACAGCTGGGATAGGCCTTCAGTGCTCTCATATTGGCCCAGTACCTGGTAAGTCCTTGGCTCCTCTATTTTCTGTCATTTTCTGCAATAGATTAGATGATACAAAAAAGTGCCTTGGCTTCTAGTTGTGACTCCACATATGGTAAAATGAGCTCAGCACTTAGTTAAGGGTTTTTTTCCTCGATCCTCCCTCCTGGTGGCAATTCCAAGAGCTTATTTGAAAAATGGAAGTGGAAAATAGGAAAAATTGAAGCAAGTACTGGAGATCTGAAAGTATGGAGATTTTGATACAAGCATGATATATCAAAGAGAAAACCATCTTTAAATCATCTCTGAGAACTCACAGAAGAAAATACGATCCGTGGGTCTTGTGCAAAAGATGAAGAATCTGGAATGTTAATGCTCTGAGCTAATTTGGAGGCATCTGTGCTGGCCTGATACAGAGGGAATAGCATGAATGAGAAGGATTAAAACCTATCAGCCAACATTTGCTGGAAACATAGAAATTGAGTGAAGCACTAACGGAGCCAATAGGACAGGAAACATCTGTCATACTGGCATTGTAAGCATTGTAACTGGAAAGGACCTTACCTTGCAGTCTTTGCTAGGGCAGGCTGAAGAATTTTAGATTGAACTATGTGTAATTGTTTAACCTAAAATTGAACCTAAAGTTGTTCAACCTAAAATGTAATTAACATTTTAGAGAGCATATTCCAGCTTTCTGCATCAATGACAACTATGTGTTATTTTATTCTCAACTTTGATGAATTAGAACTTCGTCGATCCTGGCTGTTTGGTGGGATTTTTTTAAGCTATCTTCTTGACAGACTACTGTTAAATGTTTTCCTCACTTGTGCACATTTGCAGTTCATCTGCTGAAATGAAAAAAAAAAAAAAAATCATCTGTAGTCATGACCATTACGTCAAAACATTTATATCTTAACTGCAGTATTTCTAAAGTTACTAAGTGTGGGCCTTATTAAGTGACAGAAAAAGCAAAGTTGATGCTAAAAGCCAGGCCCTGGATTTGTAAAGATACATCAAAGTACAGTAACCACAGGGTGCCAAAGTCCACCATCAGTTCTACTCCTTAGGGTGGTAATAGAAATAGGAGCATGTGCAGGTGGGATTACCAGATTACTTTACACAGGTTTACCCAGTGATTATCTCAGCTCTATATGTAATTACCACTCAACTCACAGCATCTGTCAGGACATGCATATTTTTGACAAACCTTGTAACAGACATATATCTGCCTTTGAGCTCACTCTTAATTTCCTTTTCTTGCATAACCACTGGTGATGCTTTATACTGCAAGATTATATTGCTGAAGCTGAATGTAATAAAAATAGCATCAAGATACAATTTTGAAGAATGAGAGAACTTTTAAGAAAGGAAACATTAAAGAGCTAATAAATATGCCCTAACAAACATTCCTGCTATGAAGCTTTGTTTACATGTTTAATTTAATGGACAAATGATTAACCAGCAGTCTGTATCAAGAGCCTCTTTTAGTCTGGCTTGCTCCTACTGTTTTTCTAGTAACTGAGGCGAGTGCTCCTAGCCATTTTGCAAGGCTGGTGGAAGAACAGACCCAAGAGATTGCAGAGATACAAGCAAGTTTCTAACAGCTGTAAATAAAAAAATGTATTATAATGTCTTCACATTAGTTTGTATTTACAGTTCCAAATATATCCTGCTGTGGTCTCTGTGGGAGGTGTGCTCCTGCTGTGCATCTCCCCAGGGACACAAAGCTCTTCCAAGGTCACACAGTGCTTTCAGCCCTGCTCTGCAGTGTGTTTTCCTCACTGATGCACAGCGTCAGAGCACTGTCCACAGCAGGCTCCAAATATTCCCGAGGGCCAGGCTTTGCTCCTGTGCTGTGCCATATGGAGCTGAATGCTTTAACACAGCCTGGCAGTCAGATACTTCAGACTTGTCTCTGAGACCATTAGGATTGATGCCTCACTCTTGAATTTGATGATCCAACAGCCTTGAATATCAGCTGAACTCTTCTTATGAAGAGGAGGCTCCTTGGCTCCTGCTGGAACTTGAGACAGGGACTCTGTTGACTGTGGATACACACAAACACCCTGTCGGAGAAAAGGAAGTAGATAGCTGTGTAGCTGTGGCAGGGCCACTCCCACAGGGGTCTGTGGAGCAGGTGCCTTTCCCCCTATAACTGCATTGGTTGGTGTGGATGCAGGAACAGGAGAGCTGTGTATTGTCACTGTAGCATGTCCACCAGAAGTCCTAGGAGTATGTGCCCCATATGACAGGAGCTGAGAGGGAGGGGACAACCTTCTCAAATCTTCTCTATTAAGTCAGCCCTGGATAGGGGACTCCAGTTAGACACTGTGGCTGCAGTGGATTTATACTTGAGTAGACATTAAGCTTTAACCTTTACCAGAAAAAAGGGGGTGAAGGAACTAAAAGCTTTTTGATCCATAAACTGAGTTATTCTGAAATCAATACCTACATATTCCTGGAACTCTTTGGCCATGATGTCTGGGAATTTCTTCAAACTGAATCAGTAAAAGCCTTAATATTTGCTTTTTCTGGAATAGTATTACATAGATACATCCTGGGACCATGACATCTTTCTTACTAACGTGAAAATTAAATCAGACTGACAATTTTTGCATGAACATTTTTCTCTGTGTGTTCCCACTTCCTAGTATAGCTTTGGCATATGCAGTGGGATTTTTACTAATTTTTGTAAGAAGGATGGGCAGAAGTCCAGTGATCTGTGAGACTTTAGCACAACTTTTGCATTCTTAAAGAACAGGAATTGCTCTTGAACCTTTTATCATTGCAGCTGCTTGAGAGTCCTTAATACTAAGTTTATGCCCCAGTTCTGCAGCAACACAATTAATTCTGTTGTCTCTGTTACCTAGCAGATGTTTATTTTAAACAGGTGACATTAACATCTAACAGTTATTAAAGTTTTTAAAACTATTGTGGATTCAGATGGAAAGCAAAATGCTGCCCTTGAAAATTGTTCTTTGAAATTTATTATGTAATGGCTAATTGCAGGGACTTAATAGATAAGTTAAAAGAAGTTCTGGTACTGGTAGCACTAGCACGGAATGACTTTTATAATGGCCAGAGTGATTCAGTTTCAAGTGCTATTAATGTTCTTACTGTGAAAACTGTCAGTATGTTTGATTGTTTGATGTATCTGACACCCTACTGAAATCAGTAGGGAACTGTTAGTGTACAGGATGTGTTTAATGGGTCACCCAATAAGCTGTTGTTTCCTGCAAGGACTAGATGACAGGAGAAAATGTTTTGTTTCGTGAGCTTACACAAGGTATCTGAATTTTTGCAGTGTACTGTGGTACAGCTCTGTGAAATGAACCACTAGTAAAACGAGATCTGAGAATCTATGTAATTAAACTGCTATGAGCCATAAACTCACTATGTTGAAGTACAGCATGTACTTATTGTAAAGGAGGAGCTGTAAAGTTTCTGGAATAGAATGCTAGCTGTAAATTACCAGTAGTTTTTAAAACTCTTACACGAAGTGGTTTAGTTTTTTGAAATTTTTGTTTGGTGTTGATGGTGGTTTCCTTAAAAAAGTTATGGGTCTGTCCTCTCTTGGTGGATCCACAACCTCTTTATTCATATTTATCCAATGGAAGTCAAAACTGTTAAGCAAGAAAGGGATATGAGATTGTTCTTCTTGCTTCTAATGTACCTTAAGTTTTGGTACAACTAAACAGTAAAGTGTTAGTTCATAATGTGATACATCACAAAGTATTTAAAGCTTTGTCATTAACTGCTTTGCATATGGATTGTGACAAAGCTTCCACGGGGCATATTTCTGATATGGAAATGTGTGGGGGGAACAAGGTAGAACTTTCCTAGCCTATGACTGTGGGTCTTTAGGGGAAGGCTGTGGAGATGATTGGAACCATCAGTACTTGACTGCTTAGCAGGTAGGGGAGAGGAGGATTCTGTATTCCAATACCCTGAGTGAAACTCATATGAAGCCTATTCAGGCTCTTACACAGGGTGAAGAACCAGAATCATCAATACCCATACAACAACATTTTATTGCTTTTAGAAACTGCCATTTGCCATTTTACCTGCCATCTAACAGAGTAATAAATCCCAGCTTTCCACTAAGTCAGCTCATGGACTAGGACACAATTGAAGATGTGTGTGTTATTCTGAATCAGGTCACTGTGCTTAACAGAGGTTTTGGATAGAAGGTAACACATAGGTAGTGTAGCTGCCTTGTTTTTCTCGAGTCATAGAACTGGAATAAAAGGACAGTATTGTCATATTCACTGAGCTGCTCATTTGCATGTGGAATTCATTTGCATGCTATTGACATTTGGGGGAGAAAGCACTGGGAAGGTTCTGAGAGGATCTGCACTTGATGCAGAACAGATCTCTGGCTGCAGTTGGATGGGAACAAAATTATCCTGGCCTGTGGGAAAAACTGACAAACTTGGTTTCACGAAAATATCTCAGTCATGCATTTTTTGTTTGGAAAGATGCAGCAATGCCTTGGAAATAAGGCATTGATGTTAGGTATTTGTAGGAAGGAGAATTTCATTGCAAATCACCTTCTGCATATCTTCCTTTCATCTTTGGGAAGTTCTTGTGGATTCACTGTTTCCATCTTCAAAATATTTTTCTGGTTTATTGAAAGGCTCTAGAGAGTCCGAAGTTCTGTTCCTTACTGTGCCAACCAGGTTTGTGATCTTGTATGAAAGACTTCTTCAGAGATAGCCTATGAATGCTTCCTGGGGTTCTGAAATACACCAGCTACACACTTGTCAGCAAAACGTTCCTTTGGTTTAATAAGTACAGGAGCCAGGAAAACTTGTCCTGTGTTTACCAGGACCAAACAGTCTGGGGGAATGAGTATTCAAGGTAGTGAACCGTGGCTGGAATGACGCAAATGTGTGTGGACACACTCAAAGCTACTCTTTTGCTTGGGGCAAATGTTAATGACACTTCCATGTCTCATGATAAATTCATTCAGACATTAAGTCACTGGAAAAATTACTCTCTGAAAAATATGCATGTGTTCCTGCTGACTCAAAACCTTGTAATAGCAACATGCTTGGGAAAAAAAAGAAAGTTTTAGTTATTTTGTGATCTTAAGAATCAAAAGTTGGCTGAAAATGTCCCAGATTCAGACTAATGTGGTCATTTCAGCTTGTCCAGGACATCTAACTTTCCTGTGGTTCAGTTAAAGACTGGGAGCTGGGATGTCTGTGATTGAAGGAGGAGGCTCCTGTTGCATATAACTAAAGCGGATTTGGAGCAATTGGTGTACATTTGCACTGGAGAGAGGATTTTTCTGTTCAACTATTGTCTTTGGTAATTCATTCTTTTTTTAAAATACTTTTCAAAAACAATAATATGGTTGTGGTCTAATTTATTTATTTATTTCTATAATTAATTTCTAGACTGGCACTGAAATGTTAATTTTAATTAGTGAAAGACTACTGTCTGAGCAAACAGCAGCACCTTTTGGGACATCACCTGAGGTGAATGCATGAGAGCATTTTCAACACAGTCAAGCAGTAAAAGTAATTGTTCAGCTTGTGCAGTGGCAAGGCATTCTTGGCAAGGAATAGCCAGTTCTGGACTTGATGAGCCTTCCTATGTGATTTTGGTCACCCTTTACTTGATCTTTTTGTGCTTAAAGTACATCTGTTCAAAAGGCTGGTTATTTACCCAGATTTCTTGGTTTGGTTGTTCTGTAAGGATCATATATTCTTCCAGGCAGAGCTGTCTCCTTCCTGCTTGTTACGTGCGCAGCACCTGGTACAGCATGTCCTCAGAGGTGCTATTGTAATACAGAGCTCACTTCTATTAATAGATATAAAGCATTCTCATTCATGTGAGCAGGAGCTGGGCCTTGGTAAAACCAGGGAAAAGGCTTCACTTGGTGACTGCAGGGTACACTGGCCTTGTGGTCATGTTCCTCAGACAAACATTAAGTGTCTGCAGCCTGAAGCAGGGCTGGGCATTGTGTATGGCTCCCCAGTGTTTTTTCATGTGAGAAAGTTTCAGGATGAGCTTTCAATTCTGCATTTAATTCAAGCACCTGGAATGTTTGGTATATGGTGCATGTAGTAGCTCTACAATGAGAGTTGAAGGGAGTTCAGTTTAGGGTGCAGAAGAAGAAATGTGTCTATGGAAGAAATTCCTCTCCACTTCTACAAAGATGTTGTCTAGATGGCCAGTGGCTGGCACCTCCTGTCGAGGGAATACATGCATATATGCTTATACATGAGCAACACCCCCCCACACTGAGACACTTTCTGCTAAGAAATACATAGCAATACACTTAAGCCAGGAACTGATAAATCAGTCACAAAACAGAGGCTTGCCATTTTCTCCTTGAATTTTTTTTTTTTTTTTTAAAACAGGTCTGCATAATCTTTATGTGCAGGAATACATTGGCTCGTGCTGTTTTTCACATGTGCACAATACACAATACAATACAAGCTTACAAATCAATTCAAAATGAAGTGCTTGGGTAATCTCAAACTTGAAGATTAATTTGCAGCAGAAGTTGCTGCTAGGTGAGCACTGAAGGGAGCATTAGTTTCCAGTTTCTCCTTTGGTGGCTACTAACAGGAACATGGATCCCTCAAGCCTGACATTACCTAAAATTGTTATTACTATGTATATTCCAAATTTTGTGCCTTTTGGGTTATAAACTTTTAGATTTAACCATATAAAGACACACTTTGGAAAGGTCTGATGGGTACTGATTTACATCAGCCAAGGATCTGATCCAGGGGCTGTGTCATCACCCAACAGGTACAAATCCCACTGTGAAGAGTTTTCGTCAGTTCCTGTCCTGTGGGGACTAACTTCAGTTTGCACGGTGCACTGTAACTGAACCATAACAGCTAACCCAGAGTCACTTCTGGAAAACTGTTTCACAAGGGACTTTGTCGCAGAATGTCACTTATTGTAAAATCCATACCGTCACCAATGTTGCGGGGAACCTCATTGAAAAGAAACCTCACTCAAGAGAAAGGACCGTAATTCTTCCACAACGACAAGGGGAAAAAAGCAGTCAATGACCAATATGATCAATAGCAAGCTTCAATCCATTTATTTTTCAGGTTCACAGCCCTAAGTACATTTTTGCAGCACCTAGCAATATTACATGTCATAAAATCATTGGTTAGTAAGACTACTTGTCATTCTATTATTGGTTAGTTGTACAGTCACATCAACCTGTTCCCACCCGCTCGTGGTCCCTACAATCTGTTTTTTTCTATTCTCTTGACTACAATCCTTCTTTCATAGGCCTCGGTACTTTCCAGACCACCAAGGACATCGTCCTTGCAGTTATCTTCAAAATTCTGCCTTCTGCTCGCACAATGCCCTTTCTGTGCTCTGCAGGGGCAAAATCTGCAGAGACACAGACTCCAGCATTCCATGGCTGCCTTGCTCTTCGAGCCATTTCTCCACAGGATTTCATTTAGGTTTGAAAGATATCCAGGCACTTAGAAATGGCAGATAAATCCCTCATTGCATTAGAAAATCTCATTTAGTGCTTACTGCCAGTTAACTTCCATGGGAATTGAGTTTGTGTTTTTGGAAAATCCCATGAGTACTTATATGAATCTTTATCTCCTTAAAATTCTGACTGTTGACAGTTTTGAAAGTATCATTTGATGACTAGCAAAGTGGGGAGTTGTTTTGTGTTCTTGTTTTGGGATTTTAGTGATTGCTAACATAGTCCTGTCCAAAGGGTGAAACTTTTCTTTAGCAGGAAGATTACCTTCTGGCAAATATAAATTTAATTATTTATTATTTAATTTCTATTTGTGATATTTCTTCTGCTATGTTTTAAGATGTTGAACTGCACGGGTCAAAAAGGATTTCTGTGACTGGAAGTTGAAAGCATTCAACGGAAACAGTGTTTACATATGCAGCTCCTATTGCACTGAAAAATTTTCACAAAAGCAAAGTCTGACCTTTCAAGTTGCCAGCACTGTATTTAATGTGTTTGTAATTTATTTGAAGGCTCCACTGATTTTTATTTTAGCTTTTAATATCTGACACATTCATATTACTTATGGGATTCTGCCAAAAGCAATTCCAATCACAGTTGAAAGGAGAAAGACGCAGAGTCCAACATCTCGCCCTTTATTCACTGTTCATAGAAAATCTCTGTGAATGGGGATATCAGATATCTGCCGAGGCTGAAAGGTTAGAGACTTTTAGAAAGAGTATCAGCTACTTGCACATGCAAAAAAAGTCTGATTTTTTTAACAGCCAAGTAAATAACTAGAAACACAGAGTAAATTTCACCTTATGAAGTGTTGGTAGTGAAGAAACTGACAGATCATGAAAGTCATCCAGCAAAAAATAAGTTGGACTTGAGAAATATGTGGAAGTTTCAGAGTCATTTGTTCTTTGAGTGCTGGCAAGAAGCAGTAGCCATGACTGTTTGTCTTGCTGCAGTGATACTCTGCAAAAATAGGCAGCCAAGCCAGGATGAACAACTGCAGCTGACACCGGCTGCTCAGGGAAAGAGCTCAGATGGGTTTCAGCCCTCTGGATAAAGTTTACTTTCTGTAGCTCCAGACCCAGACAGAACTGCTTTGAGACAGCAAATCTTCAATAGGAAACAGAAAGGTACAAACACTGCAAATAGAGGCAACAGGCCCCACACGGTGCAGCATTTCTGACTGGAATGAGATATTTGGCTTCAGAATTGAGTAAGACTGTACAAATACAGAAAAATACTGCTGGAAATGGAATTTCTGCCAAATACAAAATTAGCAACTGTGAGTGACAATAGTTAGCAGATGTCAAATTTCTATTTATTTACTTGTTTTATGGAACGTTTATAGGTTTCATTTTAGTATTTTTTTGTATGTTAGTCTTTCAGATTTTCTCATGTGAGGTGTACCAGCTTGCATACCAGCTCTTTAAAATGGCATCATATAGGCATCTGGGTGAGATTGTATAGGATAAGGAAATTTCTTTGTGTGTTTATTGTTGCTGTAGATCTTATGTGTTTACAGGGTGAAACATTATTAAACAACACAGCAGATAGGCAGAATAACCAACCTACCCTCACTGGCCTTTTGTTGGCCATTATCACCCACCTAGCTTCTCTGCAGAGCCTGCTGATAATATTAACATCCCTCCAAACACTAAGTAGCTGCCAGACAACAAGTCTGGGCCGTAGCAAGGCAATAGCAAGACCATTTCCCTTCCCTGGAAGAGAAGAGCAAGGACTTGCCAGAATTTACCATGCCACTGAGCTGCAGCAGCTCAGTGCTCTGGAGCAATCACTGGAATTGGCCTCTGCAGTGTAATTGCCACAGCTGTGGGTGTCTCCTATGACTCTCCACATTTGCAAGGAAAGCACGAAGGGAAGAGATGTATAATTTTGCTTCCAAGGTAGTCATTTCATTCCTGGCTGACATGGTTCTTGGTACAACAGACACTGCAAAAATCCATGTTAGCAGCTGTTTTCCCAATCAAAGCATTTTCCTTGGATGAGAGTGGCAGCTGGCTGAAAACTGTCTCCAACCATCTGACTTTCCACAGTAGGGTTGGGGGTGTTACTTTTATCATAAAATATGAGAACCTTTGTATGTGGCATTACCTGTCTGACTTACACATCCTGGTAAAATTTCCAACAGCTTTTTTATTACTGTCAGCTTAATTTAAATCTCCTAATTTTTCTGTGCAGGGAAATGAGTAATGCAAGCTGAAGGGTGGATTTTTGATTGGCTTCTTCACCAGAGAGGCATATATTTTGTATTTTGAGCAGGGTGGAGATGGAATGGGATGGGACATAAGTTTACTTCTCTGTAGTTTGAAAGGGAATTTGAAAAATTATTCTCAAGTTATTTCCAACTTCCTTGTGTAGGCTGCTGGACCACGGGCAAGGACTTAGTGTCCTTTGCTTTGGGAATGACATCTTGGGAATTTTACATGTTGACTGTCTGGTTTCATTGCATTTTAGAAATATATGGAAGAGAGCAAAAAATTTCAACAGCCTACTTCAAGAAAACAAAAAGGCAGGCTGGAGAGGATAGAATCCTGAGAGGCCAGATACCTAGGTCCTATTCCTATACCTATTATTTGATGCCAAACTGAAGGCAAATCACTCTAGGTCTCTTATATTTTCTTCTCATACTTTTTTCTGCTTACCTATCACCCTTGAAAGTGCTGCATCTGATACAATAAAAACTAGAGGTCTGGGTGGGGCTGCCATTATTGGCCATCGTGATGACTGGGTCTCTCTAGTGTTTCAGCTGTGTCACATCTGCTAGTCCTTACCTGTTCCTATTTGGTAGCAGCAGCTTTGTTTACTTAAAGGTATTGTCTGATCAAAAATGTACATGTCAGTGACCTGGAAAGTTCTACAATAGCAAATACGTTGACCAGCATCTGGGATTCAGATAACTCTGAGTTGAGCCCTCCTGTGCTAGTTAAACCACCCTCAAACTTAATGTGTCCATCACACACTTTTTGACATCTTCATTCTCTCCTGGATGCAAGGTGTTCCAAAGATTTCCTAGATACAGAGGTGTTACTGAATGTATGCCCCGATACCTTCTCTATTACAAGTGCTACCATGCATTTGATATTGCTGTGAAGTATACAGAGAACAAGGTTTGTGCTAGAAGGTATGTAATCTTCCAGAAGCCTCTTCATAACAAAACAAAAACACAAAACAAAACTTTAAAAAGGCACATTATAATGCTCCTTTCCTTTGGTGGGCATTGAGACGAAATGGTGGAATTAACATCTGATTAATACCTTCTTTTGTCTTGGTGGGTGAAACTGTAACTTGAAGCAAGACAGCAGAAAGTCTGTTAAAGACTTAACTGAGGAAAGCATTTGCCTTCTGCAAAAAAGAAATTTTGATTTGAGGCTGTAAACTACTGTCTGCAGCTATTGCTTATTCAGAGCTCTAATATGTTGCAGAGATGGAAGATAGTGAAAAATTTTTCAAAGTACAGGTACTCAAAAGCCTGTCTTCATTTCAGTGCTGGCATCCTTTCAGCCATAGGCAAGGGTGACATTGCTTAGCACTGTCTGCACCTGCCTGCAGAGCAGCATCTTCCATCTGTGCTGTCAGACTGCTCTGCTTAGTTGGCTCTGATGGTTTCAGAGGCCCCCAGTGAGTTACATCAGAGATGGACTTTGTCCAGGGATTCAGCCTTAATTTGAATTTACCACCTCCCCACCCAGAAGCTAGGCTCTGAGGTTATTTTAGGAGGTATATGTATGTGTAATGATTTTCATGTGTTTGCCTCAGCAGGGTCTGATAGACTGCTGTGCTCTTTTCTTTATTTCCCATCTTTGACATAATGAATTGTAGCCACAATTGCATGAAGCCATCTACGAAGTAATTTTTTCCAATGGTGACGGTTTTTTTCCAAAAGGTCACAGACTACTCTGCTGCTCACTGTTTACTTAAAGAGAAAGAATGTAGCCACATATGTTTTAATATATAAACCATAACTGGTCTGATATTGTACTGTGTACAATGCTTTTTTTAAAATAACTGAAAACAGACCAGCATGCATAGCTTCAAAAGCTGAGTGTACAAGAAAATAGGAGGGAAAAAAGCTGAGATTTGTTTCATTTTTTTTTTACAAAGTATTGTGAGTACTGTACAGCAAATAAATGGGTAACTTGTTTGAAGTTTCTGCCCTGTCAGGACATGACTAACTGATAAAACTGAAACCTTCTTGTAAACATTTGGAAAGACAGTAATCCTGATGCGAGATGCCGGGTATAGTGTAGCTGAAGCATATCTTGCACCAGTGTTTCCAAACAGGGAGGGAATGGCTTTGTAAAATCCAGCTTGGCTGGTGACTTCTGAAGAAAATAGGTCACAGACTCTTGATGGTCTTCTTGCTAAGAAGTCTATAGTCTCTCAAGATAACCTCATACTTAGCTGAATGGCATTTGTGTCTTCCTGCCAAGGGAGGCATGGCTTTCAAATTAGAGTGAATCACACCGGTAAATGATTTCTGAGGCCCAGTTATGACACTTCTGTTCCAAAGGCTGAGGAGCACATGACATTTCCACCTAGCCTGCTTGCACTCCAGGACTGTCAAGTAATTTGGCTAGTGTGGTTCCAGGGACCTGGCAGAAGTTTTTTTTTCCTGTAAAAAATTTGTTAGAGTGATTGCTACAGCTTTTAGTTTAAGTTATAGAACATGAGAGGGATTGTGCAAAAAAACATCATCAAGTTATGGATAAAACACTGAGCAGAGATGTGTAGGAGAATAAGCCACAAAATGTTCTAAAGGAGAAACATGGTCTAAACGTGGCAAGCAACAGGGAGGAGGATAGCCCACTGTGGTGTTTGGGTGCATTCAGCAAAATTTGGTGTTGATTTATCAGAGCCTGACCTGTACCCCAACTGTGGTTTATACCATGCCTTATGTAACGTGCAGGGGAGAGAAACCATGCAACCCCAGGATCTATGAGATTCTTGTGAAAGCTTCTGAAATGTCTGCTTGCTCTCCTGGTAATTCACAAATGGACTGAACATGCAGACCCTGCTGCTTACATCGTAGTATTGTTGTGTGAACTCTTCTTGGTTTTCTAGTAAAAGTACGTTATTTCATTACAGGTTACAGGAGCAAATAGGAGATATAGAACAGGTCAGTAATTAATTTTCTATTTCTGTTTTCCCAAGACTTACATGTGTGTGTTGAGATATGCTAAGTACATGGATGTTGTTGCAAGTGTATATGTGGCATATCAATGACCATAGAAATACGCAAAAAGTTATCTTCACTAGGACCATGTGCCCTGGCAGTAATGCACATTTCCAGCTAAATGTTTGTTTTATTGTATCTGTATTTACTTAGATGGCTTAATGTGTGCTTTGAAGCTATGGGGCTGTATTTGTGCTTGTTTCCCCAACCAAGGATTATGTGGTAGACAAGCAAACGAGCTCATTAATGAAATGTGCTGAAGGGAATTTAACACATTGATAGCCTCTGAGTACTCCCCTTCCTCTGGATTGAAGGACTGTGCTGTTGAGAGTGAAATGGTGCACAAGGATAGAGGATGATCAGTTAAAATCCAGTTGGAGTAACTGATAAGGCTTAAAAATTCTTGGTTTGATTGACAATGTAATTTAATGATAAACACGGAGGAATCTGTTGTTGAACTGGGAACTACACAAAGAAGATTGCTTGGTGATGTGCAGTGTCTTTGCAGGGTAGCTGTAAACTTACTGAACTAAGGCTATCTTTGTTTCTTCTAAAGACTTGAGAACAGGATGTGTAACTAGCATAGGATTCTTAAAAATAGCAGAAAAGAATGTGTCCTTCAGATAAACCTCAAAACTTGCTGAAGGACAAAGGGCTCTTCTACATACCAAGGTCCAAAATACTGAATTTCAAGAATAGTTTCTACCATAGCTGCTGCTGATGATCTGTGCTGTTGGACTCTGTAAGGTTCTTGATTGTTTTGTCCTTCTGATTTATGCACTGTGCTTTCCTCTGGTGTGTTCACTTTGAGTTGTCCACCATACAGAATCCCTCATCACTAAATAATACTGGTTGAGGCTCCTTCAGAGCTCTTGGCTGTCTCTCTAGCCATACAAAAATTCACTAAAAAATTAGGCCCACTGAACCTGAGCCATTCTTTCTCTGTGTCCAAGACTTTTCTCCTCTGGTTGCAGTTCTTGGTAGATGTGTTCTTTTCCTGTTTTTTAAGGGATTTCAAAGAGGACAAAATACTCAGTTAAAAAAAAAAACAACACTCAAGCAGAACACTTTCCTTACTCTGCTGTGAGTATTATGACAGAGTGTATAACAAGAAAAATATGTATCCATTTAGGGAAATAAAAAAGGCAGGCATTTAACAGGAATCCATTTGAGCTTATAAGAATATAGAAAGAATGTCTGATTTGAAACAGGAGTAATTGTGCTGACAGAGGGAAACTGACTTATTAGGCCCAACTAGTTATCATGTGATTTTATTATTCTATAAAATCTCCTTCATAACTGTATGCAATATCATACTGAAAAATTAATCTTTTAGTTCCGCTGTGTTATGTGCTTAATGACATTAAAAAATGCAAAAGATTCTGTGTGAAATGGAGAAATAATTTCAAGTAGAAAACCAAACAAGGATTATGGTGTCAGCCAAAGTCCACCAAATTCAATTTTGTGATTTGTATCAGGCCCAAAATAACTAAATTAAATTTACAGATTATCAATGTTCATTTTCTGATTGTCAACATGTTCATTTTCTTACTGACTTTCTAATAGAGTTGTAGATTTTTCCAACAAAACTGAAAAACGATTTCATCATTTTACAAGGAGGAAGTAAGAACATCAGATTACACACTGATTTCTGAATATACAGTGCTACATAAACATTTGACATTACTGTATGCATTTGACATGCTTAGAAAGTAAAGCAATTTTGAAGACAATTGATCTGCTGTCAAATTTAAAGAAATTTCCAGAAATGCTTCTAATTAAAAATAATAAATAGTGGATGAAGAACACTTCAGAAGTGTGACATTCTTATTCCACATTGTAAGCTATAGTTGGAAAAAGCTGTTAAAACAAATCTGATTTCAAATCTGGTTCATTGGTACATGTAAACCAACCACCTCATGACACATTTTTCAACTTCATTTTGTAATCAAATCATAGGTCCAGTGAAAAGACTGGTTTAGTAGTAATGTAACTCAGGTTAGACTATATGTGTGTGTAGTCAGTAGATTCACAGAGGTCTGTGCTGTGTGATACAGTGTGGATTGCCCTCAGTGTAGCAACTCTGAGGAATACAGCTCGATGTAGAAGTGTGAGCACTGTTTGATGCTGTTCTGAATGTGTGTATCTGTGACCTTGGCAAGAGTTTTGCTGGAGGACAGTCAGTTATGCAGCTGCTGTAAATCTACCACATTCCAAAACCATTGGTGCATCTGCATTCTTTCGCACAAGCTGATACTCCCTCTCAGAAGATGCTGCATTATCTTACCCTGGTGGTAATGGCAAAAGCATGTAAATCAATTTAATAAAAATTTATTAAGGGGAGTAGACTCATGAAAAACCTGTTGGATCACATCCTGTAAAATTAACTTCAGCTTAACTGGAAAAAAATAGGTTATTGTTTTCTAAATTGGATACTTAGCAATAGGTTATGGTATTCATATTTGGGCAGTTCTGAAAACTGCTGAGAATTGAATACTCATATGTGCTGAAAAGGCACTAAAAGCTATGACTCTGTTTTCTGTTCCAAAATCTCATTACCCAGTAGGACATGCAGAAGATATCCCACTGAGCTACGGTGAGCCCACCCATTGTGCCGTGGCCTGAGAGCACCAGTGGTTCAGTGAGCAGAGCAGTCGGCTATGAAATGCAAAATTTTCTACTTTGAGTTTGATCTGTGTTGACATGCCACAAAGTAACCCACTGGTTCCACCAAAAGGTTTATGGTGGAAGCAGTGGGTGTTCTCCCATCAGCCAGGTATGGAGTGAACCCATCGTTGGGAGCTGGAGCATGCGGGAGGAGGGAGGGACACTTTGGAACACAAAGCTCCTGTACCAAAAACCAAAAAGATATACTTGGTGTGAAATGATGCAGGTTGTTTGGATATGAAATTAGCATAATCTGTTATATGGTGTCTTTCTTCCATTTCTAATAGGTTGCAATTATTAAATATCCTCATTTTGAACTATATATAAAATTAATTTGGTTCATATCATAAGTACCTCTCCAAGCTTATCTGTGAATTTCATTATAATTCATAGCTTTCTCCTAAGGTAGCCCCAAACTAATCAGTGCTTTACAAGCTAATCAGCTCATACTGTCACAAGTGGCATAATGCAAGTAATTATGCTTTAATTCAACTTCTAAACAAGGAGGAGAAAAAATCAGATTGAACAAAAAGAGGCTTATAATGAACTCATGAATTGATAATCATGATTAATGGAGGGTCTCTGGGAGAAGATGTGGTTAAATCTCTTGCCTGTGACCTTTTCATTGGGCATGGTGGAAAATAAGCACACATTCTCCTGTAGTATGTTGACCCAGCTAGCAGCCAAGAACATGTTATCTCCAGCATCTTCTCCTAATCAAATCTGTTATCAATTTCACATATTAAAGGAAAAAACCCAACCTATTTTCTCTCTTAGACAATCTCACTATTAAATATATATGTCCTGGCTTTCTATGTCACCTATATATTTAAGTGAACGGACAAACTGTTTCTCTAAAAATATATAACTTTGACAGTGAGTGAGGATTCCCAGGTCCCGTTCTTCATTGTGTTCTTGAATCCTGGTAAACATATGAACAAGAGTTGTCTCTGTCTAGTATTTATATTGAGATCGGCAAGGAAAGATGATATAAGCACAAAACAGTTCTCCTAGAAAAGGTAACTTTTAGTAAGTCTTTGTTTTAGAAAAATGCTTTGGTAGTTTGGCTGATAATTCAACATGACTGGAAGAGAGAACCTCTATAACCTCACCAGACAAGCCAAGGGAGAGGGGAAAATTTCAAAGGAAAAGGAAGTAGTAAGAGTTCCACCATTGTATCAAAAATGGATGATATAGTGTCTACTCTGTTTCAGAAATCACAAACCAAGTATACCTTCTTTTCCTGGAAAACAAATCAATATCAAACCAGAAGCTTCATCTTACTTAGCACTGGTCAGAATTATTTCTAACTTGGGCCCATGAGGCTGCTTAGGAGTCAGTCACTAATTCAATTAGAACTTGTGTTGCATTAGAACTGGTGTTTGAGGAATAGATGGGTTAGATATCACTTGAATATTTGCCTTTGCCATTTTGCAGAAATAATGAATGGCTTAAAAAGGTAAATCAGGATAAGGCCCAGACACACACAGTCTGTCAGCTCTGTAGTTTCACTCTCTTGGAAATGAAATTGAGATCCATATGAGAGTACAGGGCTGTAAATGGAAAAACTTTTCTATTTCACTGGACTGAGTTTAGTGTAATAATCAGGATTTTTTCATGTGCCAAGAAATTCTGCATGATATTGGATTTTTATATCTTATCATTTTTAGAATTTACCTATTCTCAAAACTAACAGAAGTATAGTTATCTGATGAGACTGCAATTATGGGTATTTTAAACCTGTTACCATAAATATGTTTTTTTAAAAATATATAGTCTCCTTTGGCAATGAGTTCCATCAGTTTAAGTCCCAGAGATTAACAGGATTTAAATATCATTAAAATGTAGATGGTGAAACCAACTGTTATGTATGCTTCTCAAGATTAGGTTATATATTCCTGAACCATATAACTGGAGGATATGAGAAGAAATCTCACATTTATCAGGTCTTGAGGGAAACCAGCTGCTCAATTTACCAGACTAGAACTGGGAGTGCTTGGTTTGCTCTCCAGGAGTGTGTGAGGTGCAACCTGAATGTGAAATGGGCTCTCTAAGTGCCACAGAGCTGAACACCAGCCTCCACTTGCTGCATTCAGGGTGTCAAATGTAAGTGATTGGCATCAGTGGCTACATTATGTCTTAGGGTTTGAGGATAGGCACGTAGGTAGCTAAAGTGCTCCTGAAACTGTAGTATTGGACATTGAAGGATTCTTGAACTGGGTGAAGAAATTCCAGGCAGATGCTCTTCTACCTGTAGTAGTGGTTGGGAGTTGGGGTAGTTGCAGTAAATGCAAGCACTGCAGTTAGATGATTTTTTTTTTTTTTCCCCTTTAATGCAAGGTAAGCTCTGTGAAAGCACAGTACTAAATAAAGTGCCCCTTCTAACCAGCATCTGACCCCAGCCAGCAACTGCTGACGCTCCCTGCAGCAGCTCCTCACAGTGGGGAAAAAAATAGGGAAAACAAAAGCAAGAGAACTCTGCAGTGGAGATAAAAACCAATTTAGCAGGTGAAGAAAAGAATGGGGTGGGAGGAAACAAGTGAGGCAGAGGAGATGGCACACCACCTCCCACAGGGCAGTGCCCAGCCAGTCTTTAAACAGCCACTTTGGAAGCCAAAAACCCTCCCAGCTTTTGAACTTGAGGACACATCACATGAAATATCCCTTTGGTCACTCTGAGTCAGCTGTCCCAGCTGTGTCCCGTCCCAGCCTCTTGCCCACCCTCAGCCTGGCTGTGGGGGTGTAGTGGGAAACAGAGGTGGCCTTGACACTGTGCAAGCACAGCTCAGCAATAGCCAAAACACTGCTGTGTTGTCAGCACTGTTGTAGCCACAGATCCAAAGTATGGCACTATATGGGCTGCTGTGAAGAAAGTTAACTCCATCCCAGTCAGACCCACCACAACCCCAAATCATATTACTTGTTTTTGTTTTTGTTTAGGTTTGTATATCCTAGTTTAAAATTCAGATTTTCCATTTTCTTTGAAATAATTTTTGCACTGTAGAGACATCGAATACTCAGATTTCCTCGGGTGGTTGCCACATTTCATTGCTGCTTCGACTCCTTGGCCTATTCAGCTATGTTATGATCTCTGTCCTGTTTTTTCACTAGTACACTGAGGCCCATATCCGCTTGTTATGAGCAAAATCTGTTTTGCTTAACCTGACATTCTTCTTGGTACTCCTGGTACAGGAGTACTTCACAGGTTCTTCAAAACTATTCATTTAGGGCCAGTAGAAAAAGTTACTAGCCCCATTTGTTCAGCCACCAAATGCCTTTCAATTTTCTCTTTTATGATTGCTTTTCTACCCAACGGCTCCAAGTCATCTCTGTTATGACAGACATCTGCCCCTGTCTTGGCAGATCATGGCCTTTGCAGGCACATAGAACATGCTTACTTCATTCCAGTTGTCAAAATCATTATTGTGAGATTCTGGGGCAATGCTACATCCCCATTACAGTTTACTACCAGACAAGGTGTGTCTAGTTTTTAATCAAATTGCTGTGTATAATGCCAAGCTCCAGACTTTGCGTCCCTGCATTTTTGCATATACTCTGTATTTTTCTTGGAGCAGTTGTGAGCAATTTACTTTTGCCTTCACTATTGTATTTCCCTATGACTGGAACACAGTTAATTCCTTCAGTTTCTCAATGTCTTTATTAAAATTGACATCCCACATCCATCCTCATCTTTGCACAACAATTGTTTCAGGTTACTTGTTTGGAGCAGCTGGATGCCAATTTCGCTCCCTAATTCACAGTGCTAAGGAGCCTTTGTAACCCTTATTTGCCTGCAGGAACAGCCCCAGCCTTGCACTGACCCACTTATAACTCTTACTCTGCCATGGTCTCCTTGCCCAGCTTCACATGTTCCTCGTGGCAGATTCCATCTTCTCAGGTCAGTTTATAATCTCCCTCTACAGCTTTTCTGCCTTTCTTTCTAAAATTTACTATGTTCTGTTCTCTCACGTAGTGAAATTAGTCATAGAATTTACCCCCTTGGCCTGCACTAGATGAAAGATGCTACAAATGCTTGTTGGATCTGGGGAAAGGAAGTCCTTTGATCTCTTTTCCTTTCCTTGGTGTCTGTAGTTCCAGACTTTTGAGCTCCTCTCAAGACTTCTCTCTGAGAAGAAAACAATAAAAATTTTCCTAATTTCATCACCTTTAGAAGAAATTAAACATTGCAGTAATTTTAAAATGTCTAAAATTCTGGAATTAAAATCTAAAAGTACTAGTGATATTATCTAAGGGGTTTTGTATATTGTCTTAAATGTGGAAGGTGCACTACAGCATAGACATCAGTGAAGTTCTTCCACCAAATGTAATTGAAAAAAGTATAGCAGGACAAAGGAAAGATTTTTGTGAAGGGATTGTGAATATTTTGGTAGTGCTGACACTGTTGGATGACAAGTTCATATAAATATATTAAACTGTAATGAATTTTTAAAAATTTATTAAATGTTGTTGTTGTTGTTTATATCTACAACAAAAAAGTACATATATAAAGTAGGTCACAAGTTTCTGTGAGAACTATACAAAGAACCTGAGCCTAGGGAGGCTGGGGTAGTATGAAAGCTAAGAAAATACAGCTAATGAGCTACAGTGAGGAAAGGGACTTCTTAGGCTAAAGAAAGGAAAAGCAAAATGGAGATAAAAATGAAAATATAGAAATTGTTCTAAGAAGAACAGTGATAAGTCGTCCTTCCCCTGGGCATGAGAAATTAATTTAATACACAGCAAGGAACACAGAAGTTTGATAAGAGGAAAGATTTTTTTGATTATACAGGATTTGAAATGTTGGAGTATTGAAGGAGGCTGAGGAACTTGCCCTGGCAATGTTGAACACACACCTGCCAGGGTGGGCTGAGTCTGTTCTGGCATTCTCTTCTGCATCCCATCTCTTTTCATATACTAACTTGATTTTTAATGCTACAGTAAAGGCAAGATTTTTCCCACTTTTGCTCTCACAGAAAGCTGATTCTTAGTATTATTAATGTTCAGGTAATAACAAGAATAAAAATGTTCTCGTTTTCTATTTTTTTTTAAATTTTTTTTGGTTTTTTTTTTTAATGTTTAACTTAGGGACACATCACGCCTTCCCCCATTCAGTTCAGCTGTGTTCACTCTCACAATTTTATTATGGTTTTTGCACTATATTATATTTTTCTTCAAGTTCCAGCTCCTTGGCAGCTATGATCAGCTGAAATGTTGCTTCTGATTTTTAAAAACTAGTGAAAAAATTATTCATCATGGGAGCATTTGACTAAACAGCAAACACTCAAAAAATCAAAGGTAAACAAATTATTTCTGAAAGATATTACTGTTTGAAAACAAACTCATGCTTTTGGGTATGCCTGAACCACAATTTTTGAGGCAGACAGTGCTGAGCCCGTCTAGACTGTGCTAAGTTATTTTAATATATTTCCCCAGTGTTTCAGATAGGAGAGCTGACTGGCACTTACATGATTTCTTGCTTCAGTTCCTACATAGCAAACAGGAAATGTTTTTGTGCAAATGGCAAAAGTGCCAGCTTTTGTTAAAGCAAGAGAAAACACTTTCAGGACAAGGATTTTGGAAATGGAGAGAATTTTATACTGATATAAGTTGCTTCCGTTGAAATCTCTGGGTAACAGCTTGCTGAGAGCATCTCAATGTATTTTATTTACATAATTTGGCTATTTAATTTGTGTATTTTTTGTATGTATTGCAAATTATTATGAAATATTTCTGCCCTGTATATGGGCAAACACCAAGCTTTCTACATTTGACTGTTATCTGTGACTATATGTAATAGCCATAATTTTTTTTTTTGTTTAATTTTGTAAGTACAAATTTTAAGTTGATATAGCAAAGTGTTTCTCACCTTCATTTATCTTGCACTCAGGACAATATTTTTCTGATTTATTTTAGTGATGGTTTTGAAAACATGTATCCTCTTGTTTGCAAGAAGTTCTGAATCCCAGACTTCTTTTGGTCTCTTGACTAAGAAAAAATGCAAGAAATAATTATTCAGCAATTATTATATATTTAACATGTTCAGGAATTGGGATAAAATTCTCCCTCGCAAAAGTCAGTTGCCTTTAAAGGGATTAGATCCTGAAGCTGAGTTGTTTCCTTTCCTAGGGTTGAACTGCAAGTAAGTTTTCCTTATGAGCTTCATTTACCTTAGGCTGAAATATTATAATGCTCGCATAACTTGTTAAAGTTCTTTTGAAGTTTGCAGAAGTGGAATGAAAAAGATCTCCAGTCTGGCCCAGTGTTTCTCCAGAAGATACCTTTGAGTAACTACTGAGATCATAACACAGTTTAGGCTTGCCTTCTTTCAAACTCTGGCAGCCTCAGAGTAAAATCAGCCAGGATTAAGAAATTATCCTCCCTCTCCCATTGTCTCTTAGACTTTTATGTTTCAGTTCTGCAAGGGGTTGAGGAGCCTGGTCTTGATCCAGACAATTATTTGGATTTTGGGAGTTCCCACCCGTATAAAGTGAAACACTCCGGTGCTGTTTGCCATTCCCTTGTTCAAACCCTGAAAGATTAAGATCTTCACCCTGATAATTTCCACCATGCCAGAGAAAAGGTGCCCAAGCTGCACAGTCCTGGAAACTGGGATACTTCAGTGGAGAAGCCACCCTGCCCACTTTCTTTCTTGTCACACTCTTTCTTAATCACCAGTTACTGACTGTGACTCTGAGAAATGAGACACTGAGGTCAGATCTGTGATCTGCCACTGGTGTTAACAAGTTCAAGTTTTATTTCCTGGCTGAAATGTCACTTCCTCAGCTGACAGGAGGTGTGTCTCCTAATCTTTAAAATGTAGAAATGAGCATTGCTTTACCAAACAAATATCTGAAAACCACAAGACTGACAAATATGCTCTTAGTCCTGGTGTTGCAAACTGCTGAGTTGCCAGGGAACAGAAGGTGAAATCTTAGTGGCAGTAATGGCAGTGGACCCTTTATTTTTCCTGTATCATTTTCCTGGGACCAAGTGTTTTTCGATGATTGGTTCAGAATTTTACCACCCTGCTTATCTTTTAACTCTTCTATTCCAAATAAAAAGTGGGAATAAATATTTTAATAAAACATACTTAGTAGGAGATAGGAAATTCTAAGAGAACTAATGGGTATGAAGAAAACTCCCACTGCTCTGAACCACTTGCAAGTTATACTTCATGACAGTCCCATGTCTGATATGATGGGAGAAGATCTTGATATCTTAAAAGAAGTTGCTGGTTCATTAATATTCTTATGCATTTTTCCAGATGTCATTTCTGGAGTGATTATTCTAATTATTGTTAAATACAATCAGAATCTGGCAATAAATATAACTGAAGTGAAGGATTGTTTCAAAAACCCTCACAGAGACTTCTCAGTTCATTCAGCTATCAGATGAGCAGGTTGGCTAGCAATAAATCATGCATTATAAGTGACAGTTGAATATCTTTTGTCTGGACTGATACTCAGGCAAGAGTAAAAGATGTCAGAGAACATTAAATTTAATTGATAACATCAAATGATTAATAATGGGTGAAATCTGGAGGTCCTTCCTTGGTTTTTGATTCAGTGCTCTTCTTTAACAGAAGCTGAATAAACATTAAGCAACAACTGATTCTGAACATCAAAATGTGACCCAGTAGTACTTACCATTTACATTGTGCTCTAAGCTTTCAGAGCTCTTCTGTGGGTCAAATTTTGAACACAAATGGGCTATTGAAGTGAGCATGATTTGGTCAATTAACCTGTGAAATTTTTGCGTGCAAGGCAGTCAGAGGCCTGCTGTGATTTTGGAGAGGGGTTGCTCAGATCCAGCAAGTTACAATATGTTGAGAATCCCATAGATGTTGTATCCGAGTAGGGGCCTTGTTGGACCCCCTGCTTCTTGTGGAACAATAAATCACATGGAACTTTTTCAACTGGAAAAACATAGTAACTTGTTGGCTACTCCAGCTGGAGAGAATAAAATCATAATGTTTTATGATAAATTGCATATATTTTCTGTATATATATATACCATTTGTGAGATATTTTTCCCCTGAAGTTGAAACCACAATGACCCATAGAAACAGGTTTTTATAATGCACCAGCCATGGAGACTGGAGGAATATTAAGGATTAATTAAAAGCATAAGTCACCAAAGTTGATTAGAATGCAAACTAGGTCTAATTTCATGCAAGATCTATTAAAGGCAGCCAAGGTTGTAGCAGAGAGACAAAAAGACTGAAGAGTTGCTATATTTAGATGAAAAAACCTACACGAAAGGCAAGAATCCCACAGATGGGAGATGAAGGGTCAAAGTGACAAAGGCAATAGGAAGCACAAACCAAATTGGGGAATACTGTTGCGGGATTTCAGTTGTATTGAAGACGTCGCTGAGGTGGCTTACCAGAGCAAGCTAAGCAGTATTTGGCCAGAATTGCTGAGTGTCCTTGAATCCTCCTTCCATGAGGCAGAAGTGCCCAACTGATTTTTGCATGGACAGTCCATGTGGGTCTCACACCCTGTCTAGTAGGCAAGATAGAGGCAGAGCACTAACAGTGGCCCAAGCAAAATCAGTCTTGTGTGATGGTGGTATTTCTAGTGCCAGCTTGGGAAAGCTGTTTCCAGTTGGTGTGAATTGTTCACTGTTCTGATTCTTTCTCCTGGTGCTCCCTGAACATAGCCTGTGACTGTAGCTGACTAGGAACAGAACGAAGTTTTTCTGCTTATACCAGGTGAAGAGATTTATAGACACAACTTTTATTTAAATTGTGAGAATTTGAGCAGCAGGCATAAGTATTTCTCCTTCAAAAATCAGCATGATGTGATTTGGTTTGTTTTTAATAAAACTTTTGATATTATTCCTGTGTAGTCAGTATTAGCAATTACTGTACTGCTTTTCCCTTCCTCTAAAGCTTTCTACATGCTAATAGCAGCTTGACTTATTAATTTCTAGCACCATCTCTGCAGCCAGCTGTGTCATCACAATTGCTCAGCCATTCAACTCTGTAGTTATTGGTTTGATGGATTACAATCAGAATTTTGATCCCAGAACAGCTTTGCAATAGCAATCAATGCTGAGCATGACAAAGTATATCATCCTGAACCCCTATCTGGCTAACTGCCAGCATTTCATCTCACTTGGCCACCATGTAGCTTTCTGTGTCTTTAATCACAACACTTCTAGGNTGAGCATGACAAAGTATATCATCCTGAACCCCTATCTGGCTAACTGCCAGCATTTCATCTCACTTGGCCACCATGTAGCTTTCTGTGTCTTTAATCACAACACTTCTAGGGGTTTGTAGCCATTTGTTGGTGTCTCTGGAACAAGTATTAGAACTGCATTTTACTGTGCCTTTAAGTCTCGCATTTGATTTTATTGTAAATCTGACGTTTTCTCCCTTTGGAGGGTCGTTCTAGAAGAAATATGTATAGGCTTGTCTTTTCTTCATTGCTTTTTGTTTTTTGGGGTTTTGTTCTTGGAAATGCAGCTGTTCCTTTATATAATTTAGTTAAAATTAACAACTGCTTCCTAACCCAGTTTCGTCACAGTTCTGTACTTCTGGGATTTAAGGTTTGATACTGCACGTAGTCAGTTTGCAATTCTTATTTACAGCTGTTACAGAAACACAAATGCACAGCAAGTATTTGTTGAGGCCCTCTTCATTAGTTATCACAGAGAATATAAAATTGTGGGAATTTTGACACAGATTTAAGTGCTATCAAATGTCCAAAGTCCTGGGGATCTCATAGGTAACAAGGGTGAACCCTTTAAATACTGAAGCAAAATCTATATAGTAGAAAATAACAATGACATTTTCCCACTGTGGTGTGTGGACATTACCCATCATTTTGAAAGCTCTGTTAGACATGCCTCCTTCTCCTTCAACTTTCTGATTTTAACAAAAGGATAAATTATGTGGATTTGACTGGCAAAATTGCTAAACTTTCTCAAGTAGGTGCAAACTTAGTCTCCATTTAGGAAGTTATTTGCACTTCTGCTTGGTATTTATAGTCTAACAAGGTGTAGGGGAAAGGAAAGCGATGTGAAATCCAGCCCAGCAGCTTCAGCATTTATTTGTTCACATGGGATATTCTCTTTCGTGGCTCTTGAAGATCTTTTCAGTAAGTGAAGTTCACAGAGATGATACATAGTTATTTCTGTAGTTAATTCAGACTTTTCAGTTGTGGAGCTATACCATTCAGCTCATGGTTTGTAGGGATGAAGGTAAAGTTTTTGAAGTGTGCCTGCAAAACAATGTCATCTGTTACTGTAAGACTACTACTGCTGCAGCTAATAAGTGTTGGATGCAGCATGGAAACTGTGGGAATGATGGGGATCTGCACGTAAATTTTCTGCTATTAATGTTGAATATCCAATTTAGAGTTCAAGTGGAGTAATTTTTGCAACCGTAAACAGTGATGCATACTGAAAAGCAGCTTTTTTAACATGAAAAACCTGTCCTACTTCAAAGGGTTTATTTAAAGCAGGGAATCAAATGGCCTAACTGTTGCAGGCTGCAGCTTCACTCTATCCCCTTTCTTGATTTCTTTTTGTCTGCCTCTGTTCCTGCACAGATGTTAATTCCTACTTTGCTGTAGACAAAACACCATTTATACAGTGCTTGTGACATACGTGGGGGGAACAGCCAAGTGCTTTGTTATTTTGTGGTCAGCTCAGCAAGATAAACTTGGATTACATGACAGGTTTTACAGGAGGGAACAGGTTGTTCAGGTAACTGTCTCCCAAGACCTGCATGAGCAAACTACACTGTTGGTTTAGAAGACCATCTGGATCTGTCATGATATTCACACACACACACACTGAACCTCCTGCTGAGAAGAGGAAGACTTGCTGCCTTCTGCTTCCCCTGCATCCTCTCTGTCTTCTCAACCAGTTTTGTTTCACTAAGCCTTACTCTCCTGCCTTCTCTATCTCCTCCCAATTGTTTCTACTCAGGAATAGTGGGAGAACTCCTTTAAGTTGTTTATCCATGAAGCTTTCATGAATGGGATTGGTGGAGGAATTTTTTAATGTCACAGTGACTCCTTAATTACTTGACCTGTGTGGAGCCAGATAAAGAGCCTGAACCAGCTAGGAAGTGATCATATTCCCTAGGTTATTTGTGGCATTCTTTCCCTTTGTTTTTTATTCTTTAGACAAGATCTAAAGTGTCAGAGTAAATCAGAAAATGCAATTCTGATGCCCCAGCAGCCTCTTCCTGCACCAGTTGTCCTATTAATATTGATAACCTATTGGGTACACAGATGTGAAGTGTAATGATGTCTGGCACATTACGTGTTCTTGACTGCTCCTTTGGTGCACTCCATGTTCTGTTTTACACACATTCCTGATGAACCTATTGTAATTTCACTGTATGTGTTCCTTCTTGGCAGTCATAGGTGTCCTGTAGGTAGCAGCAACATGCTGATCCCTGCACTTGTCTGTGAGCAGCCAAAGAAGATGCAGATAGTTTTTTGGGCAAATTTTACCCAGAAAACGCTTGCTCTGAGTTTTGTTTGATTCCTTTTATGCACCTTGTACTGCAAACAGTGTAATCAGCCTCCTGATATTCAGTTAGCCTTATGAAACGACAGCCTTTTGTTCCACCTTTTCATTAAATTTCATATCAGATTGAGCTTTTAGGACACAATGGAAAATCTGGCCTCAGACATTAGTTTCTCTTAAGATTCTGTATTTGGAAGTGAACTGTCAGTTCTGAGGGAAGAATGGGGCAGAACAAAATGGTCTTTGCCTTGCTGCCATGGTAATGGCAGTGAAGTGCTGATAAGTAACAATATCCATCTATGTGTGAGTTAACTCCTTATGCATTCTTCAGGGAGAAGTACTCTGGCATAGAATAATATAATCTTTCTCATAAAAATTTGAAGCCATCCTAAGGATTGTAATTAATAAGGAATTATACTCTTGTATAATAAATTGGGTCACAAGTGATACGTGTTCGTTACGTTCTAGAAGATTTGGGGAGACCATGACTACAGAAGTGTCTGAATTCTGTGACATGCAGTAAGGCAGTTGTACAAAGGATGACCCCAAAGTTGGTGGGGTTTTATACTGCATATATGTATCCCTTTTTCAGTTTTGTCTTCTAGGTTTTTTTATGTTCTCTCTCTCTTCTCTTAATCCATGAGCAGTCCTTTCTGGTCTTTGAGAGTAGCAGGATATATTTGTGCATTAAGTCAAGTAGCTTCACCTAGATGGATTTTGTTCTTGTTTTAGGCAGAGTAGTTTTTTAAGCAGATTTAATTATTTTTTTTTTTAAATTTGTTTTAGGATAACTTTCAACAGCTACTATAAGGTAGGTTCCTGGTGGAAGGCTGCATTCAGTCTTCACCCAGCCTTTCTGTGCAGCCATGGGTGAGGCACTTTCTGAGCTGGGACTCTCTCCCTGTTAAACAGAAGTGCTGCTTTCCTAGTGCAGAGCCCTGGGGACACTTTCCTTTTGCTTTTGAGGAATTTGGATTCTACAATGTTGAGGTTCACTTCAGTCTCTTCTGAGACAATCCAAATCTATGCTTGGCATCATTCCATATTAAACCTTAAGTTACGTTGGTAATATCTGAGTCGCATTGCTCACATATTTTCTGTTACGATCATTGAACTTCTAAAGCACCCTGCTGATTATCAAACCAAAGGTTTTGATACCTTTTAGTTTGTTCTGTAATTATTATGTTTTAGTACTTTCCTTTAATTCCCTGTGTGCTGTGTAACAACACTAAAGCTGTAGTACTTGCATTTACTGTTTTTCCCAACTTGATTTTAAGTTTCTGCCTGTTGATCAACCCTTCTTTCAAATACCATCAGACATGTCACTGTATCAACCATAACCTCAACTGCCAAACTCCTGAGCTAGTAGTTAAATCATAATTTAAATGTGCCACTTTTGTTATTTACGTTACTTCCCAGATAAGTTTCATGTTGATCTTGAAACCACACTTCAAAGCACTGAATACTTTTGCTCTTCTCTTTTTCCTTCCGGCACATTATCTGGTGCAGATGACTTTTTGATGTGAAGGAGACCAGAGTAATCTCCATACGCAAAGCCAGTCCTTGAGTGTGGTCCCTATGTTGCATGGCTCCCTGTTACATGCATTTTTTTCTTTACACTAATGTCAGTTAAACTCCCCTACATCTCCAAATGGCAGTGGAATACTTTGTTATCAGATTTGGTGTTTAAGGGAGACTGTCTTGATTTGTATGATTAGTAAATGATACAGTGTTTTTTATCTGAAGATTTTTGTTCAAATTGAGCCTGGCATATTAATAGTAGAAAGTAAATTGTCATCTGTAAATTCAGCCCATGGAAAAAAGTTCAAACTGTTGTAAATTATTCTTGTTAGCAAGAGAGTAGGGCAAGGGCTGAAGTAGCATTCTGCACACTACCTAGGACAGAACTCTTGAGCAGAAATTGGAAATGCTACACTTTCCATGGTGTTTTTTGGGGTCTTTTTTTGTCCAGTGGTGTGAGAGAAAGGATTGTAAATAGTTTCTACTATAGATCATGTTGCACTGCAAAACTTAGAAGCAGATCCACATCTTTTAGATGTCAGCTTTTTCATCTGTCTTTAGTTCCCACATGAGATTAATCAGACACTAGGACTGAATCCACTTTAGGGAAGTGGGACAACATTTAGAAAGTAAATAAGTTCATTAAAAAGTCATGGTGCACAAATTAAAGATTTTCACAGAGTTGCAGCATTCGTACACCATATCTTTAAAGATGGAAAAGTTTGCACACTGGACTATGACACAGTACTGTGTTTGCATGTTTTAGAGTTCCAGTCCTACAAAAGAAAGGGCTTTTTTGCTAGATTTTGTTCAGTCAGTGTATTTGCTTTACCATCAACACTGTGAGTTGGCTATACATCTTTTTAAGTCAAAAGGGAAGAAATTACCCCTGTGTCAAAAGCAGCTCTCACAGCACCTCGCTTACTTGTGCCTAAAAGGACAGGGCTGTTGGTTATAAAATGGGGACTGTAATGTTCAAAAACTCTCATTTAGCTGATGAACTCTGATTTTCTGCTCACAGTATCAAGTCACAACAAAGGACAGCAATCTACTAGCTCTACCAGCTAATGGAAGTTCTCTGTTCTTTTGTGGCTGAAGTTTTGGGGTGGCCCAAGCCCTTTTGGAACATAAAGCTGCTGGATCAGACAGTGGCACCGTGCCTCTGGGTTACCAAGGGTAGTTTTCTTTACAGGTAGATGCTGCAGGGAAGTAACACAAGTAAAGCTGTGACAAAGTCATCACTGCACTGGGGATTTTCACAGTTTAACTTCAGGCACCTAAGTCCAGGGATTGTGGGGCTGAAGGCTCCTGCAGGGTCAGTGCGACACCTCTAGCTCCCCTAGCAGCCCAGGCCCTAAACCTGCTGGCTTAGGCACTCATGTTGGATGCCTGAAGCTAAACAGTGAGACAAGCCTTTTTAGCCCAGGGTCTAGTTCAACCACGGAGCAGGAGTCTACCACTGCTGCTAACAGAGGTACCTCTTTGGCTGTCTCTTTAGTGCTGATGACATACCAACACCCTGAATGCATGGTGGAAGTCCTCAAAAAGATGAGCATTAACCCAGCTTCAACATCCTGGGATTGCAGGTCATTATCAGGATCTCTTCCAACCAACCTCAGCTTCTTTTTTTTCTTTTTTTTTTTTTTTTCCTATGCCTTTCCACTTCCTGATGAATTTAGAGCTTGTGCAAAAAGAAACAGAGAAAGGACCAAAGCTATCAAGCCTCATCTTGTTCACATAGAATCTTCTGCTGTGCAGACTGGCCTCCTCTAGAGTCCTGGGAACCACAGTGAGGAAGAGAATGAGGTTGCTCACCCTGTGTGTTGCTCAAGCAAGAATGGGTGCCAAAGTCAGAGTCAGAATCCCAGGACCTGATATATCATGGTGTATTGTTAGATGTGTTTGTTTTGGGGGCTTTTGGTAATTTTTCTTCTAGGTTTTTGTCTCTCTATTTAATTATCCTTTTCATTACTGATTTCCTGACTTAATCTGAATGTGCATAAATCTCCAGCACAGATTTATCATCTCTATAGAAAGCGCTTTCAGAGTGGTTGTGCAGCTTCCCAGAAAAGGGACACTGTTGGAAAATGAAGCTTTCAGATTCAACAATAAGCCCACTATTATGCTGATTTTTGCCAAGCTTTCCCTCACTTTTTTTCCCATTTACTACAAGAGTGAGCTCAAGGCTTCTTTTTGTTTGTTTTTGAACTTCAGTCATTCTTAAGTGTTTACCACCCTGCTCAAGTCCACTCACTCTGAAACATTAGACACTACAACATACAGCTGCATTGCTTCTGGAATCAGGAAATGCTCAGGTTCTTTTTTCCAACTGCATGTTTCTGTGAAGGTTTTAATCAGCCTCTTTGACAACCTTTAAAAAAAAAGTAAAAATAAAAATATTTCTTAGAATATTGCATTTTGATTGTCACGGTCATTTGAGGACTTTGTATTTTTAACCAAATGTGAGATCTCAGAAAAACAGTTGAAATTATCTTTGATATAAATAATCTCATTGCAAAACAGATATTTGTCTATATAGTATATAGTCTGTGTGCTCATAAGCATTTAATCAAATTCAGGTCTTGTCTGAGCAAACATAATGGCCATTGACTTATGTGTGGGTTGTGAATTATTCTTTCTGAATTTGACCTGCTTTGAGAGCTAAAAAAGATGCTGTCCTTCATTTTTTTTCTTGGGATCACACAGGCAAGTGGAGAGGCTTTTCTAATTTTTTTCTGAATGTTGAATACAACTTTCTGCTGATAATATGTAGGAACCCAACCTCTCTAGGGTTTTGGTCCATTGTGACTGTCAGAATTTTTTATAGTTATCATGAATTTTCTTTTTCTTCTTTCCATGCTGATACTCTATATAATGCTCTTTGGGATTCCACCCAGGTCCCTTGAAAGGATCCTCTGTCTTTTCTTCGCTTGGCTGCTTTCTCCTAAGCCAAGCATGTAAACATCTATCTCCTGAAGATATATTCCTGTTAATCACTTCTGGTGCCTCTCTTTGAACTTCTTTCCACTAACATTCCGGTTTTTAACTGTTGTTAACAAAAGCCAGGATAAAATGTTATTATCAGTCCTTCTCCTGTCTTAAAAGACCCTTGTTATATTTATGCCCTAGATTAGCAACTGCTGCACAACATGTAATTTGCTGTTTTCCATATCTTCACCCTCAGATCTCTTGCCAGACCACTGTGACTGTACCAGTTTATTTCCAAATTTTTGTGTTGAATCAATTTTCCCCTTGTTGTGAGCCAGAAACACTTTTGAGCCAGGGGAATTTCAGCTGATTTAATTTGTTGCCAATTAACAAACTTCTAATCACTGATTCTGATATTGAAACCAACAAACAAATACATATTTAGAGAGACACACCTCAGCTCCCTTCCAGACACCTCTCCTTCCTGCTCCGTGGTCTCCTATTGCAGCTGCACATGGCACACAGTCCCTTTGGGGAGGCAACAGACCTCACCAAAAAGCAGGAGATGAGGCTTTATGATCAGTGCATTGGGCAGGACTCAGAAGACCTGTGCCTTATTTCTGCAGCTAAGAAGTTCTCTGTGCCGTTTCTTTCTATGTTACCGTTTCTTATCTGTAAGCCAGGAAAAATGGCAGTGACCTGCTTCAGGCAGTACTTTAAAGCTGACTGCCAAGAAGCAGTCCAAGAGGATGCGGTGTTCCTGATGCAACTGAAGCGTTGAAGTCTGTCAGTCTTGTGGGAGCAGTAGGTGTTTGAAGAAGCTAGGAGATAAAATATTTCCCCATGTAATTGTTCTATTACCTTTGCTTTCAGTTGGCTCCTGTTCCATCCCTAGCCCCAAGACTAATCACACATATCATGTGTGAGGGGTGTCCTTCCCCTTCAAAAATTATGACTTTACAAAGGCTGTGTTGTGACATCCCTCTGGATTACTGCAGCTCATTATCTGATGTTAGAGTATGACATGTTGGTTTTCAAGGTCCTTTTCATGACAAGTCACCAGCTGCTGGAGCTTCAGTATCAACCAGATCTCCATTAAAAAAATCTTGAAATAAAGGGGGGGTGGTGGTATTTTTAACCCAGGTAATTTCAGTGGTCTGGACTGTGGGTAGGTTTAAAAAACTGAATAAAGTAACAGACTACAGTGCTAGGATGGAGTCAGGGAGGCTGCAAGAGAGCAAGAAATCATTAAGACATCTTTCCTGCCGAAGTTACTACATTGTACAGTTACACCCAGAGTATCTCTTAATCTTTGTCATATACACTGAGGTCTGGAAATTACTTTCTTCTGCAGATGGCAAACTGAGGCAGAGAGAAATCAAATGAGTTGTCTGGGGTCACATCAGAAATATGACCATGGTTGTGCAGGAACTACAGTGAACTAAGAATTTAATGCAAAATCCAAAGTTGGTGCTCTAAGCAGGCCATCTCACTTCTAATATAGCCCAAATGTTCCAGCTGGGATGCTTAATTGTTGTTGTGTATCATTTTTACCTTTATCAGTTACTAACCTCTACACAGAAAGTGAAGAACTGCAATGTGTGTTAACCCTAAGGTTCACACTGCTATTTGGCATAAACAGAAGATGAGAACTAAACTCTGGGCAGCTGGTGTCCTCTTTTGAAAATGTAAGCTCAGCATACAGTCAAATATACTGCAAGGCAATGCAGATTTGCACATTTGCTGCAAAAATTAAAAATCTGGTGGAGAAATGTTAAAATTCCTTCAGTGCTGCTGTAGAATCCATGCCACGTTGTCTGAAGATCAGCTTACAAATATTGGCCCGTTATTCCCAGAAGAAAACGTTGGCAGATGTTGCATCAGTCTCTGTATGAAGAGCTCCTGTTGCCTGGATTTGTTTGAAGCAGCCTTTCATGACCCTCATAGCAAAACATACCATGATCCCTTTTATGCTTCCATTTCAGCCTCTACTTTCAGTTGCTGTGGATGGCCGTTTCCATGTGCCAGCTTTTGCAAGCACATGAAGGTTTCCCAAAGCCATTATTCCTCCTCTATTTGTTTACAGCTGCCTAGTACTTAGTGGTTTTTCCACTTGTGTTTATAACCCAGAAAACTCCCCCTCAAAACTGTCCAAATATACCATTTCTCATGAGTGGTAGATGAAAAAAAAATAAAAAAATCCCTTAGGAATTAATTCCAGTGTACACAGAGTATAAAAACTTTATCGGAAAATACATTAAAAAATAGACCACTTAATTTTTGTTTAACTTTTCTGCATAGATTTACAGTTAATCTTAAATAATAATTAACTTTAAGTCACTACTTTTTCAAAAGTCAAAGTAAAGATCTGGAATGAAGTTTCAGTTCAGGTTTTTCTTCCTGCCATGCTGTCACACAAAAACCTAAGCTATTTCTGGCTGTTCTTATTTTTAGATTGTTCTTCATATACCATTTACCGTCATTGAAATTAATGAGAAAATAAAAGGAGTGACCTTTGGCTAGGCACATACAGTTTATGCATGAGCTAAACAGCAGGATCCTTTTTCATTCTTCTTTTTCCCACATTCTCTTTCTCCCTGCTCTCCCCCATCCAAATATAATTTGTAAAGCCTTTAGAGCCTTTCATCCTATGTGTTTCCACTGTGTTCCTTTAGATGAATCTCAGGTCCATGATTCACATCTATTCTCTTGTGCTGAAAGGTCAGTGGCACCCTTGTTTTATGAATATAATCCACTGTTCTCTTGAACTTCAGAATCGTTTCCGAAACTCCCAGGCAAAATTCATACAGCTCAGGGTGCAGACAAATGTTAGCATTATTGTAAAGAGCATTCTTGCTACACAAATACAAGCCTAGACACTCCAAGTTACGTTGTTTAAATTAAACCAGGATTTAGTGAAGATCTAAATAGTTCTAAAGACATGGTTCCAATTGTAGACATAATTCTCAACCTGTGCCCTCACTGTAACATTGAATATGTAATTCATGCCCAGCTTTCTGCAGCAGGTGGACAAGTCCATTTGACAGATACTCACTCAGCAAAGCCACTGTGTCTGAATAGAATAAAAAGTGCCCAGTGAGGTTTCCTTGGGCACCACTATCACAGCACACCTTGCACTGTGGTGGTTCCTTGCCAGCCCCTTGCCTGCCAGCAGGAATCACTGTCAGCTCTACCTGGTTTGCAGGGTGGGTCCAATATGTTCTTATTATAAATCCCACCCTGAATGGCTTTCAGTGCAGTGGTTTGGGAATCCTTCGTTGAAAACACTAAGGCCCCAGTGTTGCCTCTGAACAGTGTTTGCAGGTGAAAGAAGTTTCCTGTCTGAGGGAAGGGAGTCAAGCAGAGGTGTGTTATGATCAAGTAAGTCCCATTTGTGCTAGATGGAAAAGACCTATCCAGCCATTTTGAGAGGAAATACTGTGATTTTCCAGTACTCGTGGCACACATTCCTAACAAAAATGAGAACTGATATGTGTTTGGGCTAAGGGAAATGCTTATGACAGTGTAGGATACCAATATCGATAGTAAATCCAGTTTATAGTTGTTAGTGGAAAATTTGCTTTTTTTTTTTTTTTTTGGTTCGAAGTGTATGGTTGTACCCTCTGCATTCTAGTGTTTAAATTTAAGTGGATGGTTATTTAGTTATTTATTGCTTCTTAAGCTTTGTGTTAACAATCCTGACTCTATTTTACCTGGAGCTTTTAGGTGGTATTTCAAAGCACTGATTACTGAAAAACTTGTAATTTTTTATATTCTCATTGTTTGCTATGAATATTCATAGAAATGACAGCATCACAGCATGGGTAAGGTTGGGTAAGAATGGATAAGGTTAGAAGGGATCAAAGTGGGTCATCTGCTCCAACCTCCCTGCTCAAGCAGGGTTATCCCAGAGCACATGGCACAGAATGGTGTCCAGATGGTTCTTGAGTACCTCCAGAATGGGAAACTCTACAACTCTGGGCAATTGGTTCCCACGTGCGGTCACTGCACAGTAAAGAAGTTCTTTCTCGTGGTGAAGTGGAACTTCCTGTGCATCAGTTTCTGCTTGGTGCCTCCTGTCCTGTTGCTCAGCACCACCCAGAAGAGCCTGATCCATCCTCTTAGCAACCCCCTTTAGATATTACACACATTAATGAGGTCCCCTCTCGGTCATCTCTTCTCGAGGCTGAAATTCATCTGCTGGCCGTGACTTATGTTGCCTGTTTCCTTTCACTTAGGGAGAAGTTCGTGCATAATTCCTTACATGAGGCCAACAGCCTCCTTCCATGAGGCTGTCCCTGCGCGTCGTGGGTCTTTATTTGTGCGCGGTGAGCGGGGTACGCATACATCACGTGCCCGCGGCTGAAGCTAACCCCTGGGGCCAGGGGCCCGCTCTCCGTGCCTCACAGCTCCCCCGGCCCGGCACGCAGGGAGCGCGGGCCCCGCGCACCGCTGCCGAAGCAGCGCCCGCAGCGGCCTCGCCCCGG